>VZRR01004313.1:12827-63254 GCA_013398015.1 Oreocharis arfaki
GGGGGGGGGAAGTTTGGGCTAGTATTGGTACGTGGAGAGCAAATTTTCACGCAGGATGTTTTTTGCCATCCTGTCATATAAGACGGGCTGGAGTAAAATGCGTTCCCCGGGGGGAAGGGGGAGCGTGCGGTTCACTAGAAGAGTTCTTTTAATAGGTACTCTGTGCATAAAAAGAGGGAGGAGGCTTGAACATTAAATCGGAGAGCATTTCAGCGTGGAAAAAAATGGCTTGAGAAAGAGATGGGAAACTCCATAAACAGGCTTGGGCGATGCTTTTGAGCGAGAGAGTAGAGAAAGTCCATGTCCTTGTGAAACTGCCGAATTCCTGCATGCCTCTACAAAGGTTGGGGCGGGGATGGGAGCGAATGTGTCGGTGGAATTGTGAGCAGGCTGAGAGGAGTTTACATTAATCGGCTTGGGAAATCAATAAATTATGGACTTGAGCGTTTATATTCCTTTTCCAGCGAGGCTGAGCTCTGTGGGAGCACAGACAGAAGGGAAGGATGCCTGTGGTGTGGCCAACTCTTCTGGACCTCAGTAGGGATGAGTGCAAGAGGATCCTTCGCAAACTGGGTACAGTAAGATACAATTTGTGGGTCTGTATTTTGCACTTTTAAGATTTGTCTTCATGCTGCTGACATGAAATATTTTAATATGTCTACAGGCAACTTGCAAGTAATTTCCTGCGTTTTCCATGTGTCATTGGTTTGACAGCCCTGGCTTAAAATTTTGTTTGGCAGATGCTCTCAGCCCTAGCAAAACATGTAGAGAAGAATTGGTTTAGTTTAGTTGAACCTCTCTTGGATGTCCTAGCTGCAGTGTTGCAGGGCTGTGGTTTTTTTGTCACTATTAAGATGCAACAAGATTTTCTGTGAAAGGAGAGCCTTTGGGGTTGTTTTTTTGTTGGTTTTGTTGTGGTTTTTGGTTGGTTTTTTTTCCCCTATTCTGTATTAGAGACTTTTTTTGTACCCCAAAACAATATAGTGAAATCCTGGTTTAACTGGCACTGTAGGGCTGAATTCAAGTATTAAAGTTACTATTGTGAAGACATAAAACGGGATTTTAAAAAACGCTGTTTGTGATTTGCAGTTACACAGGTTGTCACGGAAGTGGGAAAACAATGCCCTTGCTCAACTGCCATAACCACAGGAGCCTTTTCCATTGTTTCAAATGTGGCTCAGTATTTGAGGCCTCTGCTCAAGAGATAGACACTGGGAGATATTTTTGTGCTCTGTCCTTGTAGATCTAAGTGTATGAGGAGATATGCTTATATGTTTTGGAAAGCAGTGAAAACATTTGTTCTTCTCTCACACATCTGTTTTTAGCTACTGCAGGAGAGAGAATCCTTTGTTAGACCTTTGATCTGATCTGACGTAGTTGGTTTTGATTTCTTAGGGCTGCATTTATGTAATTAAGGGTTTGGGGTTTTGCCAATTAAATGATGCATAATACTAGAAGGGGGGAAAAAAAGCCTTAGATTTTTCAGACTTTCTTCTTAGGACCATGACCTAGGGGATGATGTCAGGAAGAAAGTTGAGGGTCCCTCTAATTTCCTATGACTGTCAAGTGACAGCTTTTCTTGTTCTCATTTTGCTTGAATGCTAAGAGACAATGTGCTGGATTTCTTAACTGTGCCAAGGTTCTCATACATTGTGAAGCCATCCACTTTATTTTTTGAGAGTTGAGAATTTATTTTCCCTCCCTTTGCCCTTTTTATTTCATTTGGGAATATGGGGTTTGCTTTCTGTTGAAACAGTGATACAGATGTTGCACACAGCATTGCAACAAGCTGTGCTATCTTTTAAAGTGACAGCCCTAAGTCTTAAGCAAGGCTCAAGAAGTACAAAAACTAGGAGAAAGTGCAGAATGCCAAAAGCTTTTGACCACTATGCTACTAAATTTCATTAATGTAGCTGTGCTGCCTGGAAGCACCAGAAAAAAACTTCCACCCGAGCTGACGGTGGTGTGCTGGCAGAACCTTGCTGGTGCAGCTGAGCCAAATAGAACTGCAGCTACACCTCCTTCAATGACATAACCTAGGCTGACAGGAAGAAAAAAAAAAAATTTGCTTTTGCTGGCATGAGCTGTGTCCCCACAAGGGGTCCCTGCCAGCAGGGTTAGGCTGAGGCAGTGCCTCTCTGAGAGGAGGCACACCACAGGACTGGGGAGTGAAGGAGCACAGACAGTGGGAGCAATAGCTATGTGACACTCATATCCAGCAATAGCCATCTGCTTTAGAGCATCCTGCTTTTCCAGCTCACAGCCCAACATCTCTTTTGGCTGATGGTACAGCAGTAGTGGGAATACTCCATAAGGAGTGAAGCAGGGGTGTAGGTGAGGCTGAAATGTATCTCGAGGTGTGCAGGACCCGGTGTTGGTCGTGGTTTATTACTGAACAAGGTGATGATGGTTGCACCGAACACTAGCAATAATGATCTTTACTTGCCAAACCCATTTTATGTATTTCATGTGTTTTGTGTTGGAAAGAGAGCACACCACTTAATGATTGCTGCATTAACAAGGGTGAGAAAGTTACAGCTGTTCTGTAATTCTTACTAGCTTCCAAAAGAGCAGAATGTGTATTTTAGTGTAGAAGATCTTTATTTATAGTGCAGGAGGAAAAAAAGTTTGCCCTTGATAAATAATTATATGGTTGCATCTGAGAATTACTTTTAAATTGTTAACAGAGGAAAATAATTAGTATCGTAAATATTGTAACATGGTAGTCTAAATGAATGTTGAGATTAGTAATAACCATTGCATTAATTAGTGAATGTTTTATAGCTGAGGGTGAAAATGCTTCTGTAGGTCACTCAGCATCCCTGTGCAGGCTGCATAGTTAAGCAAAATGACTCTGCTTTTTGTTTTGTCTGCTTAATCGGGACAGGAGAGCAGGATTTCCTTTCAGCACAATTCCTTGATTTAATTTCTAAATTAGCTCTTTGGAATCCTAAACTGAAAGCTTTTCAGAATAGCATGAGTCTTTTCTTTTGTGGCAAACTTTGGCAATGTTAGGTTTTGGCCTGGACCTTTAATTCTTGGTTTTGGTTAACTGGGGTCTGTTGTGGGGTTGTTTGGGTTGGCTGCTGAAATAGATGTGTCAAATGAAATCCACCTATGTAAGGATCAAAAGAATTTTTGTATCTAGTTTCCCTAAACTATGTGAAGCTGAGAATAGCAACTCATTCTTTGGCAAATTAGCAGGCTCCATTATTTGCATTAGGTATATCTTCACCCTGTTTAGTAGGACAAAATTCAAAAGTATCAGTAGCCTTTTACGGTTCCATTTTGTAAAACATTGGTGGCATGACATCACAGTCACCTGGAATTATGTATTTCTGGTAAATCAGAGTTGCATTTTTGTGAGTTAGTCTTTGTGATGGCTCTGTGTTTAAGAATAGCTGGTTTGTTTCTTTTGTGTTGAGCAGGTTTAATTCAGCGTGTTGCATTTCTTTCAGATTCAAGCAGTTGTACCATATCAAGTAAATAGGCATAAAAGATTATGATGATCGTATTTAACAGACTAGAGCTGACGTTCTCCATGCTCATTAAGGAAAGGCATTACAAACAAACCAGTTGCTCGTATGATAGTGTATTTCTTTTCCAAGCTAAGCTTTTCTGTAGAACTCTTAATAATTATATATGTTAAGAGAATTCTGAACTACTCTCCAGACAGTTTCTTCAAGCTTTTTGCCTGAACTGTCAGATCAGAGAGAACTTGACACATTCATTTGGGTTTATAAACTAGATAATCCTCTCTAATGAGGCAGTTGTTTCATAGAAATGCTTTATGCTGCGAAGTAATTGACTGGGAGAGTTCTAAATCATCAATCTCTTTTGAAAAAGCACTAAATAATCAGAAGACATGTTCCTCTTAATGATTTTGAAAATTTGTAGAGTACTGTCAGTAATGTGGAAAACAACATGGTTTTTTTCCCCTTTGCTGTGAGCATTAAATAGAAATATTATTTGCTCTAATTCTTCAGAACTGGAGGCCTATGCAGGTGTCATCAGTGCCTTACGTGCACAGGGAGACCTTACAAAAGAGAAGAAGGATCTTCTTGGAGAACTCTCTAAAGTGCTTAGGTAACCCTGATCTTTTTAAATTAAGAACCATGACCTGTTTTCTTTTAAAGGTGTTGCATGCGTTTTTGGTTTTTTTTCACCAGGATCACAGTGTAAATCTGGATTCGGAGAAATAATTCTCCATATTTCAGAGGTTTCGTTCCTGTTCTGCTTGGAGTTTTTAATAAGGAAAACAAGCATGCTTCAGTGGTAGAAGTTTTTCTGGTTTGTTGGTGCTTTATGGGATACTGAGTGTTAGAAGGATTAGAGCCAGGTCATGCACGTACACTGGCTTGTGGTTTTGTCAAGGTAGAACTTAAAGGTCTTTGAGCCCAAGGTACCTGAAGAAAGAATGCTGCATGTCCTGTGTGAATTTTTCTGCCATATCCTTTAAATGTATTGCTCTCATTAGGAGGTTGGATTCTAGCTGTTTTTCAAGGACACCCTAAGAACAATAATGTTCTTTTCATTCTTCAGTAATATTTTTGAGCAATAATACAATTGATTCTCTCTCACTGTGATAGCAAGAGTTAAGTGACAATCTCTTAAATGTAAAGTCCTGTTCCCTTTCTTCTCTTAGATAGATTATTCATAAGTTTAATTTTAGCTGGAATTTGTAGGTGAATGTTCATGTCTTCCTCTGATTAAAATATATTGCTTTATTGTTTTTTTAATAGTATTTCAACAGAGCGACATCGTGCTGAAGTTCGGAGAGCAGTTAATGACGAACGACTAACAACGATTGCACACAAGTAAGTTCCAGGTCATTTTGTCCCTGATTTCCGAAAGTACCCTTTGGGAAATCCATTGTGCCTTAACTGAATGGTAGAATTTTGAAGATTGATGGTGGTTTAAAGAACCAGTAGCTAAAACACTGTATGGATGAAGGAATTACTGTATCAGGTCTACAGGGACCTAGAAACAGTTATTTAGTACCATCACATTTTGGATAAAAGGCCATCCCATTCACTGTGCAAGTACAATGTAAGAAACAGTTTTTTGGCATGGAGACCTTTCTGTAGGATAGACCAGAATAAACAGAGAATGGAGAAAATAGATAGCTCCTAAGTAGGATGAACATGTTTGCTTTTGTTTGTTTTGCTTTTAGTTTTATTTGAATCAGTTCGGAAAGACTGTATTGAATGGAAAGAGGAAACTACCTAGGAAAGACAAAGAGAGGGAAAGAGGTGACAGATTAGTGGAAAACAGTGTATCAGCACAGAAAGGAAAAAATGGTCAGAGTAGAAAAAGCTGCAGCAAGCTGATGACATCAGTGTCCACCACTTCGATGCAGCTGCTGTGCTGGCATCAGCTGGGCTGGTTCCTCCTTGCATTTGCTTTCAAAAACTCCATATGATTTTGGGAAGTGGAGGAGCAATAGATCAAGTGGTTATTTATCTTTGGTAATTACTTAGAGTCTTGCTATTAAGGACTGTCTTTAAACAGAGTTGCATTGTAAGTGTCTGTATTTTTTTCTTTTTCTGTGTTGCAACTGTTGATTTTTTTAAGTTTGACTCTTGTAGCTTAGGTGTTGTGAGGAGGAAAAAGAGGAAACCACTGAATAGCAGGACACTTGGAGTTGGCAATTGCTTGATCCAAGACTAGTCAAAATCAGCATACTGGTTTAGTGCTATAGAAGGACATTTAAGTTTTAATGTTCAAGTTTAAAGATTTAGAAGTATGCTGTTCACCAAACAAAACCCACCAACTTCTTACACCCCTTTAAAGAGATGTGGGGGGAGAATAATGAAAAGCATTTAGTTGTCAAATCAAGATTCTTTTCCTGAATCAAGTTTTCCTTTTGAGTAGTACTTCTGGTCTTAGCATTTTGCAGAACATGGGTAGTTTGTCCTGAGGTGTTGCATTTCAATGAAATATTATAATGCAGACGAGGTGCAATTTTGAAGTGCTGCTTTTCTTTATTTCTTTTCTTTACTTTCCTGTGGTGATTCCTTATGAGTGATGGTTGGTAATGTAGTATTTCACTTACATAATTCTCTTAACTCATTAGGAAAGCCTACTTTGCTAGCTTTTGTACCCTTTATTTTTTGTTTTTAAAATGTGTTTTTACCTTAGCTTATGTAGCTCTCTTTATATGATTTGCATATGTATGAGGAATGCTGAAACATTTCAAGATTAATCAACAGACCAGATACTCTGCATTTTACAAACTACTTTGTAGTAGCTCTTGCTGCAACTTGCTTGAAATATTTCATGTGAAAAGTGATTTTTTAGAATATATTAGTACATTAAACGGGTTGATTTGCTTAAAAACATTACAGCATTGAAAAATAATTTGCCATTTTGGTTTTGCTGATTTGATAAATTACTCATGTAAAACAATCAAAAATACTTCTCAATCTAGATAGGAACAGTGTTTTCATGAAACATTCTAGTGTGGGTGTAAGTACTAAGGTTAAGAGCAAATTAGAGCAGAAGACTGCTTTCTGTTTAAGAGGATGCTCAGGATTTATTTAAATAATTTTTTGTTCTGTGACCTTGTTTGGGACTACTTTAATAAACATCAGAAACTCTTCTGTTCAGGTAGAACAAAATTTGCCTTAAAAGCTGAGAGTTTTTCCCTGTAACATAATCCATTTCAATAGTCTTTTATGAAATATATTTAGTTTCTTGGTATTTTCGTATTATAGAAGTAGAGAGTATACCAACTCTGCCTGAATAGTAGCTAACCTAATGTGGGGTGTTTGAGTATGGTATTCACACACCTCTGGCCCTTGAACGGCTCTGTAAAACAAAGCAACAAAAGAAGAATCAGCTCTTCAATTTAAAATGGGAGGTTTTCTCTATCAGGTGAGAAAAATGTAAGTGCTTTCATGAAATGAAAGTTGAGTATTAGTGCTCTAGTATGTCTTAAACTGCCTTTTAGACTTGCACTATTGGAAAAAAAGATGTACTTAAATAAGATACTGAGTATTTGGAAACAAGTCAAAATACTTACAGAATGTGCATTTCCGTTTAGTATGTCTGGACCAAACAGCTCTTCCGAGTGGTCTATAGAAGGCCGTCGACTGGTGCCACTGATGCCTCGACTTGTTCCACAAACAGCTTTCACTGTTACTGCAAACGCTGTTGCCAATGCCGCCATTCAGCACAATGCGTCTCTTCCAGTTCCTGCAGAAACTGGAAACAAAGAAGGTGAGAGAAAGATGGGATTCTGCTGCAATCTATGGGAATGTAAAAACAGTGTCACAGTAGAAATTGATGTCTTAGGTTTTAAGTGTTAAATATTAAAGATATTTTTTTGAGGCCAGGTTGGACGGAGCTTGGAGCAGCCTGCTCTAGTGGAAGATGTCCCTGCTGATGGCAGGAGGTTGGAACTGGATGAGCTTTAAAGTGCCTTCCAACCCAAACCATTCTGTGAACCTATGAAAAAAAGTCCAAATCTTTCTTGCCTAATGTTATTCACAGAAATATAAAACACCCCTTTTTAAAAAGATCCATTTGTGGTATCTGCAGCGTTAATCTGACTGCTTTGCGTTATTGACACTCTAGCAACTGAAATATAAAAACAACCCGGTTTGTCAGGAAATGACATTCACTGCCTAACTTCTTCAGCTCTGTAAACTTTAAAAACTTGGACTAATGGCTTAAGATTTTGTAAAGTTCTGTAAGTGATGAAAGGTCTTTCAGAATGTTTTATTTTAAGAATGCAAGTAGGTTTTGGTGAAAGTCAGGAAAATATTGGTTTGGGTTTTTTCCTTCAGATTAAATGTACTATGGTAACAAGTAAAAAGGTTGCTTTCTGCTTTCCCTATGCTTTTAAATAATGGTAGTACACATTCCAACTAGCTTGGCTGAGCAGGCTTGAATTAGGCTTCATACAACTGGAGCATGTGTAATGCTTCTTGAAACAAGCTGGTTTATCCTGGTTTTGTGAGAAATACTGTATCCTTGTGCTGTTACTTTAAAGCAGTGGTTTAAAAAAGCTGATTAGCACAATCACTTCTTCACTACTTTCAACTGATGTACTGTTGAGAAGAGGCAATAGCACTTTTCTGTCAGTTACTAGTCGTTTACAGGAAAGCAAAAAGATTGACATATTGAATTAATGCTAAAATTTAAAATAACAAATTATAAAGTAAAACAAAGATCAATACAAAAAAATCTCGCATTGGCAGCACAGATTTTTGGGGATGGGAGGAGGGGAGGTTAGATTTCTGTGTTGTCTTTGAAGACCATTAATTCCATGGCCATGCTTAGCTCGAACTGGGGAGTATTCCACAGGATTGCGGAGGCAAATACACAGATAATGACCCAATAAGTCTTTGGCTTCCATTTCAGTTGTAAAAATAGTGATAGAATAATGGGATTCTGCACTTCAGTTATATGGAAGGTGTCTTTTCTCCTCTTCAGTGGTGGTTTGCTATTCCTACACAAGTACCACTTCAACCCCAACATCTACCCCTGTTCCAAGTGGCAGTGTAGCAACAGTGAAGTCCCCCAGACCTGCCAGTCCAGCCTCCAATGTAGTCGTCTTGCCAAGTGGAAGTACTGTTTACGTCAAAAGTAAGTGATACTAGCAACTGATTAACAAAAGGGAAAGAAAGGGACAGCGTGGCTGAAGCATAAGACTGAGTTAAGCACTCCAACCTTGGACAAGTAATTTAAGGCCTTCGTGCCTTCGTTTAGTCTAGAGAATGAATTTATTGCTTCCCTTTTTCAGAGAAATAATGTTCAGGATAAATCCACTCACTGCAAAATGCTGCAAGGAGCAGTAAAGCTGCAAGGACAACAAATGAAAAATATTTTGAAAATTAAATATAGAAATTTCTGTATATCAGTGAATTTCTGATCCATCTTGTTGAGAACTAATGCATAGTAGTCACTCACTTGAGTTAGAAAAGGTTCCTCTTTTCCACTTACATAGCTGACACAGAATTTTCTTTTTTTGGATGCAGTTTGGAAAGGGTTTGTGCTTACATACTGTGTCTGGCCATTTTGTGATTTACCTGGAAGTCAGTCTTGGTGAGGCTTGTGTTCCTTGGCAGCTGGGAAAACTTCATACGAATTCCTACCAGATACCCATCTTCACATATTTAAATCTGGAAATCCAGGACACAGAATCTGGAAACAGTCTTTTTTCTTGAGAGTGTGTATGTGTCCGTATCTTTGTTTGGCTAATAAGTCAGCTAGTTCTAAAAGCAGATTATGTTCTCATACGTATGCCCTCATCATGGGTAGTTTTATTTTACTATTAAAACATTTCATTCAGTTCTTATTTGATTCTATCAAAATAACAAATAAAGATTATTGGGAAGTAGATAAATGCTATTTTTGTGCTTGCTTTGTATACCTTTAATATTTTAAAAATTATTTTAGTCTTTATGCTATATGTATACATCTGTATAAGCTTGTAGCTAGTCAGAAATGCCACAGAGTACATAAATAAATTGTTACTTGCAAACAACCATCGTTAATGACTTTGTCAACCCATGAAACCCATTACATTAAGGTTTTTCATTTTTCTGATCTATGCACTAGTCACTTGGCTTTAGTTTCAAGATTCAGGGGAAAATGTTCTTAACATCTTAAAATTTTAATGTAAACTTTAGCGAATTATTACATAGTAATGAGTATCAAATGAGTCTAGACACATTATGCAGGGATGATAATTTCTATTGTCTGTCCCTAGATTTCATTTGTTCCCTTTTTTGTGTGCTTCCTTTTGTTGTTATTGTTTTTATTTACTTCTTTTAAGAAATTATGTGTCTTTCAGAATATGTTACATCAGTCACATTAATTTTAACAAACCTGCTTAGGAGCAAATTTGGGAGATCTGAGTTACAGTCAGGACTTTGTCACTGGTCTGTGGTGTAACCTCTTCCAAGTCACAGTCTGACTGAGCCTTTCCATGACTCTGCTTCCTTACTTATCAAGTGTGAGTTACAGTCAAGCTGTATTACCTTTTAAGTAAATGTCTATAGAAGACTTTGTACAGCAATTTCTAACATTAAATAATAGGAATAACATTCTTGCAAAACTCCAGCAGTGAAAACAGGAGGTGAAATGAGCTGTACTTAACATAAAATAATGCTCTGCTAGTTTGATGTTACTTTCTTACGCCTTGATTGATTGGTTGATGGGTTTTTTTGTGAATGAGGACCACAAAGTTTTCTCTATTTCTTGGTGCCTCACCAAAATAACAATTGTGTCCTAACATCCTAGTTGCATATGGATTTTGGATTTAAATGGATTCTGAGATTTTTAAATTCCTGCACGTGTTCAATATGGTTAGTGCACTCAGAGTTACAAGTTTCCATAGTGCATTCACAGTAATACTTAAAAGTCTGTCCATAATAAACCTTGAAGTTACGTAATCAAACCTCTGCTTTTTATAAAGGGACATCACCACGAGGCTTATTCAGGGCCATAGAGTAAATTATTGATTAGAGCTTTGAAATCTAGTCTTGTAGATCCACACTTCACTTGTCCTACTGCAGCCATCTAAAGCTACATTTTTGAAGTTCACTTCTCTTCCCTCGTTCAGTTTCCTGTGTCTGTGGATACAACTGTCAGCCTATGGAAGCGTACCTGCAAATGAGCTGTTACTCCTGCTGAGAGAGAATACCGTTTTTCAGAAATTGCCTGTTGTGGTACTGGGGAGTTTCTTGTCCATGTTAGTTCTTGCATTTTCACTTTTTGCATGCCAGAATATTTAGTAATTTTAATTAGAGATTGGCCATAATTCGATCTTGGCCCTAATTAGAGATTGACTACCAACCAAGTTTGCTTTGATTACCAACAAGACTGCTTTTTGCTGTGATGATGTTCTTTAAGTCCCAGGCACATGGAAGAAGATTTTCAATCATCTTCTCCATAGGCAGGATTGTACCTCTTCAGCTTCTCTCTGATTGTTTTTCTTTTTAAATGGTTTGACACAGGTTAACATGGTAAGCATAAATAACAGGATTGCAGATTTGTCAAGGTTGGTAGAGACCTTCAAGATCGTCTAGGTCAACCATCAACCCAGCACCATCATAATCACCCCTAAGTTACATCCCCAAGTGTCTCATTCAGATACCTCTTGAACACTTCCAGGCTGCCATCTCCCTGGGTAACTTATTCCAATGCCTGACTATTCTTCCAGTGAATTTTTTTTTCTAATATCTAACCTGGACCTCCCCTGGCACAATTTGAGGCTATTTCCTCTTGTCCTGTCACTTGTTACCTGGGAGAAGAGCCCAACCCCCACCTGGCTACACCCTCCTGTCAGGGAGTTGTTGAGAGCAAGAATGTCCCTCCATAATCTCCTTTTCTCCAGTCTGAGCCCCCCCAGATCCTTCAGCTGCTCCTGGTGCTCCAGACCCTTCACCAGCTCTGTTCACTTCTCTGGATGCACTCCAGCACCTCAATCTCTCTCTTGTCAGGAGGCACCCTGAAGTGACTCCAGGACGGGAGGTACTTCACCAGTGCCCAGCACAGGGAATGGTCACTGCCCTAGTCCTGCTGCTACACCAGTGCTGGTATCAGCCAGGTGCCATTGTCCTTGCCCACCTGGGTGCACCTGGATCATATCCAGCTGGCTATTGACCATCATTCCCAAGTTCCTTCCTGCTAGGCAGCCCTTAAGCCCCTCTGCTCCCAGCCTGTAGCTCTGCATGGGGTTGTTGTGACTCAAGGGCGGGACCCAGCTCTTGGCCTTGTTGAACCTCAGCCCACTGATCCTTCTGTAGAGCCTTCCTGCCTTCAGTGCTACCCAGGAGCTGTAAGAGGTTTGCAAGGTTGTTAAACTGTGTCTTTCTGTAATCGAGACCAGTTTATGAACCTGTTGCCTACTTCGGCAAGTTTCATTTGGATTTAAGATCCATGAATCGTGCTGTTGTGCAGCAGATTTTTTTTCTATGTGTGCAGTATATGATTTTGAGGAAGAAAGAACTTTTTTGAGCCTGGACTTCTTAAGTTTTTTGTGATTGTGTGTTAGGTGCCGTTTTATATCTGTTGCACAAAATACACCAAAGAAGGCAAAAGCTGATAAAGTGGAGATTGACCTTCACAGTTAAACTGTATAATAAAAAAAAAATTATATGCCAAGATGCTGTACTGAGGTGAAAGGTTTCTATAAGGGTACTATAAGGGTACTACTATGACATGAAAGTAGGTGCAAAGGCTGAAGTCTAAGAAAACTGTAGGAGGATAAACTTTGATAGTCCAGTTGCTGTAAACAAAACCACCACCAAAAAAACCCAAAAAAGTGTAAAGTTTTATACTAAAGTGTGTGTGGCATTATCCCAATCCCCTTGTGTGTGTAGTCTCACTAGTCAAACTCTGGAGACAGAATGAAAACCCTGTACTGGCCCTTGCATTAATCTCAAACTGAATGAAATAACCCAGTAACTTGAGTAGCTTTGGGGTTTTGGATGATTTGTCTCTGATTCATGGCACTGTGAGTGTGGCCTGTATCAAGGACTAAGATCATCTGAGGTGTGATACAGGTTGGTTGTGACCATAAGATGTAATTTATCGTTTATTTCTTTTTATCTTACTTGAAAGAGGGTGTAAGACTCAAAAAGGATGTAGTGTTTCAGAGAGCACTAAGATCTGCAGACAGAGGAAACATAATTTAGAAAAAGTATTTCTTTTCCAGGCGTCAGCTGCTCAGATGATGATGAAAAGCCCCGGAAAAGACGGCGAACGAATTCTTCTAGTTCTTCCCCTGTTCTCCTGAAAGAAGTCCCGAAGGCAGTGACTCCTGTCACTAAAACTATCACAGTGCCTGTAAGTGGCAGCCCCAAAATGAGTAATATAATGCAGAGCATTGCCAACTCCTTACCACCACACATGTCGCCTGTGAAAATAACCTTCACTAAGCCCTCAACACAGACAACAAACACCACAACACAGAAGGTATGTGGGGGAAGCTGCCAAATGTTACTTTATTCTGGTTTTATCAATGAATAAGGTGTGATGTTTGACTCTTCCTTTCTATGATCTGACTAGCTGTTTTTTAAGGATTGCGCTTGGGATAAGGTAATCCCTCTTTAAAACGAACAAAGGGAAAACCAAACTCTTGTATGAATTTAGTTCACCTGTGTGTGAAAGGACCTGGATTGACAGCCGTGGAGACTGAAGCCCTCTTTTTATCCACAGAACAGGTTCAGCACAGGCAGCGGGAGTGCAAGCTTCCCCCAGACTGCCCCACCAATGTGCCTCAACCCTGGCCTGAAGGGACCACTTCTAGGGATGAGAGGGGATTCAGTCTCCATGCTCATTCAATTCTTGGCCTGTCTGGTGAGACTGCCAACAAGGTTACCAGTTAGTACCATTTGTGGTGTTGGGTTTTGTGATATGGACACTAGTCCACTGAGAACTGGATCACATAGGCCACTGAACAGCCTTCAGATGGTAACAACTATTGGTCAAAGGTAATCTTTCTTATTTCTATTTTCCTTATTTATAATTATTCTTTGCAGTAGTAGAATTCCAGGAGAGATGGCATGGGCTTTCCCTTGCCAAGCCTTTTATCTAGAGACTAGTTTTTTGGGGTCTATAACGCTTATTCTTGGAGCTGGTCAAAGTCCGGGGGGCTTTATTTTCTGTTCGGTACTAGTGTGCCAATTCTCATTCTACATTAACAGTGTTACAGTGGTCAAAATCAGTTGCATTATTTCAGCTGAGTGTGCCTAGCTTTCACCACAATGCAGTGTGCAGAAAAGGTTTTCCTTGTTTAAATTTTAGATTGGACTTAGATTTTTAAGTGCCTAATCCATGGCATGACTGTATTCCCATTCTTTAGGTTAGGAGGCATTTCAGTTGTGTCTATCTTTCTGTTCCTAAGATATAAAAAAAAAAAAAAGAATGGTTCAGACCAAGTTCATTCTTGGTACAGTTATTAATTACAGCAGACTTCAGGGAGAGGTAGTGTCTCTGTGGAATTAATTTCGCCTCGATACCAACAGATTTATGGTAGGCTGGCCACTAACAAGCATTTTTTTCGTATTGTGAGAGTTTGACTATTGAGCTCAAACATTTGCATAGTATTTTTTCTACTAGTCTTCTTAATTGCTTTATAATTCTTTTCGGATTAGCAGAGTTCCTCTGTCCTGATTTTGGGAAACTTTAAAACCAAGTAAGATTAACTGTAGTAATGTGCAATAAAGATTTTGTTTTCTGACCTCTTCCCACTCCAGGAAAGATGCTTTCATTTGATTCACTGTTCTTTAACAGTGTCCTTAATCAAATTTCATCCCTGAATACATGAGTATGTAGGAGAAATCCATGAGCGAGCATAAACCATCAAATTAAATGTTCTGCATTCAGTGCAGCAAATCCACAGCTACTACAGGGCTTAACCTATCCATCTTATTGCACATTAGGGTTATAATTTGTGCAGGAAGAATTTTTTGCTTTAAACATCTGTAGGGTTGTATTAAGTATGGTGTTATGTATCATGGAAATTAAAGACAGTGTACTAAGTCTCCAAAAGAGTGGACTGTTGATAGGACCTTTCCTGCAGTTGTGCCTCTGCGCTTGTTCTGACATGGAAATTTTAGAGTTTGCTTTGCGTTCTATTATTTGACTGTCTTACTAATCTGCAATGACTGGAAAATCAGTGCATGTTTTATTAGGCAGCCAGAGTGGCATTTGTATCTGAACTTGTCACACTGCCCTCTTTTGTTGGATTTAGATATGCCAAAACATATAACTGGATGATTTTGCTGGGAGAAATCCCCTTTAGTAGTTTTGAATTAAATGTCAGTCTTGTTCATTCATCTCCAACAGCACATTTCCGATTTGAGTATAAGTTGTTAGATATGAATGAAATTCTTTGTTTCTGCACGCCAGCTCTTTGAATTGTTTTGACATTTTTGTAGGTTGGAGGAAGATTTGTCATAACAACTAATAATGTCACAGCTCCAGTTTCTGGATTCTCTTGTAATAATGTAACCTGTCTAGGACACAAAAGGAATCTAGCTAGTGAAGTTTCTGGCAGTTATAATACCTTTATTTTTTCAGGGACTAAGTTTTGACATCTCTCAAAATAGAGCTGACAGGACTTATTTCAGTACATGTTGGGAATTACATTTTACTGTAACGATTAAAACCAACAACAACAAAATTACCACTTTGATTTTTGTGTGTATGTGTGTATGTTTAAAGTCAGGCAGTTTCTCTGCTGTAAAATATGGGATGCAGTTTTGGAACCCATGATGAGATTATTTGGATAATTTCAACATACATGAGAAAGTAGTACTTCAGAAATACAATAGTTGTGATTTGAACTTTAATACTTAAATTTTTACCTGAATTTTAAGTTTTTCTGTATATACTTCATACATGAAGATTACTGAACTTTGCTCTGCTCTGTTAATTTTGAAAGATGAGATAGAATAGACAGACCAAACCTGCTTAGTCACAGTATAGCAGTCACTGTTGAACCGTAATGCTTTACAGGCTTCATTCCTTCCTTGATTAAATAAAGTGTTTTTAAGTGATAATCTTGGACTTAAGAAAATGCAATGGTCTACAGGAGTTGCAATTCTGCCCAGATTCATTCGACATACCTGTGCTTAGTTGTGATGCTGAACTTGCCCTGTTGTAGTATAGTTTATATTCACACTAACTTGTAATATGCCTGTTTTAACTGCGAGTTGTCCTTTGACTGTATTCCTAAATTAGTTACTGTGGGTGGAATGGAGCTGACCCTAAACTTCAGACAGTTGGGAGCTATTCCTGGTGTTAACTGACAGTTAAAAAACAGGGTAAAACTCCAGGGGCATATTATAAAATCTTTTCACTTCCAGTTCTCACACTAGAACAAGCTGTGTCATGTTCAGCTCATCTGCATGTCTGTAGCCTAAGAGCAATTTGAGAAAGGTGTTTTGATTAAATCAAGATTAGGCAGAATGCAAAAATAAGACTGATGCAGAGAAAATGTTCGCACTGGAGAATGCAGTCAAGTAGAAAAGCAGCAGAATGTGGAAACTTTGTCCTTCAGACACTGATCAGTTGTGGTCAACCTGCTACAGCTTGTGGTGGTAGTAAGGTTTTGATTTTCCTCAGATCAAGATATTAAAAGTTTATCTAAGCAGCAGAGACCATCAGACTAAGAAATGAGGCAAAAGGAGAGGCAGAACTAGCCATGGTGGTGAAATTTGCTGCTTTTATTCCATCCATGTGGCTATTTCCCCCCCCCTTTTTTTTTTTATTTTTCTTTAAGCAAATTATAAACTTGTAATCTCTTGCTGCTTGATCTGTCGCTTGAGTCTATTTCTGATGCCATTGTCATATTATTTCTTTATCAGGCAAGGTTTCAGTAGTGCTTGGCTAGCAGTGTAAGACTTTGTGTGTGAGCTGACACAGGTTTTCTTTGCTCATTTTGTACCTTATTTTTCTATCAGCTTTTGTTACATTGAATCATTAATAATTTTAATTTTTCAGGGTTTTAATAAACAAAATTTTTGTTGGGACAATAGCATTATTAAAATAATTTCTCAGTATTCTTCCTTGATAAACTGAAAATGTTGTGCTTCTTTTTCTATTTTAACTGTGTAAGTACAAGAAGGAACATGTAAGTTGAATAAAGGGAATTTATTTAGGTAAACAGTCCCCATTTTCAATACTTAATAAATGCCTAGTTTTCTAGGTCGGTTGCATAACCGCAGACTTCACCAGTGCTGTCATGAATTCTCTGTTTTTCTCTGTCAGATCAGATTCATGGAGTTGTAATTGTAACTCGCACTGGGGTGGTACTTATTCTCTTCAGACAAATGGTTTTCAGAGAAATCAGAAAGAATTTCTTTTTATTAAAAGCTCTAAATAAAGCAGAAATTGCTTCAAACCTAAACCATTTTGCTTTCACTGATGAAATATTGTTTACAGCCTTGTTGATCAAAAACATTTCCCATTACTGACTCAGCAAGTGCTTGTTAATTGTTAAAGAAAAAAAAATCATCTCTTTTCTCTCATTGCTGTTTCTTGATTTTTTTTTTTTTTTTGCGAGGTTTGGGAGAATGGCACTTAAAACTTGCTGGAAGTCCATTCAGTTTCTCTTAAAATGTGTTTCAAGCTTCCTGGCCCAGTTTATTGAAGTCAAGTTCATTCCTGTCTGTTTGCCTTCAGACATGAGATAATTCTGCTTTAATTGGGTAGTAATTGTTTTCCTTTAAAGTCTGCCTAATTTTAAGAAAGCATTAATCACCACTTCCTCCAAATAACTGAATTTTTTTCTTGCAAGCAAATGTGATTGACAGTCTTACAAGCTCTTAATAAACATGTATCCCTAAAACTAAACATACAGACAGACATGTTACTAAAATTCTATGCTTCTAAATAAATGCAAAGAACAAATGAATTTCTTCTTGTTTTTTTCTTTTTTCAGGTCATAATAGTAACCACCTCTCCAAGCTCAACTTTTGTACCCAACATCCTTTCCAAGTCCCACAACTATGCAGCAGTTACAAAACTTGTCCCAACATCAGTCATTGCCTCAACTACTCAAAAGCAGCCCGTGGTTATCACTGCTTCCCAGTCCTCTGTGGGCAGCAGCAGCAGCTGCTCCACTCCCTCCTGCACTGCAAGTACTGTTGCTGTGACTGCTGTAGTGTCGTCCACACCGTCAGTGGTTATGTCAACAGTAGCACAAGGTATGGCAATTCTCTTATAAAGGCTCTTTCACTGAGGAATTGGACTTTGCATTGAGAATAGCATTGAGGAGATGCACTTTTTCTTTGCATATGATGAGTAAAGCACAGGACATGTGAAAGAAATCTGCTGATGAAACTAACCCAAGAGACTCCACAAAAGTTCTTGTTGAACTCTTTTCATCTTTATTTCAACAGTTAATGTGCAGATCCTGTTTTTCAAGAGGAGGTGAGGTGAGGTGGTGTGACCTAGCTCTAAAACAATATAACCTCAAAATGATTGGCTTTAAGAACTTTGCCTGATGCATAGAAAAATGTGTATTTCCAATATTTGAAGGTGATTGCATCTGTAAAAGCCTGATTTACAAAAACATGCAAACATCAAATAAATACAACTTACTGACATGCCCAGATGACAATTCTGAAAAGTAGAGAAGTGTTTACACCTTTTTATTGGTGTATTTTATCAGCATGTCAGTTATAAAGTCCTTTATAATTAAGACCTGAGTGGGCCTGATTAAAACTCCTAGGTTTCTGATTTCAAATTCCAACTGCTAGCTTGACTGATTCAGCTTCACAGCCACCAGATTGCATTTGAAAGGGAAGCTATGAATGAGTGAATGAATGAATGAACGAACCTTGGTGAGCAGCACTTGAAAGAAAAACTGCCTGACAATGACAAGTGTCACATCACAATTTTTCCTGGTCTGAATTTTCCATTCTTGTTCCATTCCACGAAACATTGGGTAGCCATATCAAGGCTGAGGAGGTATTTTCCTTACCTATTGCTTGTATTAATATAATCAGATACTAATCTATGGAGCAGAAGGGCTTACAGCAGGGTAATATTTTTTGTACTGTTGATTTTTAGTTAGGTTCGATCATGGAAGAGACTTTAATTCTGAAGAACATAGGTGGAGTATCTTTCTAAGAGGTTTTTTTCCAAGACTGTCAGTGTCATTGGAGAAGATGCTGGTGAAAAGTTTTGTGACATGAACAGATAATCTCTTCAAATGTAAAGTTAAACTCATGAATGAAAGCAGCTGCACAAGGAAATGGTGTAACCATCTTAAATGATGCAATGAGAAAAGGATTGCTTATTTAGATTGCCAGAATTGTACCTTTACTATGATTTCTGTCATTATCACTGCCATCTGTTTCTGTTTTCCACTACAACTGGGATTTAGTTTAAAATTGCCTTCAGGAGATAGGGACTTTGTTTGCCTGTCTTGGTGCTTACGGATGTGTAGTTTAGAATTTACATACAAAGCCAACATTTGCTGTAAATGTTGTGACAGCTATGTAGGGGAATGACAAACATAATAAGATTTATTTGGGAACTTTGTCTTTCCATCTTACTGCAGACTTCTTTTAATTGTTTTTACTTGTAGGATCACCTAACCTAAGAGCACTAAACAGGTGTCACACAGTTTTATAACTTACATTCCATTACTTAATTTTTTTTTTAAATGCCTACCAACTCTTTTGCTAACAGATACTCCCTTCCAATATTGATGGGATTGATATTTGACATCCTCTTATCACCGACTTTTTGTCATTGTGGTTTTAGAATCATTGAATCACAGAATGGTTTGAGTTGGAAGGGACCTTAAAGATCTAGTTCCAGCCCCTCTGCCAGGGGCAGGAACACCTTCCACTAAACTAGGTTGTTATAAATATTTATAAATACAAACATATATTTAAAATACTTTTACTATAGGTATTTTGCTGTCTTGAAGCTTAAAGACAAGACTTTGAAAATATTATTGAATTATTTGTATTACAAAAGGTGCAGAAGTAGACTGGGTTTGTGGTCTTTCTATTAGCTGCTGTTCTGCTGCCACATTGAAAATCTGTGTAAAGCTCCGTTGCCTCCTAACAGAGCATTTCTGCTATGTGGAAGCTTTATTTTCTCACATGTATCAATGCATTTTTCAGTAGCAAAGATAGTTGAAATGCAAAATTATTGTAGAAATTGTAATATTTTTCTTTCTCATTGCACTGTTCAATTTTAAACCATTTACTCTTTCACAGGTGTATCTACATCAGCAATTAAAGTTGCCTCTACCAGACTACCTTCCCCAAAAGGTTTGGTTGGGAATCCAACTCAGATCTTAGCACAGTTTCCTAAACAGCATCAGCAGTCTCCCAAACAGCAGGTGCACCAAGTCCAACAGACCCAACAGCAGCAGCAGCAGCAACCACAGCAGCAGCAGCTGGTGCCGTGTTCTGTAGCCCAGCAGCAGCCACAGCAATCTCAGCTGCCAGCTGGCATCAAGCCCACCATTCAGATCAAACAGGAATCAGGTAGTTGGAGTTGATCTTGGGTCACACTGGTGAGGTCTGACTGCAACTCAGTAACGTAGGGCAGAATTCTGTCCCAAAGTGTGCATGGGGTAATGGTCATGAAGGCATCATTTCTTGAGTACAGGATTTGGCTTTAAACATGAATATAAGTAGATAGTGAAGGATGTTTTAATGTTTTCAAGTAACAGTAACTAAAGAATTTGGTTGTTTCACTTTTCTTGTTTGGTTCAGGTATTACAGGCCATGCTTTAGGTATGTATGTTTTATCTTAGAGATTGAGAGGTGTGTAAATAACTTCAAAAGTAACGTGATTGGCAACCTGAAACACACCAGTTTTCTGAAGATCCAAGAGTTGTTCAGCTATGTCATCTGGAGAAAGAAGTTGCTCTGTGTTTTAATTATTTTCCTCGGCCCAAAAAATCAAAACATACTTTTGAGGTACATGTCAAAACAAATACAGTTTAATCTGGAAGTTGGACTGGATTCTTTTTGTAATGTTGATTCATTCAGCTGACTTTGGGCAAGTCGTGTAACCTTTCTGCCTTGGCTTTTCTCTGCTGTAGCACACAGTTCTTAGCAAGAAGCAGTAGGAAATAAAGCTTGCAAAGTTATCTAGTTCTCAAAGAAGTGCTATAAAAGTGCAAAGTATAAAAGTATTTTTATGTATATTAATATAAAATCAGTATTTTATTTTAATCTTGTCAGTAAAATTATTATTTTATATTGTACTATTTAGATCAAGGAATTAAAATAGACCATGGAATGAAAAAATAAACAGCCCTACTCCTGTCCTTTGATAAAACTACCTTTTGGATTATAGGACCATTGCTTAAGAAAAGTAATAGCTACTAATTAAGACATAAAAAAGGCTTCCAGCCACTGAACAGTATCAATATGATTGCATTGTCTTCTACAATGGATTTAGGCTCAATGTGCTTTTTAGTTAAAAGTTTCTTTGGAAGTAACATCTGATACCAATTCTTTCTGGAAGATGTGAATCAGTTTTCATGGAGACTTTACTTTCTGTCCAGTTTTGTGTCTGGATGATGCAGAGACTTCAATTTCTCTTTCAGTTTGGAGCTTACTTGCTATGTACTGCTTTTATAGTCAGTGTAGAGAGAAGAAAACTTCTCTGGAGGATGTTCCGCATCTCAAGTGGACAGAATTTTTCACCTAGAAATACTTGTGTACAAATTAAGTGCTTCATCTAGATGGGATTCATCCAGGCTGTGTGTTCCATGGCATTTGGCCACCATAATGCAATGCACTTACCTCATGGAACAGATCATAAGATGCACATCTCCTGGATGTACTTTTGAACAGATGTTGTGAATCTACTGGTTTGCAGCTGAGAAGTGAATCTCACAGAGGTCCCATTCCCCAACACAAATTGGAGAGAGAGAGACAGCAGAATCCTGGTAGTTCTGAGGTGCTCTCATCCTTCATTCTTACTGCTTCTACCCATAGTTTAAGCCAAATTTCTTTGTGGCTTTAAGATAACCAGTAAATCAAAGGGGAAGGAGGGCAGTTTACTTAAAGTAACCTTCCCTATGCAGTGTCATAGTTGCTTCCTTATAGTCACTAATACTAGTGCAGAAATGTTTTTTAATTTATTCAGGGTGGCAAAATTTGTCTAGGCTGATTAAGACACATTAGGATTTACAGATTGAATTGATGAAAAATGACTTTGCTTCTAGATGGTTCGTTGTATATGAACCAATTCAGTCTTGGTTGTAACCTGGGAACCTGTTGGCTCCTGAGAAGTGTTCTAGTTTTTTGTATCCTGGACCAGGAAAAGTTAAAAATGACATCAATAAATCAGTGATAGAATGGACAGTGGAAGTAGCTAGGAATCGAAACAGGCACATGAAAGGCAAAGATGACTTTCTTGGTATTTGCAAAACAAACAAAAAAACCCAACTAAAACTAAGAAAAAATAACCAAAAAAAGTCAAAAAATAAATAATTTTTTTCATGATCAAGAATACGTGGGCTCAGAATTGAAGCCTTGTGGGGCTACTTGCCCACTAGGCCTTGGTCTGAGAAAGCATTTCAGAAAGTAACTTACTGTGCCTGTATTTTAACAGTGACCTTTCTCCTTTCCTAGGTGTTAAAATAATCACTCAACAGGTGCAGCCCAGTAAAATCCTTCCCAAACCAGTTACAGCGACCTTGCCCAGCAGTAGCAATTCACCCATTATGGTGGTTAGCAGTAATGGGACTATCATGACAACTAAACTGGTCACTACTCCCACTGGTAAGTTATGCCTCTGAGAAGGGAAGGGAGGGTAAACCCAGACATACAGGTGATCAAACATGGTTTCTTAGGGCTAATAAACAAGCACTTATTTCTTCCTAACAGTGGGCACAACAGCACATTCAGAATCCCGTTACTTACTCTAGATCAGGATTTTTTCACTGCGTGCTCTTTTATTCCTCTATCTGAATTGTTTCACAAAACTATCATTGGTCCTTCCCCACTGGGTTTATTTAAATAAAGTTTTCCTGCAGCCTATACAGATACTTTGCACTTCTGTAGCACCTTACATTACGTGATTTATACTGATTTAACTCAAGCAGACAGGTCAGCACCATTCCTGTTTTGCATAGATGGACTTCAAAAGACATGTGACTTGCTCATAGTCCTGCAGTGACTTTATAAAAAGACCAGTAAATTGAAATTTAAGCTCCCACTGTTTTTCTGGGCATCTAATAGTATTTGTGTTTCTAATAGATAATAATACAGACTGTTCACATTGTAAACTTTCATGAGAAAAACTTAAAAGGTAGCTTTATCTTGATTTTTCAGAAAACTCTTTATTTCCTGATTTTTATTGGCATGGGCTGGGAATATTAGAACCATAAAATTGGTACTGTTGGAAGAGCCCTGTAAGATCAAGTCTGACCATTAACCCAGCACCACCATGTTCACCACTAAAAACCTTGTCCTAAGTGCCACATCCACATGGCTTTTGAATGCTTCCAGGGATGGTGATTTCCACCGCTTTCCTGAGCAGCTTGTTCCAATGCCTGACTACCCTTCCCATGAGCAATTTTTTCACAATATCCTACCTGAACCTTCTCTGGCACAACTTGAGGCCATCTCCTCTTGTCCCTAGCATAAACTAATGGTTAATATTCTGTTTAAAACTTTTTAAGTACTCTACAGATACATTCTTGAGTACTTTAAAAAAACAGAAGTTTTGCAGTTCATTTAGTTGGTAAAATGTGTTATGTTCTCTTGGATGTGAACACACCTTTCTTGACAAAACAAACTGCTTCGCTCTGTGATTTTTAGCAATTAAGGGCACTATCTGCAGCAGTACAAGCAGAATGGAATTTCAGTGTTTGTATAGCTGTTGTGTTATTATTTTTGAACAAGTTTCTTTTATGGACTTAGTTCTCCTTCTATCCAGGAAAAGGACTACTTCTGAAAAACCAGCATTCTTACTATGTTTAGAGGTTTCTTTTGTGCTGTTGTATGCAAAGTCCATAAAATTGCATCATCATTGTAAATTATATTTTTCTCTAAGGGTGTTATTTAGACCAGTCATTGGTGGTTCTCTTTATAAACAATCTGTCATATAGGAGAAGTGTCATTCATGAGAGGAAGGGATGAGTTCTGGTGGTGTCATCAGATGGCTGACTCCAGGGCATCTAAGGGAACAAGAGGCAAACCTACAGGGAGAATCTGCACATCTATTGAAAATTACAATCTTACGCACAAGGACACGACTTAAAATAAGGCAGTCATAAAACATTAGTTAAAATACTCAGAAGACTGTTACATTAATTTAAATTTAATATATACTTGAATATTGCTCTGTAGATTTAAAAATTACTAGAAAAATTTTAAAGGGTGGTAGATTGCAGGGTGGGATATCTTTGAATAAATCTAACACTTTTTTCCTAAACAAACATACTTTTACACAAGTATTAGTAGAGGATTGTGTTGTAACAGTGAACTTTTTTTTTTCTCTCTTTAAAACAGGAACTCAAGCAACATACACGCGGCCAACGGTGAGCCCTTCTCTGGGGGCTCGGATGGCTGGAACTCCAGGGGCTGCTACTTATGTGAAAACTACAAGTGGTAGCATCATTACCGTTGTACCAAAATCACTGGCTACTCTAGGAGGGAAGATCATCAGCAGTAATATTGTATCTGGTAGGTATATGAGTACTTTGATGTTAATACTTTTATTTCAAAAGTAACTTTGGGCTTGCTTTAATTGTTCAGGGCTTTTCTGTGGGTTACATGCTCAGATAGTTATTAGGACCTTTATTGGAGAATTCAGAAGAAAAATAGCTGAGCATGAAGAAGAAGGTAATAGATAGAAGTTTGAAGGTGAAGTGTTTTTAAGGATTGTGGTAGTTCTTGTGTTTAAGAGGGAAACAGCAAATGTGAAGGAAAACTGGGAGGAAAGAGAAATGTGGGGGTGGGGGACTAGTATGTTGTACAGAGGGCAGAAAGATCAGAGAACACTATTGGCCCCTGTTTAAAGCATTTTATAACCTCAATGCTGCCCTTCTCTGTTCCACTGCATGTCCAAAGAACCAAAATAAAAATGGCCTGTATATGTTAAATTCAGCTATGCAGTCTCCACCTTATTTTGGTATTTTATCAGTGGCAGCCTGATAAAGTCTTTCCTTTAGCTCATATTCTGCCTTAAGCTTTCCCTCTCAGCTTTATGCAGACCCTGCTGCTTATCTTTGTTAGTTTGCTGACCAGCCCTGATTCTCCCTGCTGGTTATGTACTGGCACAGGTTGCCCAGAGAAGCTGTGGCTGCCCCACCCCTGTAAATGTTTAAGGCCCAGTAGGACAGGGCTTGTAGCAACCTGGTCTAGTAGAAGGTGTCCCTGCCCTTGACAGGGGGTGTAACAAGATGAGCTTCAAGGTCCCTTCCAACCTAAAACATTCAGTGGTTCTATCATCTCTGAAGATAGGTTCTCTTTAGGACTGGAACCAAGCACACTTTTACCACTAACAATTTCTTAGTATATGTTTGGGACTTTAACTTTGTTTAGCAAAGACCTGACATGGCACCAGCCAGCTCCAGTCAGCAGAAGGTGCTGCAGAAGCTATCCAGTAAACGCACTCTTGGGCTGGTAGAGCAGTTTTACAGGTATTGATTTCTACAAAATTATATTTAGTGATGATACAGCATCTCCTTTGGCAACAAGTAACTTTTTTTAGCCTGTGGTGGGTATGATGAATTGTTAAGACAATTTCTAGGTCTTCCAATTAATTATACACAGGTGGAAGTATTCTTCTGAGCAGCAGCTAATGCGGGGAAACCTGTGAGTGATCCTGATGAGGATAATAATGATTGTCCTGAAAGAACACAAGTTTGGAAAGCATGCCTGCTTTTTTCTTTTTGTTTGCTTAATTGTTGTTGCTAAGGGAGCAGTCTTTAGATGCCTCTGAAGTCAGTAGGATTAAATAAATCATAATCCTGTCTCAGCTTGTCTTCCCTTTCCCAGAATTAGAAGAATTGTTAATCTGAAATATGTTGTGAAGTATCTACAGGTATGACTAATGGGTAGAAGGTAGTAAAGGGAATCCTTCGGTTTTCAGCTCTGTTGTGACTGAATGGTGCTTTCCTTTGGAGAAAGGAGAAATTGTTGATAAAAAGCTGTCTGAGTAGCTACTGCAATGGCAGTCCAATAGCATTGATGACTGATTCCAGTGTATGTACTTTTGTAGGCTGTGGAAGGCTGACCAGAATTACCTGTCACTGCAGGTAATTAAAAACCTGATACAGGGAATGGAACTAATTAAATGCTAACATAGGAACAGAAATGGCCAAGACAGCTCTTCAAAAACAAAAAAACCCCACACTTCTTAACTTTTATGGACTGGTTGTGAAACAATAGCATGTTTTTCTTTTTTCCTTCTTTCAATCCACCACTCATCACTTACATTACAACAGGAAGAGCTGGTGTTTGCCTTGCTTGGAGATACATCCTTGATACATAGATTGTTCTACAGACGTCATCTGTAGAAGAGTATTTGTGCAAATAGGACCTTGAGTTGAGTATTAGTGATGTCCTTATCCCAGCCTTTTAAAAGTTCTACATGTTTGCCTGAGAAAGCTATGTTAGCTTGCTCTGTAGCTTGTGAGAAGGGGTTGCCTGTCCTAATACAGAATACATTATGTTCCCCTAGGCACACCCGTTTTTACTGTAGGTGAAAGATTTGTCGAGTTGGCATCTAATCTTTCCATGTTGAGTTGGGTGACATGAATTCCAATTCTAGATGCTGCTGGTTTCTTGATGTGCTGTCAGATTTAAATACAATTATTCCCCTATAGCTCACCAACTTCTATGGTGAAAGGAAATATTCAAAATGTGATAAACTGCACATTATTTCTTTTACAACAAAAATATAGGAACTACAACCAAAATCACTACAATTCCGATGACATCAAAACCCAATGTGATTGTTGTGCAAAAAACTACTGGAAAAGGAACTACAATTCAAGGGCTTCCAGGCAAAAATGTTGTCACAACACTGTTAAATGCTGGGGTAAGTAATTGTTTCAAGTCTCAAATGGAGAGCCAGGTGGCAAGCTGTGTGCTGGCTGCTGCATTCATTCTGCTAAAGGCTTGATTAAAAGCAAACTGTGCATGAGCTCTTTAATAGATCTAGCATGCCTTGATGTCAGGGATGTTTGAAAAGTGACTGTGGTTTGCAGAATATGATTCCGTGCTTAAAGCAAACTGGTGATGTTTTCAAAGTTAAAGGAAAATCTAAATTTTTGACCTTGCTTTTTTTCCATGGATAATGATTTTGTATTCCTGAAGCAATTAAGGAGATGAAAATAACTAGAATCTTAGCCTGTTTGCTCCTGTGAGAACCAGGGTCCTGTGTTAATAACTTGCGTCTCCAACCATTTATCTTTTGGGTATAAAGGGCAGAAATAAACTGTGTCTTCCCAGTAGGGGAACCACTTTCAATTTATGTGGTGTGTAACATTGTGGCATCTTGTGCCCTGAGTACTGTGGTGAATTTTTTTTTTTTGATAACCTGAGGTATACCTAAGAATAAAATCAAGTTTCCGGCATCAGCTGAGCTTACCTGTAAGTACTAGTAAATAAAAATGATCAATGCTCCTAGATAAAACTGTGAGATTTAATGCCGTAGTCCTGTAAAATTTAAAAGGCTGCTTGAGTAGCAGAACTACTGAGGGTTTTTTTTAAATCTTTTATGATTTTTGTTTTAGGTTTTGAACTTTCCTAGTTTTAGAGCTAAAAGTGTATTCGCATACAAGTGGAAATCTTACGATGTTACGCAATAGTAGCCACCAGAATGGGATAGTGTTTTTGAAACAAGTGTGGTTTGGGGGATTTCCAGCTATTTCATGGATATTGGTATGAACTGGCTACTAATGTTACTCACTTGGTTTGTTACTGTGCAGAGCTTAAAAAAAGCATGCTCAATGTCTTTGCTCTTCTTAAGCTATCAAGAGTCTAGTCATATGTAAACACTATTCCATAGTCAAATGATTCCTGTGGAACAGCTGTGAATCTGCATTTTTTGATGAAGTGAACTTTTAGTTTAAGAAAAGTCCATACATAATTAATGTATTGGTCCTGAAGTTAATACAAAAATCGATATTTAAATAATTTCTTCTTAGAAACTCAGTTCAAGTTTTGTAGATGTCTTGCCAAAGTTAGTGTTAATAGAAATTGGTGGTCTTAGAAACCATTTATGAAAGATTTGGAGAAAGTTCTAGTTCAAAAAACTTCATGTCTTTTAGTTACTTCTTTTTATTCACCGCTTCAGAGCTGCTCAAAAGGTAAGGTAATGGAAAAGTGGATTTTGGTAGCTTTTTTCCTTCAGAACCATAGGTTCTTTTGTTCTTGGTCTTCTAATGTATTTTCTATCAAATAAATGTAGTTGTAGCAGCAGATTTATTTCATGGTACACACACTCACATATAACTATTATTTTAGAGAATTGGGTCTCACTGAACAATTTCATTAAGTTAACCTGTAAACTTTGACTTCTCTACAGGGGGAGAAAACTATTCAGGCAGTGCCAGCAGGAGCAAAACCTGCTATCATCACTGCCACAAGACCCATCACAAAAATGATTGTTACACAGCCAAAAGGAATAGGGTCCACGGTCCAGCCAGCCACCAAAATCATCCCAACTAAAATTGTTTATGGTCAGCAAGGGAAAACACAGGTACAGTGAGGACCCCTTTCTGTCTTGGAATGTACCCCTAAATTTTAATCAGAAGTAAATAATTTTTCAGTGTGTTTCCTCATTTGTTCCAGGTTTAATATATATCTCTGGGGAATGAGACTTAGTGTAATGAAGTGGCCTCAGTCCTGATTTCTCAAGCACAGTATTTGCATTTGTTAGCTTTTTCTGGAGGCCTAGAGCAAGCCAAAAGGATTTACCAAGCCTTTTCTGTAGCTGAAACTGTCTGGCCATGGCTCCAGATACTTGTTTACATCTTACAGCTAATGGTTAGACCATGAGAAATAAAGATGCTTAGTCTGGACGTAGGTCATCCATCAAATCTAAGGTTTTATTGAAGTTTATTTCCTGCTTAATACCTGTTCAGGCTGTACCTGCAACCTTGTGTAGTTGGTGGGGCTCTATACAGAGAACCTGGCTTATTTCTGGATGCTTTCAGTTTCAGCTTTTTCTCTGGCTGCATTTAGTATTTGAAAGAACTAAGCTTTTATCAGATGTAACATTTTGTGTGTTTTGATTGTTCAAGACTCTTTTTGTTGTGGAAGTGCTTGTCCTTATCAGTGCAGTGCATGTTCCAGCTCACTTGCGTAGCTTTCTCTTATCACACCAGTTTTATCTAGTCCTGAAAAGTAACTGTTTAGGGGTTTATTCTGTTAAGTACTTCAAATTACTGAGTGAGAAGTATATTCTAGTGCATTGCCATTTACTTGGGCTTTGTGGTTTAATAATCAAAGTTGCTGAATTTAGAGGTAGACTTTTTAAGTAAAATATTTATATTATGTAGGTGGTGTAAATAGATCTGAGTGGCATCCTGTACTCTGATTGCTCAGATGTGTTTTCTTGAGTGCTTTTACTTTAAACAAAATTTACCTTTCTAATTAGGTCCTCATAAAACCAAAGCCAGTGACATTTCAAGCGACAGTTGTGAGTGAACAAACCAGGCAGCTGGTGACTGAAACGTTACAGCAGGCATCAAGAGTATCAGAGACAGGAAACTCTTCTCTCCCAGAAGTGAAAGAAGAACCACAAACCTACACTGACAGTAGCTCTTCTTCTACAGAGTCTTCCCAGAGCTCTCAAGGTCTGTGTTGGTGTCCCATAATGTATGAGTGGACTGTCTTCCAAGAATGCCAGCGGGCTCCAGAGAGCTCTATGTGTCTCCTTTCAGCACAGGTTTCACCCCATCTGTTTGCAGTGAAGTGCCTTTGTTCCCTTACTTTTATATTTTTCTTTCTTTTGAGCTACTTACTATATGCTTTCATTTCTTCTGAAAAGTTGTGATAAAAATGTCTTGCTGGGCTCCAACTTGCTGTCACAATACAATCTGTTCCCTCTTCCTGGAGAATCTGCCAGAGGTAGGCAGGATAGCAAGTTTTGGAGGTTATTTTGGCGGTCCATACTCTGCCACTGTCTTTACAGAGTGTATCGAAGCATCTCTCTGCTCCATGGCTGAAAGCTGCCATGGGACCAACACAAGTCTTGGTCCTTGTGTAGACATGTGTACGTGCATCAGGACGTATATCAGACATGCAGTCCTGATGGGAATTCTGCCCTGGCTTCAAGCCATGATACAGATGCAGCTCTCTGTGTGTAAGAGGAGCATAAATAATAGGGCATAAACAACATCCAACCTGTGTTTGGGAGTGACCATGATATTTATCACTACAGCAAATAGAAGAAAATGTCTCAGTGAAACCTTTGTACTTTTTCTGTATAACTTTGTAACTCTTGGTCTATATAGCCATTAAAGTAAGTTTTAAAAAAGTTCTGAAGATTCAACCACCTTACCAAAATTTAGGTGTTGTTAGTTCAGAATGCTGAATACATGCTCATCACTTGAACTGCTAAAACATTCTGGGAGAAAAAAATTCAATCCAAGGCAACTTCAGCATACAAAGAAACCTGCTGAACTTTGATTTTTCAAACAAAATCTTTTACGAAAAACTAAGATACAGAACTTTTGGGTTTTTGCTGGAAACTGTTCATAACATGAACAGTGTTTTGCTTCAAGAATCATTTGAAATAGAAACTAAAGTGTTGCAGAACGAGAGTATGCATCCTTGGCAATGTTCAAAACTAATAAGTAATGCATAATTTGGTATAATTTGGAACTATCACCCTGCTTTAAAGTGAGAAGTTGGACAAGAGCCCTCCAACCCAAAATGTTTCTGTTGGACTTGAAATGGCACAGGTTGCCCAGAGAAGTTGTGGCTGCCCCGTCTCTGAAAGTGTCCAAGGCCAGGTCAGACAGGGCTTGGAGCAACCTGGCCTAATGGAAGGTGTTCCTGCCCTTGGCACAGGGAGGGAACAAGATGAGCTTTAAGGTTTCTTCCAGCCCTAACCATTCCGTGATTCTATGATGTGCCTTTGGGTTTTTTTTGCAAACAGATTCTCAGCCTGTAGTCCATGTGATTGCTTCAAGAAGTCAAGATTGGTCAGAACATGAAATTGCTGTGGACACAAGCCCTACAATAATTTACCAAGATGTATCCAATGAATCTCAGTCAGCTACTTCCACGATAAAAGCTTTGCTGGAACTTCAGCAGACAACAGGTCTGAAAACCCATGAGATTGTTTAGGATAACTTTAGAGGTCATTTTTTGCTTAAGCAGCCTGTCGTAATACGTTTTGTAATTAAAAAGCACCTATCTTGAATCAGCTTGATTCCTTCCTTTTTATCCTGTATCAGTTTGTTTGCATCTATTCTATAGCATTCACTATATTTATTAAAACTGGTGCATTTATATTGTAGGTTTATTTTATTATGAAGGTTTATATATTAGAGGTTGATTTTATGCTTTGCTTTTCTTCTAAAGCAGTGAAGGAAAAGTTGGAATCGAAGCCAAGGCAGCCTACAATTGACTTGAGCCAAATGGCTGTCCCAATCCAGATGACTCAAGAAAAGAGGCATTCTCCAGAAAGTCCTTCAATCGCTGTTGTAGAGTCAGAACTAGTGGCTGAATACATCACAACTGGTAAGTGGCTAAGGTAGTGTGAGGGTGGCTTTGCAGTTGAAGTCTGAGGACTTAATTTAGGAGTTTTCTTGCAATAGGTTTCACTTTTATGTTTTTGCTGAAATTTTCTCTAGAGGAAATGAGTTTTTTCTTCCACTTCTGAGACCCTGTGCAAGGGACAGATACTGCATCTGCTTTGCTGGGGCCTAGGGGAAAATGTTTGTAACTAAAACAAAGGGTGGTTGCTTCAGGATATCCCACTTGAATAGATTTTCAAGTGGATGTTGAAGACAGACTGTCTCACCACCCTTAAAGGAAAATGTCCAGTAAGAAAAAAGTAGAAAATGAAGCTACAGGAACTGTAGTCTAGTTTTTGTACATACTGAAAGGAGTCAGACATTGAGTTTGTTAAAATCTATTTCGTCCAGAGTTAAAGCCAGGTATGCATTTAGGATGCTAATGTAGCCCTAGTTTCTTCATTTGCTAGAAAGCTTTGAACTAATACATTTGCATTTTTAAAATAAATAAGTTACTCAAATTCGTCTCTTTAAATTCTCGACTCCTCCTGTTTGGACATCCATTTTGTCTAAGTCCTTTCTCTTGTCTCTCCAATGTTCCTTAATATCCCAGAACACTAGATGTGAGCCACTTCCCATACATACATGAAAGGATCAGATTACCTGCTTTGTGTTTTAATTTCTTAAACGCACATGGTTAGTCTCTATATTATTTGGAAAATGAAAGAGTGTTGAAAGTCTACATTGGAAAAGAGAAATAAAACTAATTGTATTAAACTGTATTGGTACATATCTGTAGCTCCAGTGATTTTAGTGCTAAATGTCTAATCTGATATTTTAATTTTGTTCTGTACCTCTTCCCCTTGCTCCCATCCCTTAAATGGCCTAAGTTGTGTGAAATTGGAGCTGGGGGGATGTTATTATTCTTCCTTTAAATAGCACTTACTGTATCCAGCTTCTGTTTTGAATGTTTGCTCCCTTGGATCTCCATTAAAACAAACTCCAAAGTATAATAAATGGTGTTAAAGTGCTTTCCAATTAACAGTCACTTATCTTCACTGACACAGATACTGTGCATTGAGCGTCTCTTCAAGGTTCCAGTTTTTGATGGGTCTTGCTGTGGAAGTTGATGTACAAGAGGGCCTTTTGCAGGGAGGATGGAAAATTACAGTCACTGTCTTTGTAGACTTCAGTACTTTTCTGCAGCTTAGAAGCCATACAAAGTACAAAGGCTAAAAATTTCCTGGAGATGTGGAGATGCTATTTTAAATATTAGGATATCTGTAAACATTGATTTGAAATGTGGGAATACCAGAGAAGTGCAGGCCCCTATGGGTTGGCAGCAGCAGATTCTGCTGCAGCATTAAACTGGTTATTTTGCACTTAGATTTTTGTCCCTTCCCCCAGTTTCTCTGAACATTGCCAGGGAATGCAAGTAATTGAGTTTCTTTTTGATTTAATATGTGTTTCTCTGAATTTATCAGTAACCCACGTAGCTATATTTTCTGCTAAAAAATTCAGTCATAAGATAGTAAAGAGTCTATAGTCTGTTGTGAGATGTCCTGCATGGACCTAGACCAGAGGATTAGGTATTTGGGAGCTGGGATTCAGCATGTGCTTCCTCATGAGATGAAGGGAGCAATTCACACATCTTAGTATCACCATTTTTTGTCTGTCTGCAGACTCAGGAAGACAACACTGTATTGGTTCACATTCGGAAGAATATCTACACAACCATATAGGTTAGAAACTTTATTTTTAAATTAAGTTTTCAATTGTGTAGGAGTTGTTGGGAGATATCCAAGATAAATCTGGCACAGCATGCAGGCCAGTATTGATATAAACCAACTTACTTGGAGTGAGAAAATAAAATTACCATATTAATTCAAAATTTGACCTTTCTTTAAGCATTCAGGAAGGTCACTAGAAACTTTTAAAGTTATGTTACAACTGAGTTTAAATTTTGCTTGTTCTCCTTCAGTGATTAAATATTTTGTAACTAGGAAATAAGGTTACACAAATATTTGCATATTAGTATGGGCAGGTATAAAGTAATTTGGATTCATATCTTATCAGTGACTGCAATATAGGATGGGTTTTTTGGGTTTTTTTCTCAGCAGCACGTGATTTTTCTGTTGGTCCACTGTTCAATTACAGGTCTATCACTGTAGCTCTAACTCAAGCTAGATCTGTTCTCAGAAGTGACATAGACCCATAACAAAGTCTCCATTTTTTGATCTGTCATTTCTGATCAGCCTCACTTGCTTTAATAATACACAAACATTTTCTGTGTGCTAATCTTTCAAATTTAGCCTATGCTCTGGGGAGTATTGTGTGCAGTTTATCAGTGGTAGAAATCTGGTGAGCAAGGCTTGATGTTCTTAACTGCAGTCAATTGCGCAGGTGCTTTTAACAGCATAAAAACCACAGAACAACTTGTGTTCTACAGCAGTATTCTGGTGCTGTATGAAGAACCCAGCTGAACATCAAGTATAAACTCTGCTTGCAGAATTGGTGTATTGGGAAAGGGTGGCCAGAGGAGGTTTGGACCAAGTGTGATTACTTAGGAAACAGACAAAAGCAAAACCCCTGAGTTGCTGCTTTAAGAGGTTTCTCAGAATAGATCTACCCATTAAGGTTGATGCTAGCGCACAGTGAAAGACATTTTTCATACTGAGATCTTTTTCATTCATATATGCTTTCACTTGAAGCTTAACTGCAAAGCAAACAGTTGAAGTTCCAGCAGTTAGTTCTGGAGAAGTGCCACTCACCTCTTTACTTTCAGTCAGTCATCGGTCCCAGCCCCACCAGTCATCTCAGCCCCAGAGGACTCTGCTGCAGCACGTGGCTCAGTCGCAGACAGCAACGCAGACTTCTGTTGTGGTGAAATCTATTCCTGCATCCTCCACTGGTGCCATTACCCATATCATGCAGCAGGTTGGATCCTTTCTTTTCCCAGCAGTCTATAAACAGCAGTAGATAATATAAATTACATAGGACCGGGGCTTGTTTTGAATGTATGTGTCATGGTGCTGCCACCAAAAATGTTCAGCGTGCAGGCAAATTAATGATTTTAATATCACTTCAATAGCCATAAGCTAAAGGAGAGGAGATTTAGATTAAGTATTAGAAGTAAATTCTTTACTGTAGGGGTAGTGAGGCACTGGCATGGGTTGCCTAGGGAAGTTGTGGATGCTGCATCCTTGGAAATGTTCAGGGCCAGGTTGGATGGGACTTGGAGCAAGCTGGACTAGTGGAAGGTGTCCCTGCCTGTGACAGGGGTGTTGGACTAGATGTTTCTTAAGGTCTTTTCAAACCCAAACCATTCTGTGATTGTGTTTTGATGGTGAGGGTGTTTGTAGGATTGCAGCGGCCTGAGCTCTAGGTTATGTTGGTAGTGTAGGGATAAGAGGGCTGAAATGGAATCTGGTCAGTACACAGAGCACACAGTGTCTTTTCCATTTGAGGGCTTTAGTTTGTGAATAGGAAAACTTCTCTGAATCAAAAACTCAGATCACATTTAGATCAGTACTGTAGGGATCCCAAACACTTCAAACAAACAGTGCAGCTTCTGGTCAAATCTGGCTGAAGGCACTTGAATGACTTTGATCAGGACCTGCTCCATTCTGCAGTGCTTTAACTTGTGGGAGCTTCAGCTGCAGTCCAGAACAGCACTGTGTTAGAGTTATAAACCCGTGTCAGGCAGTATATTTTCACAGGTATGGGATTAGGCTGCTTCATCTTGCTAACACCATTTGTCAGTACATTTATACATTTTTGGTTTACAAAGCATAGATTGCTTGTTCCCTCAAATAGTCAAATGTTTGTGTAATGCCCAAGAAAAATTGCAATACAATTTTGAGAAAGGAAGGAGAAGAGAGGATCTCTGCTGAAGTACGACAGCCTGTAGTTACATGGGGCCCTGCAGAAGAAACTATAGAGAAGATGACAAGGCTTTCAAGAGACAGAATAAAAATTTATTGTGCAGAGAGACTCTGGCTTTAATGAGGAGCTACTCTCTCAGCTGCCTACTACTTCCTGCTGCTTCATATCCAACTGCCAGGCAACCTTAAAAAGCTTTGAGCCTCAGTCTGACACAAGCGAGATCTACATAATCCCGCTGAGGGTTAGTTGTGGAGCTCATGTTCTTGCACAGAGATGTACCACAGTTTAACATGATAGTAATAGCTCTTGATTGTTTATATATTGTGAAACATCCATGTAAGAGTATCTTTTTATACATGAATTGGGAATCTGTAATGATAAAAAAAGTTAAAGTAGTCCATTTGAAACATTAAAAATTATTTCTAGATTGTGTATTCTTACACTTCTCTTTACTAACTTGCTCTAAATTCTTCTTCTTAAGGCCTTAAGCAGTCACACTGCATTTACCAAACACAGTGAACAACTTGGAACTGAGGAAGGAGAAGTGGAAGAGATGGACACCTTAGATCCTCAGACTGGCCTGTTCTACAGATCTGCCCTGACACAATCGCAGGCACAAAAGCAGCAAAAACTGAGTCAGCCGCAGCTGGAACAGACTCAACTGCAAGTGAAAACTCTGCAGTGTTTCCAGACTAAGCAGAAGCAGACAATCCACCTGCAGGCTGATCAAATCCAGCACAAACTCCCACAAATGCCCCAACTTTCCATAAGGCATCAAAAGTTAACCCCCCTGCAGCAAGAGCAAGCACAGACCAAACCAGATGCACAGCACCCCCCACACCATATGATGGCCAAAGAAAGGCAACTCCCTACCTTGGTGGCACAGCCACAGCAAACTGTAGTACAGGTGCTTGCAGTAAAAACCACGCAGCAGCTGCCCAAACTGCAACAGGCACCAACGGCACAAAAAATCTACGTGCAACCCCAGCCCCCCCAGAGTCAAATGCAGCTACCTGCCTCTTCAGAGAAACAGCCAGCAAGCCAGGTAACGGAATATTGATAGCATGCAAAATACACGTCGCTGTTCAAGGAAAAAAAATAAAACACCGACCCTGTTGCTGTAGCAGTGTTTTGTCCTGGCAAGAGAGAATCCCTCATTCCGCTGGTAGTAATTACCCCATCAGAAGGTTGACACTAGGAGAGAAAAGCACGTGTTACAGGGGAAAAATCCATAGAGTTCACAAACATGTTTTGTTGGACGGTTTTATTAATTTCAGCCACCACTGGTGCATGGAATTTGTCCCTAGTTATTTTCTTTTAATTTTTAGATATGACACATTGTTACTTTCCATTCCCATAGCACTTTTTATTTCTGTAGAAATAAACATGAATATACTGCAGTCTCCTAAGGCTCTCCATTGTTCCTCCTCCTTTGTAGTTCACATCTTCCTGAAGTTACATGGCTTTCATTAACAGGAGTAATTTGATTTTTCCTGGGAGGGAAAAAGGTAGAGACTGAGGAACATGGAAAAAGAATGTATTTTAAGTAACTTCAGAAAAGTAAAAATTTTTTTGGCCCTTTTAGGAATAGATGTGAAAACTAGCAAACATCCCATGGGGCTGTAAATCCCAAAGGAAAATTATACTGCTACAATCCTTATATAGCAGCCTAAAAAGCTGCTCGTCCCCAGGCTTCAATTAACTGTTGCCCTATCATTGCTAATTCCTTTGTTAAAACACTGAGTTTCAATTGTCTTCCTAATAGCAAGTATGTTGTTTGTGCCATTCTGTCCTTGGAAATATTTACTAGGATTTCAGTAAAAAATATAAACTGTAATATGCACAACAAAAATTTGATTTTCAGGTGCAACACAGAGATAACTTTTGAGGGGCATGAGCCTCTTTCTGTCTCAAAGGTAGCAGGTGGCAGTTCTGTGCCCAAACTGGCATTGCTGGTTACCAGCCTATTTCCCATGCAGGCATCCACGGAGACAGCAGTAACAGATATATTGAGAGTGTCTATGGTGGAAGCTCAGATTGATGCAAACATAGAACATACGGTAGTGGAACCCCCAAACAAGGCCACGTCCACTAGTAAACCTGCTAGTGAAGCAGAGTCGTCACCTTGTACCCAGGGCCTGAGGGTGGCTGCAGTAGGGATGACGGCACCTTCCATCCCCCAGCAACAGACACATGCAGAATCCAGCTCAAGTCCTCCTGCTGTTGGTCCTACTTTAACAGAGAGGAAACTCGATGCACAAGGAATACCTGCAACAAACCAGTTTATACATATTCAGAATATATCACAAAAGAAAGCTGAAGAAAGCTCATCAGAAATTGTTGTCCAGGTAAGAGAAGACAGAGCAAATAAGGCAAAGATTGAGCAGAGCAAACACATGTCTGATGTGATGATAGTCACTGAATGATGTTCGAGTACTTACGGGTTTATTCTCCAGGTTTTGGTTCTGTTTCTACTCTTAGCTTGCAATTGGTTGCTACGTTGAAGTATAATTCTTCTTAATTGGACTCAGGTTTCTCTAGTACTGTATCATTCACTCTGTGTGTTCCTTCTTCTGTTAAGAAAACAACCAAAGTCATCTCATTTTACGAAGTATTTTCATTTGAAATGTTTAAAACTGCTTCAACACTTAGTATGGAGTTATGTTCTAGACTCTTTTATATTGTCTATTATAAAGTTGCGTCTGAGTATAAAATTAATGACATTCTAGGGTTGTGCTTACTGGAAGATTTCAGTGTATGAGGTCTGAAATCAGAAAAAAGCTTGGGGTTTTTTTGTTTTTGTTTTGTTTTGTTTTGTTTTTTGAATCTTCACTTAGGATCAGACTTACCACTTCTGAGATAAAATTACTATTGATCTTTAGCCTAAATGCTTTGAATCATTGCCTAACTGCAATGCTTGCTATTTTCATTGATTCTGCTGCCTTATATATGACGGTTTATGTTGTAATAAGTTGTCAGAATGTCAACTGAGGAGGTATTTAAGTCTTCCAGGTGGTATAATGTGAATCTTTGTCGACAAGTTCGCATGGCATATGTTCACACAAATGGTAGTGTGAATTGAAATTGTTTTAATATCTATCATACTTGTGTTACAGTGAAAATGCTTCTGATGCAGGAAACAATTTGTGTACAGAGGTTTAAAATTTTTCATGCTACTTTATGAAGTCTTTACTGGGGCTGACTTCTCTTTTGTAGAAATTACTAGTTTTGTATTCATTTTTAGTTCTCCTTAAATAGACAAAGGTAGATTTCTGTTTTACTTCAAACCTGTATATTTTAAGAATTTGTACTATTTATCATTGTGGCATGCTACGAGCTGTTTCGAAAGTCAAATACTGCCCAGAATATCAGTTGTATAGTCACAGATTTAGCTTCTAACTTATGAAAGTATAAGCAAAAATACACAATAACAATTATAATAATAATAATGATGATCTTAGAAATAAATAGCTGTTTTGTTTCCTCAGCCTGTGAGTTGCAGCTCTGAGCAGGACCAGAGCTTGTACTCTGTTGTATACAAAAAATATAGTTAGTCCTCCCAAAATGCTTTGACAGTGTGCTCAGACACCTGGTGGGATTCTTGGGGTTGTCCTGTGCAGGGCCAGGAGTTGGACGTCATGGTCCTTGTGAGTCATTCTAACTCAGGTTATTCTTTTATCGGCATGTCTTGTCTGAAAATAAGGCTGAAGGAAATGTTACCTCTGCTTTGGGTTTGCATAATGGTGGATGATGGGCATTGGTTATATGTCACAGACCTTTAGGGAAGATCAAAGGCCAAGATCACCTCCTGGAGAGCAAGATTATTCAAATTTTACCTTTCACAACTCAATCCAGTGAAAGGGTGCTTTGAAGCCTTAGTTAGGGAAAATTGCCCTTGGAAACTAAGTAATCCCTTTTCCACAAATACCTGTGCTTGCACAGATGCCTTTACCTTCAAAATTGTTTGTTAAACTTAAATATTTTCTTTCTTTCAGACTATCCCTCACTATTCCATCCCTTGTCACTCCAGCTCCAATGTGGTGGTGGAACCCAGTGGGCTCCTGGAGCTCAACAACTTCACCAGTCAGCGCCTCGATGATGAGGAGACAGCAGTGGAGCAAGATGTAGACAGTAGCACTGAGGACGGCACTGAGCCCAGCCCCTCTCGAAGTTCTGCTGAACAATCCTAAGGAATAGGGACACTGGAGTGCACTTTAAAATATCTTCGGATTTTGAGTATCCAAGATGCGCTTCTATTGTGATGTCTTAGAGCACTTTGCCTATTAGAATTGTTCATTGGACTCTTGAAGCATCAGTGTGTTTTAACAAGACAGTATTGCAAAAGCTGCATCTTAAAAATTGTTTTGGGAAAAAAAAAGAAGAGGAGATGTAGTTACCAAGATTTAGTAAACCTGTGACAGTGGAATGTAGTCCGGTTCAAAAATGAATCTGCAGTGAATTCTACAGCTTGTGCTATTGAAGTCCTTGCCCAGATACTGAAACAGCTTTCAGTGAAAAGGGATCATTATTTTGCTGTGTCTTTCTAGCTGTTGAGCGAAACACCATCCAAAAAAAAAAAAAAGAAAGATTTTAATAAATATTTTTATTTTCAAATAGCATGTGAGAGAAAAAATGTCTCTGACAGTGCTGGAAAAGCCCCAGGAATTTTGGAATTGTTTAGCTTTCTTGCACTCATGCTCACTTAAAAATTTTTTTCAGAAGCCTAAAAATATATATATATTTTTAAATTCTTGTTGGTGAATGTTTGGAAATAAGCAAAATTAATCACTAACTCATAGCAAAATGGATTTGCGAGTCGAGTTTTGTTTTCATGCTTTACAATAAGTAGGGTAATGGTAGATGAGGCATTTCTCTGTGCCGTAAGCACACAAAATGCTCATTTACTCTTGTTAACTTTTGATTATTTATTTAAATATAAGATTTAAAGTGAGACAAGTCGTTGAAAAAGCTCCTGTGAAACAGGCAGTTGTATTAATTCTAGTACAAACTGAGAAGAAGGCTGTGTCTTTTGCTACTAATCAGTTTTTCAAAATTGGGGATAAATAGTTCAACATCTTTTCAAGTTGAACTTGAGAATTTAGAAGTGAGCTAAGACTTTTAAAAATCTGTATTTTACTCTTACATGCTGTTTTTAAAGTTGGCCATTTGGGGAGTTTAAAAGCTTAAATGGATATACAGTGGTAGGTTTCCAAAATTAGCCTTATGCCTTGGCTTGTTGAAGCAATACATTGGGGTTTTGTGATAGTTACAAGTCACAGAGAGCGGTTTGGGTTCAGATGGGACAAGAGAATCAGTTTTAATACATTCTGGTAATCAAGACAATACTTTTTTTTTCCAAAATGTATATAAAACCATGTTTTTAACTGTTTTGTATAGATTTCATTATAAATAACTAAGCATTTTATGACTTTGACATATCATTTAATTGTATATACATGTATAAGCCTAACTGCCCACGTTTTGGTGCTGAAGTACTACTGTAAGTAGATTTCATCCAAAGTCTAATACAGCTTTTTGCGTCAATCTTTTTTTTTAACCTGTCATTTTACTGTTGATGTTGTAGTTAAGGTCAAATTCCAATTGGAGTAACTCAAACTAAAAAATACAAACCCTAAAAACCATTTATCTTACCTTGTCCTGAGTATCCACTTATGTTAGAACTCTCAGTAACCCCTAGAGGGGGCTCTTGGTTTACGCTAATCTCAGTTATCTTCTGAATTAAGTCACTTGAACCTTCATATACTTCTTTTTTCCTTCTGTGTTCTTTTTCCATCAGCATTAGTTCCAAAATAATGTAGTTTATAATTGTGGGGAAGTGTTCTGATAAATTTGACATGCAAATACTGGAATAGTGGGTTATGAAACTAATGATTTTTGTGTTACCTTTATATTGAAATAAGGATTGATTTGGGTTCTGCCGTTCATAGTGCTCAGGATTGAAGAGAATAATACATTATAAATGAAACATTCCACATTTCTTTCTTTAGTTAAATGATAACCCTGCCAGTATATCATTGTAGGTAGCTCAGGTTTTGATAACTGGTCAGGAGTTTTTACTCTTATTTTAATGAAATCACAGCCATCAACAAAAGTGAACAAGTTATGATCTAAGTTGTGAAAGTTCCATATTGCTACAGAATGACAAAAAGTGGATTAATACTGATGTTATTGGCAGTGTACAGTCTGTTGCACTTTGCATAAGTCAGCGTAAGGAATGGTCTGTATTTTCATACCCAGTTGTGAAAGGCCCAAAGTAGGTGACACACAAGAGTTCTTCTGGCTTGTATCAAATTTTCATTGTCATCTGGGCTCTTGCATTGCTTTGAGTGTCTCTAGCATACCTAGGACTGGAAGGCTATGAGAATATAGGGAGAGCAAGATTTTTCTTAAGCACTTATGACCAAAACCATTCCCCTAAGTTACAGTTTCAGTTTTAGGTGAAGGTATATGCCCTCCCCAGCCAAGAATAGATACCAAGAAATGGCCTAAGGTGAATTCAACACCTAATGTATTCACTATATTGAGCTCTGGTCCAATTTATTCTGATGTTTTATGTGAGACTTTTGTTTGCCTCTTTAGTGATGACTGGAGCAAAGGTATGCACAACACAACGGACTATTTGACAATTCTTTGAAGACAGCAAATTCTTAAACACCTGAAAGCTTTTCATGTTGCTATGCGAAGTGATTGATTTCAGGTAGGTAGGTTGAAGCACACAGTGGGGATGTCTAGGGGTGATGTAAGAAACTTAGAAGAAGGAACTTTGGTAATCAATGTGTTTGTTCTTGACACTCTTCTCTTACTGCTTTCCCAAATTTCAACTTGTTTTTATTCAGATTCTTTTATTGAATTTGAATGTTTCAGCACTTCACCATATGAATACCTTTACAAATAAGAAATAGACAAGATGACCTAAAATGTAGGGTAGATATGTTAATTTTTTTTTTTTACTTGATTTTATATAATGACAGTAAGAATAGGTGCTTGGAGTATTTCGCCTTCTCTCCTTTGCATGAACTCCAGGCATCACTGCCTGTTCTTTTGTCCTGTCTGGCAGATGTGCAGCTTTTTCCTACCTACCATTGAGATACTTCATCCCCCTGCAGCCATGTATTCGCTTCTCACAGCCCCATAAATACCAGCAAACTGCTAAAAATAAAACATCAGTATGCAAGATAATACTTGCATATCCCATCTCCCTCATAAGCTGCATTTTTATTCCTGAAATTAATTTGATGTCCCTCCTTGGAACAGAAGAAAGGGTAGATGTAGTGGTGATAATTTTTGGTACTGGGAATTAGCAGGCACTAGGCTTGTGTCTTATCAGGAAGCTGTGGATAAATTGTAGAGCAAGTGAAATGGCATTAATGAGTCGCTTTGAATTCAGCGGTTTAATGAACATGCTCTGGCACTTCACTAACACATGAATTTTCAAAAAAAGATGCTAAGAAAATGAACTGAAGTTAGAGGAAGTAATGAAACTAGGGGGGATTTATGTTTGTTTTAAAGATGCAGGGAATCACAGAGGACTGCATGTTTTCTGGAAAGGTTAAACCATTGGGGTGAAAGTATTTTCAGTCTCAGTCATTCTTCCACTGACAAAACAAGCTTTTGAAATTTCAGGGCAAAATAGAAAAAGGGCCCTTAGGGCCCTTGAGCAGAACACATGACTAAATCAATAGGATTAAAAAAACAACAACAAAAAAACCCTACCTGAAACCTTTTAAAAAATCAAAAATCTTTAATTAAAACTCTATGCTTTTGTTTCTAATGCAAAAATAGTTCCTGAGGTCTGAGGATTTCACAGGTGAAAGTGGTTGTGCATCCCAACAGGTGCGCACAAAGGCAGATGGTTTCAGCTTGGCAACATTCAATCCTGAGAAGACTGATCATAATCTAGGGTAATGAACTAGAAAAATACTGCTTTAGGGTTTGCCTGTATTGGGGTATGTTTAGCACCTGTGTGTCTATGCTGGGCTCCTTTCCCTAAGTTTTGAAGTAAACCATGAATGCTAACAGCCTGTGCACCGTTTCCTTCCACACTGTGGGACTGAGTTTTTCCCCTACTCAAAGTCTGTCCTGAGAATCTTTGAATCTGTTTTCTTCCAGTAGAAAAGAAACACTTACCTTATGATAAATTTAGGGCTTAGCATAGTTTATTGAAGAGAAGGTCAGGGAAGAAGTACCTTTAGGTCTGTTTCTGGGTTCCTTTGCAAGAAGAAATTGTCATTGGGGCATTTTAGTCTTGTATAGAGGCAGAGTATCATCATCAAATGGTTGGGGTTGGAACGGACCTTAAAACTCATCCAGTATTAACCCTCCAGCCATGGGCAGGGACACCTTCCACTAGACCATGTTGCTCCGAGAACCATCCAGCCCGGCCTTGAACACTTCCAGAGATGGGAAAGCCACAGCTTCTCTGGGCAATCTGTGCCAGGACCTCGACAGTCTGACAGTAAAAAAAAAAAAAAGTACACTTGAAAAAAAAAAATTATAGTAAGATGGAGGATAATTAACTGGGGTTGACAAGGGGTATAGTGTTTTCTGTCATTTGCAGTCTTTTTCTCCAACCAGCACAGATGCTGCAGGTTGAAATCTGGTGGCCTCATATCTCCGATACTGGCAATGAATTGAGAATTGCACTGGTTTGCTAAGGATTTGTCTTAGTTTGAAAGAGAGGTTTCTGCTAAGGAAGGCAGAAGCCCCCTTTGGAATGGAAGATGCAACCCCCTTCCCTCCAGATTATAATAATTTTGAAATTAAGGGGCTTTCAGGCAAGGATATGAGAAATAGGAATAACAGTTCTTTACTAATGTATAAAACAAAACAAACAACAATAACTTTGGCAGTTGTAACAGCACAGTCACCCAGTGCAGCCTTCTTGGCTGCCAGGCAGCTTTCCCTCCTGGTGCAGTGCTGGTCACAGCCAGCAGCGGTGCTAGTGGCTTCTGGTGAGCAGGGCAGGTGCAATGGTTCTGGTGAAACAGTGGTCCTGTGGAAAAGGGTCTGGTCTTCGCCTGAAGGTCCAGTGGTGTAGCTTCTTGTCCTCTGGGAGTCCAGCGGAAAAGACTACCTTTGTGCCTGAAAACCTCTGATTATATCCAGGTGGGAAATGTTCAGTTCCTCCTCCTGGGCAGAGCACCTCACAATGGGGTGGTGAGTCACGAGGCAAGGCATTGATGGACCCATTAATAGAAGATAGTCCAGAGGGAGGAGGCAAAGAAACACTGCTCCACCTGGTTTCAACAGCTCATGAAGATGGTAATAGAATACACTGCAACCCAGGACAGGATTTAAACTGTGGGGGGAAAAAAAATTTGGTGGTACCTTGAAGCATGTAGAGCTATGACTGGCATGTGGAGATGCTTAGTCATCTTGGATGGGTTGGGGGGGCGGTGTTTTCATTGTGGTGAAAAGTTGCTGAAGTGTTAAAATAGGAAAATCTGTACCTGGGAACTTGCTCATTAATTCTAGAGAAAAGAGTTTGAATTATTTGGTGCAGAAAAGATACTAAGAAGTTTTTAAGCACTGTGGACTGAAGAGTAACCAAATGCTCTTAAATCACTTTTGGAGCCCAGGGCTGCCCACAGGTGAGGGTTGAAACAGGATGATTTATAAGGTCCTTTCCATCTGAAACCATTCCGTGATTCTGTGATGACTGTTAGAAATGTCCAACAAATTCTCCAGATCTGGTCCTACTCAAAACTTCCTATGATTTTAGTTTTGCTCAATCCTTGGCATCTTTTGAAAATCAGAAATTTTTTTAGGTTTTTTTTGGTTTGGTTTTTTTTGGTTGGGCTTTTTTTTTTTTTGTGGTGGTTTTCGGGGGGGTGGTGTGTTAGGTTTTTTTGGTGTTTTCATCAGCTTTCCAGCTCTGTAAGTTTTTTAGCAGTTTTGAAATTTTCTGTGATCCTGTTTTCTGTAGCTGCCTTTATTAAATGAATTTAGAAAAGCTACTCTCATCACCCAACTGGGAGTGGGTGATTAGGACCATGGGCTTTTTGGACTATCATTGAACCCTTCAGAGCGTGGTAGGCACATCAGCCAGTCTCTCATGGGCTACCTATGGGATTCAGACTCCATAAAATTGTTTGGCTTGGAAGAAATGAACCAAGATAATCCAATTCTGTCACTTGAATGCCCAAACTACTTAGCATGATGTGTTTTGATGGCACTTCTACTAAAACTTCAATAATCCTTACTTGTAAGAGCCTAATTTATTACTCATTAGAGCAAACATTGTTCAGAAATTGTCTTTTATGGAAAAAAAATCAACTTGTCACAGCTCTTAGCTAGAACTATCCCAGAGGCTCATAGATTTCCAGTACTTCAGGACTTCCTTCATGTCAGGCTCTACCAGAGGCTAACTAAAGGCTCTAGAAGTCTCTTTGCACAGGCTTTTTTTGCCGTTAAGGATGCTGCCCAAGGCCTACGTATAGCAAGGAGCTGGGAACAGTTCTTTGTGCCCACACCTCCCTGAGGCTGGCAGGAACCTCTGGAGATTAGCTGGTCTAACCCTCTTGCTCGAAGCAGGGTCAGACTGCTCAGGACCATGTCCAGCTGGGTTTTTGGAAACCTACCGTGACGGAAACTCAACAACTTTTTCCAGTGACCACCTGCGCATTCTTTTTTCTTCTTTCCTAGTATGTACTGTGTTTTCTGGTTTTTCTCTTGATTTGTTTTGGATGTGAAATAGAAATACTATATTGGTCTGAGAAGAGGCTAACAACAGCATGAGAATAAACCACAAGGAAGAAGCACAAATTTAGTGAGAACAAAGTGTTGTAGCTGCAGTGTTCCCAGAAATAGGGGTATTTGTTTTCCTCTCCAGACTTCAACTTGTTCAATTCTCCCTGCCACTTCTGAACTGCAGAGACACAAGGTACTAACAAAACATTGTAATCAGATGTCACTTTCTAGTATTTCTTAATATTAAAAAGGTGTCCAGAGAAGGATTTGAATGCTTGGAAGTGTTTTTTCCAACTGCATCAGTCTACAGTTGGACGTAATAGCTGTTACTGAGCATTGTTGCAGCCTCCTTTTTTTGCAGAATGTATATAATATAGATCCATAGGTGACAATGGCACAGATTCAGCTCTTGATTTACGGTTTTTGTTGAAATCTACCATATAAATGTGACACATGCAAGCCCAGAATGACTAATTTGAGGGCTGCCTTCCCTGTGAAGCAGGGATTTTGGTCAGAGTGGAGCCTTGCTATCGTCACTCCTTGAGGATGCACAAACTCATTTGGTTGCAGACTGTGCTCCCCTCTGAATTTGTCCTGAGGGATGCATGAGTTTCTCCTGCAACAAATAGAATTGAAGAGACCAAAATCATAATAAAAATCTCCCAAAGCATCTTAAGACAACCCAGGAAGATGCTGCAAAGCAGAGCTTGCTAAGTACAGAGAACACAGGATAAGGCTTTACTACAAATAATTGTTATCAAATGGCTGTATTACAAATAATTGCTATGAAGTTCAGCTGATGGTAGGGCATGGACTCAGTGAGAAATTGCCTCGTCTGATCAGCCATTGTGAAAGTACCACAGGGCTTGGGGTTACTTCTGGTTAGGGTTAGCACAGGTGCTTTATGGAAAGTTACTGTTTGGATATAAAATAGGAACCTCAAGATGAAATAAATTGGGGTTGAGGAACAGGGGTTGCGAACTTTAAACTTGAGGGTAAATGTAACCTGGATCCTTTAAATTCTTTCAGTCAAAGTGCAGATGGCCCAAGGAGGATTCTGGCCTCAGAGCTTTTGTCCCATTGCAGAAGTTGGGTAGAAAAACTGATCTGAGAAATTGCTCGATTTGGATGTATGTGGTATGTACAGATGGAATGTGGGAAATGACGGTGTAGAGATGCCAGCAGGACAACTGGAGGGGAGCTACCAAAATCCCCTACAGAGAACTGCAGCTCTTGTTATGGTGAGACACAACCATGGTTTGCACCTAGATGGTTGATTTGATAGTGGTACCCTTGTTTGCAAAACTTATAAGAACTCAAAAAGTTACCAAGTTCCTGACTGAGGTGGACTATGCCCCCCACTACCTCTTTTCTCCTTACCTTCTGCCCCTAGAAAATAAAGTCTAAATTACCCAACTTCATTCTTAAAACTACTGGAAATCACTTTTCCTGTCCAACAGAACTTTTTTCTGAGAGTGAGGTTTGATTTCATTACACATCACATTCTTGATCTTGGTTCAGGCAGAAAGGGTGTCCTTTGTGTGATTTCCAAAGGACTTAATGATTTCCCTTTCCCTTCTTCTCTGCCCTTTTTGTCCCAAACTTTGTGGTCATAATGCAGTAGTCTACAGCCTAGAGATTAGCAGGACAGGAGTAATGTACGGAATGGAGGTTCTTAGGTCAAATCTAAATGGAGTTCCCCTTGGAAATTGCCAAGAAATTCCTTAGTTGGTTAGGATGACTGTAGAAAAGCATGAGACAGCTTCCTCACCATATGCCTAGAAGATCTGGATTTCCATGCCTTGGAGACCGCCTCACAGAACTGAAGTTTGCTGTGGGATGGTACACTGGAACAGGCTGCCCACAGAAGTGGTGGAATCACCATCCTTGGACGTGTCCAAAAGATGTAAATGTGGCTTGGTGATGAATACGACAGTGCTGGGGTAACAGTGAGACTCAATCTTTTCCAACCTAAACAATTGTGTGGTTTATGATTTGGAGGAGGGCGTGTGGCACTCTGACTGCATGGCACAGACCAAGGTGTTGATGTTGTGTTACACATGCACATTTTCTTTGGAGAGACACATGAGTTACTGCACAGGTCAGTGGAGTTCATGGGGCCATTGAGAAGCAGGAAGAAAGAAAATGCCTTCTGTAGCCTGGTGAGCTCAGCAAGTGAATTGACACATAAGCTTGCAAACTTCAGGTTGTCAATCACACCACTGAGAGATTTGGTGACATCAACCATGCAATCATTATGACTCTCCTGTGAGATGTGTAAGGAGTCCTGGATATGGTGAAATTAAGCAGTACAAAAGCAAAGACAGACATTATAATGACCCCCAAGGACCTGTGGAGTCTCCTGTGAGGAAGCTAACGTGCCTTCATCCTTCACCTTGATTTGTGGCAGGGTGCTACACAGTCCTCCACAAATAAATGAGTCCGCACTGCAAAAACATTCCCCATTGCTGGCCATCCCATTTGCTGCCGCATCCTATGACAATGTCCTTTAAAGCAATGACAGCTTCTGCATTATTTTTTGAGCTCACTTGTGAACCCTGGAATATAATAGGCAATGGAAACACCAGGATGCACTTGGATAGACTGGATTTTACTCCTAAGGAAAACGGTGATTGTTTCTCTTACAGACTTAAGAATCTGTTTCTAACTTACGTTTTAACTTTTTGGTTTGATGTTTTATGAAAATTCCAAGTCTTGTTATTTGAGCCCTCTTTTTGTTATATTCCACCCATCCTGTAGAGTCCCAAGTTTCCACCAAACCAGTGCAAGAAGCCCAATGAAACAGAATAGGCTCACTCCTGAAATTCTGGTGTGTGTCTTTCTGGTATGACTTGTCCATCAGACTTGTCTTCTGCTTCCCCTAGCCAGACATGTTTTGTAATAGCAAATTAAAATAACATGACACTTGCTATAGGCTTGGGTTGGAAGGGACCTTTGAAATCATCTCATTCCAGTCCCCCTGCCATGGGAAGGAACACATTCCACTAGACCATGCTGCTCCAAGCCCCATCCAGCCTTGCCTTGAACATTTTCAGGGATGGGACAGCCACAGCTTCTCTGGGCAACTTGTGCCAGGGCCTCACCACCCTCTGGGAAATGAGTTTCTAAAGCAAAATTCTCCTCTTTTAGTTTAAAACTGCTGTCCCTGATCCCCTCTGGATTTCCATGGGTTTCTCTGCCACAGTTTCAATTTCTGTTTGCTTTCAGGTACAGCTACTCAGAATTCATTGTTTCATATGAAAAAAGTAAATAGTATTTGCAAAAATTACAGAACTTGATTATAATGGAAGTGCAAAAAGACTGTTTGGGAAAGAATGATTGGTTTAATTGGATGCTTCATTTTTGAAACATGAGCCCATGATGTTTTATGTATCTGGTTTTCTTTCATGAATGCTGAAGGACTTTGCTTGCAGAAAATGTACGTGTGTTCTGAATTCAACATATGATTTCACTCTGTCCCCATCAAAAACATATCATTATTGATGTAAAAGACGAATCAAAGGGTCAGGTGTCTGTATTGGATGCTGCCTGCATGAAGCTCTCTAGGAATGTAGCCAGGCTTCTCCAGCCATGCTGAAAACTCCGTCGTGTTTTTCAGGAATGTAAACAATCCCATGCAGGTGTGTCACAGCAAACCTAAGCCAGAACAGCCCAAACTGCATCATGCTGTAATGGTTTCCTGTGAAAAACAATACTTAATCAGTTTTGATGTTGCAGTTTGAGTGTGGTGGCAGGCTGGTCTTCTTCATGATCTCATGAAAAAAGAAATAGTTTTAAAAAATCAAGTTAATACCAGAAAATCCCCAAATTATTTAATCTGGTCATGCCATGTACCGTGACATTATAAATATGAATTTTTCATCGTGAGAATGAATTCTTCACTATGGGGTTAGAACTGGATGATCTTGAAGGTCCCTTCCAAACTAAATCATTCTGTGATTCCATGTATCAACTGGAATAGAAAAATTATGCTTTTTACCTATCTGTTATTTAATTTCTTATTCTGCTGTTCACATGTCTCCCATACGTGCTTTTACACGTAAATAGCATGATGCTTTTACAGGTGAACTTTCTTAATAGAACTTCTAAGCACAAAAGTCTTGTGCTGAAGGAAGAAAGACTGTGCTGGATCTGAGTGACAGGAATATCATCTAGCAATGATTGGTTTTGTATCGGTACTGAACTGCCAGTCTAAAAGCCACAAGGGAGTGTTGTTGTTTTGGGGAAAACGTGTTAACCTCACCGAACTGTTCAGCTGGTGGGAAACTGTTGGAGTCTGGCTGGCCGAAAAGGGCCATGCAGGCATAGCACAGCTGGTACAGGAGGGTCTGAAGCAAGCAAGGCGTACGTGCAAACCGACAAGGACACACTGTCCTTGAGGTGGGAGTTGCACGATAACGGGATGCTTGCTACTGCTAAAGAATGCAGAAGTCGGGAGTGAAAGGAGAAAGTTGGCACGAGAAATGAGAAACAACAGGTGGGGCTGACAGTTAAGGCAGAAACCAATCCTATGCTTAGATTACAGAATATGCATGAGCTTGTTAAGCACACTATAAAAGATATTGCCGGGTGATCAATAAAACGGAGCTTGCTGGTAACTCATATTGAGTGGCCCGAGTCATCCCTTCCGCGACTTTTGGCGCCCGACGTGGCCTGAG
>VZRR01004320.1:0-47785 GCA_013398015.1 Oreocharis arfaki
GGGGGGGAGGCGGGGAGCGGGCGGTGCCGCCTGCTCGGCTCCCCTCAGCGACGCGGGACTGCCGCGGTGCTCCTGCCCGCGCAAAGGTACGGGGACCGGGGACGGAGGACACATGGTGTCCCGATAACCGAGGAGGGGGGACCGCGGAGTGGAGTCCTGGGGACCGGCAGCGTCCTAGCTCTCGGGGGGCTGCCGGAAACGGATGTGCCAGGAACCCTGCCCCTGTACCCCGCCCGGTAAATGGCGGGGAGGCAGGGAGGGAGCACTTTCCCGGTTTCCGGGGTTCACTCGGACTTTGGGGCGTGCCCAGATCGCCCCCGGGGCGGGCGCCACCCGAGCACCGGCGCTCCCCGGAGGCTCCGGGGCAGCAAGGGCTGGCGCGGCCACGTTATCCCCGGCCACGTTATCCCCGGCGCTGCCCTTGCCCTACCCTACCAGGCCCGGGCCCGCAGTCTGCCCTGGCCAGGCCCGGGCCAGCATCCCCACTTCGGGGCTCCCTGGGGACCGAGCTGGACAAGCGTGGTCGTGGCCAGCGGACCGTGGGGTGACCTCCTGGGGCAGGCCAGGGCAGCTTTTCGCCCGGCACCCCGGCCATCCGGCCGGGGCGTGAGGAAAAGCGGGTGGCAAGGGTGTCCGTGTGCTGCTGCGTGGTTGTGGATGGGGACGCGAGGGGGCACGCTTCCCGTGGCCACACTGAAGCCAGGGAGGTCACCGCAGCCGTTCCCACCAGGACAGACAGCTGGTCATGGGCCCCCGGGATGGGGCGCTGGGGTGTTTCCCATGCAGGGCGGGACGGGCCCCCATCGGGGAAGGCCTGGGTCCCCACCATGTCCCGGCCGAAGCAACTAACCAAGCAGGGGGAAACCCTGCCCCATCCTCTCTGCCTGTTCCATGCCGGATCCTGCTCGAGCCCCTGCAAGCTCCCCATCCCTTTGAATCTGCCGGCAGGATGTCTACATGCTTCTGCCGTGGCTTCATCGCTGGCTGTTAGACCCATATTTGGTAGCAGTAATTGTTTACTCCGTTCTCCTCTCTCCCCGAGCCTCGCTGCTGAGAAGGGGAGGGCACATATTTTTGGGATCTTTAGTTTTGCCAGAACCTGTAAGTTGCCCAGTAAAGGGTCCAGACCACCTGCCTCCCCCCAGGTCTTGGGGTGAAACCCCCCCGGGTGGTAAATGAGCCTGTGATGGTGCATGGGGAGTACCAGTCAAACGGTCAGCTTGCTTGCTGAATGGCAGCGGCAGGCATTTGGTGCTTCCCGAAGTGACATGTCCCAGCAGATTTAGGGAAGAGGAGAGTGGAAATGATGAGAAAAAAGGAAGAGGGACCTTTGGGGTGCCCTTTTCAGAACTTTGCTGGCTGCTGGGTGAAATGACCCTAAAACACAGCCACGCTCTCTTCTTTCTTTCACCTTTCTGCCTGTCCAGCAGCGCGGTTCTGGGCAAGTTGCTTGTTGTGGGAAGCGTGTGTGCCTGGATCAGGGCACTCGGTACTCTCTAGAGGTCATGAGAGCATCCACTGCACCTCAGCCCCTGCTTTTGGGGTTCTGTGCCAGACGGCCAGCTTGCTAAGGACTCAGAAGAGGCTGCAGCTGGAGTCCCACTTGTCCCCGTGCCTGCCTTCATCATGGGCAGTCTGGAGGTGCCATGATTTGTGCTCCATGCCTTTGGAGGTCAGGGGATGCCCAGCAGGAGCAGACAGGATGTGGGGTGTGTGTGAAATGTGGGCAGTTAATGGCCGGAGCTGCTTCAGCTCAGTGTGTGTGAGCTGCACAGGCTGCAGCTGTGATACTCCAGCCCAGCTGCCCAGCCCCTGCTCATTTCCCATGCAGAGCAGGGCTGCCCTCCCTGCAGGGGTGAGAGGATGCTCCTGTCCTAGCCGTGGGTAACAGCTGAGTGGTCACAGGGGTGCTGTGTCTGTCCTTGACAGCCACTCATGCTCCCCAGAAGAAACTGTCAGCCTCAGAAGAAACTGTCCTCCCATCTGAAGTGGACATGCAGCTGGGAAAGAGGAACTGGGCTGAACGAGCTTGGCAGCGTGTGACACTAAACCAGCTGGGGCTGCTGGCTCAGCCTTCCCGTTGATGCAGGGCTGAGCCACGTCTGCCTCAGTGCCTGCTGAGGGTGTGTATACTGGTCCCATACTGGAGAACACAGGAAAACTCAGAGCCTAGTCTGGCTTCTTACCACCTTAATTTTTGTCCCAGTTGTTGGTGCTGGAGTGCAGATGCTGACATGCCAGCCAAGCCACTGCAGTAGGCATCGCATTTTGGTGGCCTGGTATCTTCCTGGCTTTGCCAGTGGTTGTACTGACTGGGCCATGCCTGTGGAAAACCCCAGCACTGGGGTGGTTTGCAGCTGATAAAGCTTCCAGCAGCCAGCTGCTGTTCTGCAGGGAGGCCTTTCCCAGGTGAGATTTCATATGGCCATAAAAAAAAAAAAAAAAGGAAACGAAAAAAAACTAACCCCACTACCAAACCTCTTTCGGAATATCCCTTAAGACAGATCATAATAAAAATGGCAAAACTGTTGCATCTGAAGATTTGTAGCTTGTTCTCGAAACTCACTACAAGTGTTCCAGCTGTCCACAGTTGAATTTTGGTTGATTTTTTGGTCTTTTAAGACGCAAACCCTCCCCCGTAACCGTTATTGCAGCAGTGAACTTGTCTGACACAAATATAGCAATTACATCACGTGACGGAAAACTCGCTGTCAGTGGTCTCCAGCAATGACACAGTGGTTCCTTGGGCCACACGGTGCTGTCTGCCCACAGCCCTGCCTGCACTGACCCTGCCCTCAGGCAGAACCTCGAGGCCTCCACCACCGTCTTGGTTTTGCTCACTTTGCGTGGGCTGAGATGGAGGAAGCCGCAACAGCTCCTGGAGGAAGTGGTGGGACGCCATCAAGGTTACCCCCTGCCCCGTCATCATCTTGGGATCAGCTCAGAAACATGCCCATGGTTCAAAAAGGGTTGCACACAGCTTGCTGTAAAATGCAGAAGTGTGTTAATCCAGCTGCTCCAGTGTCTTTTCTGAGTTTGCATACCGACAATGTGATTGAGAATAGGTTTGACTGAGAATAGGTTTGCTTTCTCTGGAGGTGAGCCAGCAGAAATTTGGTCGGTGTTCATCGAGGCTTGGTTTGTTTGGGTTTTTTGGTTTTTTTCTTTCTAGGGGGACAGCTTGAGTTTCACTGTCCTTTTCCTTTATTTTTCTGGTTTGCACTGCCGGGCTCCCACGCTGTCTCATCTGTTACGTCTAGTCCAGCTTTTCCCTCTCCACATGGTTCCCAGAGGGGAGAAATCTGCAGGAGCCGAGCCCTGCATTGGTGCCCTCACACAGGCAACAGATCTGCAAACCTCGTGTGATTAGTTGCCATGTTTTGCTGACAAACTTCACCCCAGTTTGAGGAGGTGCCGTTTTGCAGAAGAGAGCATTTCTGCTCTAGACACTGCTGTCAGCAAAGTTCAGCTGCTTGAGCCTGGACTTCTTTCATGGAATATGGCAATTGAAGTGAACCATCTCCCTTTTCTCTGAGGTCTTCCTTGATGTCATCAGCATCTTCTCTGCTGAGCTCTGTCATTTTTCTAAGTGTTTGGGAGTGGGAAGGCTTGAGCAGTTATCTTCTTGTGGAGTCTTGGGAAGCACAGTGACCCCTGTGAAGGGTATGCTAGGGGGTACCTCTGGTGCAGTGCCTGGTTTTGGGTGGCTTTGTGAGGGCAAGAAGAGGAGGCAGAAATGGTAACAGATGTCCTGGCTCCTCTCAGTTCCTCTCTGCTGTCCGACGTACTCCACTCCCCTTCCTCCATGGTCTCTGACCTTGTCCTGTCAGTGGCATGTTCTCCTTTTCCTGCAGAGAGATGGAAAGCAGCTTTATGCTCAACTTGAGAATATTTTTAGATGTAGAGAAGTTGGCCTGGTGACCGCAGCAGCCCGCCCTGCATATAAAATACTTGGAAAACCCTTTCCAGGACAGGGTGTTCGTCATTTGTTCAGCTCCACAGCTTTGCTGGTGCTTCCAGATAGATGGCAACAGCACAGGCGAGTGCCTCTGCCACCTCCTTACCTCTGCCGATGGGCTCCCTCGCTCCGGAGCCAAAGTGCATTTCATTCCTCAGCAGCGGAGACAGTGGGGGCCACGGGCCTCCGCAGAAACATTGCAGAACAGCTCAGGAATGCAGAGCTGGAGCCACTCCATGTGCTGGCGGAGGCGGCATGCTCCTTGGTCCCTGCCTCCCACCCTGCACCACCAGCTTGGCTTTCTGGCTCTGCAGGAGCAGGGCTCCTGCCCTCTGTCTTGCTCCTGGCCAAAACTGGACACAGATCCTGCCCCTAGGCTGCTCAGGTCTGTGTTTGGGAACAGCCTGCACTGGTGTACCCCCATCCCAGGGGGACTGGAGCTGGCAGCGCCAGCCAGGGATGCACGGACTCACCATGTGCTGCTGCAGTGCAAGGAAGGCTGCCAGCACATTTTACCCAAGAACCTTCTCAGGTCAGGCTGAGGATGCAAGATCAGCTTTCCCTGACAGCCATAATAGGAAGCCTGGTAGGAGCAAATCCGTCTAGAAGAGAATAAGCAGATGTGCATCCCACCAGTGCTCTTGTATCCTCCTGTCACTGGAGTTTGAGGACAAGGCAGCCTGGGTCAGCAGAACAGGGGACTCCCTCGGCATGAGCAGGCTCTCAGGGAGAGGAAAAGGCGTGTCACTGCTGGACAGTATCGGCTTGGGGCCAGACGGGGACAGGGAATGCTGAGAAGGGTATGGCACAGTGGGGCAGGAGCAAAGGACTGGGCGTAGGGGTCCTGAGGCATCTGGCAACCTGGGAAAGCACTGAAAGCTGTTGCACAGTGGGTAAATCCAAAGGGAAAGACTCTTAAAAACTGTATCAAGCAAGCAGGGCGCTTAGGTACAACCTCCTGTTACTTCTTTCAGCTTTTACTCTGCAATACAAACATTGCAATTCTGATTAGGTGTTACTAAAGCTGGTGTTTGGGAGCTGTGTTGAGGGGCACTTGCTCTGAAGCTGCTCTATGCAATCCTTTAAGCCTGAAGCCTGCAACTACCTGAAAGCAGGTTGTAGTGAGATGGGGGCCAGTCTCTTCTGCCATGGCTACTGTGAGAGGGCAAGAGGAAATGGCCTTGAGACAGAGGAGGTTCGGATTAGAGATTAGAGAAAATTTTTTCACTTAAGGTAAAAAGGCATTAAGGTGGTCAGGCATTGGAATAGGTTCTCCAGGGAAGTGGTAGAGTCACCATCCCTGGAGGTGTTTAAGAGGCGTCTGGATCTGGTGCTGGGTGATACGATCTAGTGATTTAGGGGTTACTGTGGTAGTGCTACGTGGGTGGTTGGACTGGGTGATCTTCCAACCCTGATGATTCTGTGATTCTATTCTATGAAGCTGATCCTTCAAGATGGACCCAGCTTGAGTCCTTTTTCAGATGGCATGGTGTGGCTCTTGTATGCCCATGCAGTGAGACCTGCCACCATTGATCCCTTGCCTTCCTGTGCCCTGGGTTGGTGCAGTATCTGCTGCCATAGACCCTGATCTCATGAGCACTCCTTGGGTGTGAGTGGTGCTTTCCCAAGATAATTTTATTTTATGTGTGAATTTGATGCCTGGTGCACCTTCAGGCTTTTCCATCCCTCAGTGCTTAGGCTGCCAGCTCAGCACTGTCTGCTGGTGACATGAGGGGTCCTGATAGCTGGGGCAGGGCCCTGCCGGCTCTGGGGCAAAGCTTGGTTTTCCTCTTGTGGCTTCTTTGTCATGGCAGGTTTAATTATAACCGCTTCCATCATGGTCTCACCGCTTATCTAGTGTGCTCCCTCATGCTCACTTCCTCTCTGGCAGTATCTCTGTTGGGTACCAGCTGCTGTCACTCCCACAGGCAAGTAAAATTGGCTTTGAGACCTTAGGACAAGGAGGTAAGAGTCCTAGTTCTGGTCTGAGGTCCCAGGGTCTGGAAAGTGGGACCTCTCCCAAGCTCACCACCACAGGGTGCAGCCCTTGCTTGCCACTGGAAGCTGAGTCCAGGCTTTCAGGTGCTGCCAGAGGAGGAGGGAGGACCCTGCGCACTGGTGGGGTCAGCAGTCAGAGCTCACCCATCTGTCTCCTCTGGCAGGTGACGCAGGAGTGGGGACAGCCCAGCCGCCACCATGGTTGCCCTCTCGCTGAAGATCAGCATCGGCAATGTGGTGAAGACGATGCAGTTTGAGCCCTCCACCATGGTGTATGACGCCTGCCGGATGATCCGTGAGCGGGTGCCTGAGGCACAGATAGGACAGTGTAAGTCCGTGGTGGGACTGGCTGCCGTGCCAGGACCGCCTTGGCTTAGCTCCTCGCATTTCACTGGTCTCTCTTTTCTTTTCTGTCTGTGCCTCTCTGGCACTTTCCCAGAGAAAGTGGTGGGGCGGGGGGACCGAGGTCCAAGTCCACTTGCCCAGTTGAGGTGGGGGTCTGAGCTTCTCAGACTCCCTCCGTGACACCTCAGAAGAACATTTGGGGGTTTGGAAATTAGGAAACCACGTTTGGAAGTGAAATACTCATTAAGCAATTTGAGTCCGCTGCCCTTTCTGTCTCTGCTCCTCTGTCCTACTTGCATTCATCACCACTAGCCAGGGCTACGTGAGTTTAAACAGTTGCAGGGGTCAGAGCAAACATTAATAAACCATTTGAGTTAATTTTTCCTTTCTTGGGATATATATAATCTCCACTGGGTCTGTCCTCCACTGGCAGCTCTTTGCCAGACCCGTGCTGGTGCTCCATTACCTTTCTCGGTAAAATGAAAATGCCTCAGCTCTAGCTTTTTTTTGCTGCCGCTAGGCTCACAATTTAGCCTGTGGCTCATGAGCTCATGATGTGACTCACGCCCATGCGGATGTGGCCTGTCCCCATCATGGATGGGGGGTTGGAGCTCTGGGATGCTGTCTCAGGGGCTCTCCTGAGTCCCTGCAACCCCCGAAAGCGGCTGTGCCACGGAGGAGAGACAGCAAAGCGGAGGTCAAGAGTCGTGGGAAGAGGAGGGGGAGTGCAGCGACATCTGGGAGCAGCACATTCCTTAAGGTTGAAAGGAAATGCCTTCTCGCGCCATGCCCCACTGGTCAGCAGTCCAGCAGACCATGGCTTTCAGCTTCAGCGAAGAACGGGATGTCTTTGGATATGCAGGGCTATAGTGGTGTTGGAAGGAGCATTGCATTTCCTGCTGCTGGGTGTGAGCCAGTCTGTTCATAAAAAAAGCAGCAAGGGGAAAGCCTTAAAGGGAACTTCTTACTCCTGCATTCTTTTTCTGTTGCTCACAGCTTTTCTTTTCCTATATGTTCCTTGCAGCTTTTAGTTTTCTTTGCTCTCTTTACACACAGGCACTTGGGCTCCTTTTTTGAGCTGCCCTGTTCTTTTGTCATATTTGGGCTGGGGGAGCTTCGGTGTAAGTTTCCAGCTCTGCTCTTGCTCTGTCTCAGGAAGTGCCTCTCCCCGCCCAACCCATGGATCTGGGGCAAGCTGCTCAGTTTTCAGTGCTGTGGATTTATCCTCTTGGAATTTGCTCTGAAAACAGTTTGGGTTTTTGTTGGTTTGTTTTTTTTTTTTTACTTCAAAAATAAAATGGCAAGCTTTCATGAATTTTCTGCTCCCTGTTTAGTAGGATCCTAACAGCAGTGTTAGCCAGGCAGGCGCAGGGCGGCTCAGGAATTTGTCCCTCCCCAAAGAGAGCTGCCAACAAGATGACGAGTTATAAACATAGCCAACCAAGACAGCCTGCGGCGCAGGATTGTTGCAGAGGTGGAGAAGGACCTTTCCAGGGCAAAGCCAGGCGTGGTCCTGGCCTCTTGCTACATGAAAATGGGCCTGTCCCTGTGGGTCCAAGCTGGGGAGTCACTGCCCAGGCTCCAGCAGCAGCCATTTCACCAGGTACCCCCCTCCGCGGGAGCAGGAGTTGGTGAACAATATTTACTCACCGCCTCTGAAACCTTGTAAGCCTTGAGCCCATTCTCCTTCAGCCTCCCATTCTGCGAAAAGAGGAGTCCTAGCTCCTTTAGTCCCTCACACCAACGTTCCATCATTTAAGCTGCCTCTCTGTATCTTTTCAAACTGCACTGTGTCCTGGGGAGAGGCAGACCCTACCACTAGAGAGTACTCAAAGTGTGGATTTCCTAGATTTTACAGACCAGTTCCCAGCACCCTTCCTGGTGATCCCCAGCATTTTAGTACCTTATTTTCACTACTGCTACACATTGCACTGAAGATTTCAGAGAGCTGTCAGCCACAACTGCAAGCTCTTCCTTCTGTTGTGTCTGTCAGTTCCAAGTTCAACGCTGCGTGGGCATGCTGCAGATGATTTTTTCCATAGATAACTGTGGTTATCAGAGCTTGCATGCCAGCTTTGTCGCCCACTCATTAGGTTTAGGCTCCAGAGTTCGCAGGGCTGCTGTGCTTCACAGACTGGGCTGCACCAGTGCATATCCCTGAGCACAGAGCAGCACCTTGGTGGCCCTGTCCTGCTCAGGACTACCCTGGCAGAGCCTTTACCTGTTTTTCAGCCAATGACTTTGGGCTCTTCCTCTCCGATGAAGACCCAAAGAAAGGGATCTGGCTGGAGGCTGGGAAGGCTCTGGACTACTACATGCTTCGCAATGGGGTAAGTATCCATCTCGCGTCTTTCCAGCTGCGTCCTTTGCTCTGTGGTTGGATGTGCTTGCAGCGTGGAGGTGGTGTGGGTGCCTGCCCTGCTGCCTTCCATCGTGCCCTGCAGCACGTCCTGTCACCCCCACAATTGCACTGGGCAGGGGGGAGCTGTTGGACTGACGGTGGGATGTGGGTGCCCTGCTCTGGTGCCACTTCTGGGAGCTGTGCTCTGCTGTGCCCACAGGATACCATGGAGTACAAGAAGAAGCAGCGGCCCCTGAAGATCCGCATGCTGGATGGGACAGTGAAAACAGTGATGGTAGATGACTCCAAAACTGTCACGGACATGCTCATGACAATATGTGCCCGGATTGGTGAGGAGAGGACAGCAACAGGGGGGAAGAAGGGAGGTGGGGAGAGAATGGCAGTATCTGACAGGCTTCTGGGGGAGCAGCAGCAGCTCTGTAGCAGATGGCGTGGCAGCAGGGGTGTCTGAGGGGTGCGTGAGGGCAGGGGACACTGCTCTGCACCTCTGCATTGCTCCATGCTCTGTGTCAGGCAGAACAGTCCTGCTGAGTTTGGTTTTCTGCTCTCCTGCAGGCATCACCAACTATGATGAGTACTCACTTGTACGGGAGATCATGGAAGAGAAGAAGGAAGAGGTTACTGGCACCCTCAAGAAGGACAAGACCTTGCTGCGAGATGAGAAGAAAATGGAGAAGCTCAAGCAGAAGTTGCACACAGATGATGAGTGTAGGTGCCTGAATGTGCTGGGGATGGGGTCAGCCTGTGCTGAGGGCCTTGGGGAGGGGAGCAGGGACCCCTGTGAGGGGAAGAGGGCATGGAGAGGACTGAGATGAGGGAACATGTGCCCACACTCCCTGGAATGTCTCCTGCCTGGGCGCCCAGGACAGAAAGGTAAGAGCTGGGATGCACCATGCAGACATCCATTTCTCGCTTGATATAAGCAGCCCTAGGGTCAGGACCAGCCATGCCTTGGTGCCTGTTCCTGCTCACACCTTGGCATTGTCTGCAGTGAACTGGCTGGACCACGGCCGGACCCTGCGTGAGCAAGGCATCGATGACAATGAAACGCTGCTGCTGCGGCGCAAGTTCTTCTACTCTGACCAGAACGTGGACTCAAGAGATCCTGTGCAGCTCAACCTGCTCTATGTGCAGGTACAGCTTCCCAGAGCACCTTGCTCCACTGCCACCTGCCAGCCCCTGATGAGGCTGTTGGCTGAAGGTTTTGTCAGGAGCCATGACAGGGGGTTACCTTGGGATAGCCAGTTATGTCCTGGGTAAGAGCCAACGCTGGCAATGCCAGCCCTATCTTCTGTGTATTCCAGAGGTCCCCAGGGAATCCCGTGTCAGTTCTGTCTGGTAGGAACCATCCTGAAATCCTGCTGCTGTTCCTCTCCCAGGCTTGATGCCTGTAGGAGACAGCCTGGTCCTACATACTCATTTTTCAGGGCTACTTCTTTTAAGTCTGTAAGACACATTGTGCTTGATGTGGAGGGGAGCAGTGGCAGGGCTGTGTGGCTGCCCAGCCCACTGCAGTCTTCTATTCCCATGCAGGCTCGTGATGACATCCTGAACGGTTCCCACCCTGTCTCCTTTGACAAAGCCTGTGAGTTTGCTGGCCACCAGTGCCAGATCCAGTTTGGGCCATACAACGAGCAGAAGCACAAGCCGGGCTTTCTGGAGTGAGTGTCCTGAGAAGCCCCTGGGCTTGTCTCAAGGCCGCTGAAGCAGCTCAGCAGCACCCAGCACCACACTGCCTTGTGAGCCTCCAAGGGTTTTGGTGTCTCTGGTGCAACCCCTGTCCTCCCTACAGCACAGTGTCCAAGCGTGGGGATTCCCACCAGCTGTGAGGGGTGCCAGCCCCCCATTCTGCTCCCTCTGGCAGCCCTATAGGGACATGCAGTCAGCTGCTATGGGGGTGGTCCCAGCCCACCCTCTGGCCTGCCTTGATGCCGTGCAGAGGGCTGCATTCTCAGCACCTTTACCCCACTCTCAGCCAGAGCACCTCCAAGGCCGGCTTTTAATAGCTGCATCAGTCTCTCCCACCTTCTTTCTGCTTCCAAAAACTCCCAGCTTGTACCCTGGCAGGGGTTTGTCTGAGGCTTTGGGTTGGGCCTGTTCATAGTCAAGGACAGACACTGGCTTTGGGCTCTGCCGCTAACAACTCACTTGGCTGTCTCTTGGCAGGCTCAAGGATTTCCTGCCCAAGGAGTACATCAAGCAGAAAGGAGAACGCAAGATCTTCCTGGTATGTGCAGTGGGAAGGTTGAGATCAGAGCTTTTTATTTCTCCTCACTAAAGGTTGAGGTGCTCCTGTCTGAGGAGGCAGCACACAGCAGTCTGGTGGGTGAGAAACAGGAGCAGGATCTAGGCAGACAAGGCAGCTCCTGAGGGCCCAGAGATCAGAGCTGGGGCAGGGATTGCTGGTGGGGTGAGGAGAGCCCAGAAAGGCTGTGCAATGGTGTCGAGGCAGGACTGTGAAATTGGTGCAATGTTCTGTCTTTGCTGTTGCAGGCCCACAAGAACTGTGGGACCATGAGTGAGATCGAAGCCAAAGTTGTCTACGTGAAACTTGCCCGTTCCCTCAAGACTTATGGGGTCTCCTTCTTCTTAGTCAAGGTAGAGCAGCAGCCCCCTGGTCCCAGTTCAAACTGACCAAAATTCTGCTTCTTTGGCATGCCTCCACCTGTTGTGTCTCCAGCTACTACCCCTCAACCTATGTTGCTTCAGTTTTCTCTGCATCACTCCTGTCCACCTCTCCTTTTTGCGTTTCCCTGTGCACTGCCTTCCTAGTCCTTGGTTTGTGCATGTCATAGCTGTCACCACTAGAAAGTGTGGCCTTGTGGGTGTTTGGTAGCTATGGCAGACCTCAGATGTCTCTGCCTCGGTGGATTCATCCCGGGGATAGCCTTCGGCCCTTCTGTTGTGGCCCACAGGAGAAGATGAAGGGGAAGAACAAGCTGGTGCCACGGCTGCTGGGGATCACCAAGGAGTGCGTGATGCGCGTGGATGAGAAGACCAAGGAAGTGATTCAGGAGTGGAGCCTGACCAACATCAAGCGTTGGGCAGCCTCACCCAAGAGCTTCACCCTGGTAAGGGACCTGCACTGGTCCCCCACGCCCCGTCCCCGCTGGTGCCCCTGTTGGGGGCTGCTTTAATTCCAGCCTCTGTCTCTGCTATTGCCCCATGGCAGCACAGGCTTGCCCTCCTCTGGTGCCTCTCCCTGCGCTTGGTTTGGGGGCTGGCGCTTGGGTGCTTAGTGCATACCAGAGGGGCTCAGGATGGCCGCCAGTGCCCTGCTCCGGTGCTACCCTGTGCCCTGCCGTTACAGGATTTTGGAGATTACCAGGATGGTTACTACTCGGTGCAGACGACGGAGGGGGAACAGATCGCCCAGCTGATTGCTGGCTACATCGATATCATCCTCAAAAAGGTGAGGCTGTGCTGAGAAGAGCGCTGGTAGCCCCTCTCCAGAGAGGGGTACAGGGTATGCCTTCCAGCTAGCTCCAAACAGCCTGGTATGGCATCTGGGCTGCAGGAGGAGAGGAGGGCTTGCAGGTATCATTTTCTCTTTCCCTTTGCAGAAAAAGAGCAAAGACCACTTTGGACTGGAGGGGGATGAGGAGTCCACCATGCTGGAAGACTCTGTGTCTCCAAAGAAGTAAGTCTTCTAGGAGCAAGGCAGCTGCCAAAGAGGAGCTGAATGGAGAGCTTGCAGCACAGCAAGGAGGAAGAGCTGCCATTCCCACAGAGCCTGGTGCCAGTGCTGTGGGCATCCCTTTACCTGGACTTTTTCCCCATTTCAGGTCGACAGTAGTGCAGCAGCAATTTAACCGTGCAGGCAAGGCAGAGCTGGGCTCGGTGGCCCTGCCAGCCATCATGCGGACAGGGGCTGGAGGGCCAGAAAACTTCCAGGTGGGCACGATGCCACAGCCTCAGCTGCAAATCACCAGTGGCCAGATGCACCGAGGGCACATGCCTCCCCTGGTAAGTTCTCCTTGTGCTCACCATAGGCCACAAACTCTGAGAGGTGACTGTCAGGCTTATGTAGACCCATCTGTTTGGGTCCATGACCAGAGCAGGGGCTCTGTGCCACTGGCCTCATGTGCTTGCTCGCCTGGCTGAGCCAGCATCCTCCTGCACCCTCTCTGCAAACTTGAGTTAAACCCCAGCATTTTCACCTGGCTGGTGACTGCAGCCTCTCATTCGGGTTGTGACTGGACAGTCCCTCTAGGGCTGTGGTTTGCAGCAGAACTCAATGCCATGTTTTGGTGCCCCCATCTCCTGTGCAGCTGGAGGAGCACTTGGAAAAGGCCACAAGGAGGCTGATTTCTTTTGCCCCATGCAGCCTGCTATGGGGGCTTGCAGTGAAAGCCTTGTAGGATCCCACAGCATCTGCTCCCCACTCCCCAGGAGGTGGAGTGTGAGACTTGATTGTAACCATGGTGGGATGAGGCATTTCTTAGTGAGAGGTGGGGAGACTCCCTTTTTGCTAAGTGCACCCCACTTTGTGGAGACTTACCTAGAGTGGTGTCATCAACAGCATGTTGCAGGGGAGCATTTGAGCCAAATCTGTAATCCTAGATTACAAGCCTTTGTCATATCTCAGTCTGTCTCTGTGTTGCAGACCTCAGCCCAGCAAGCCCTGACCGGCACTATCAACTCCAGCATGCAGGCTGTGCATGCAGCCCAAGCCACGCTGGATGACTTCGAGACCTTGCCACCTCTTGGGCAGGATGCTGTGAGTGCTGGGTGAAGGTGGGGTCCTGGGGGTGGACCTTGCTGGAGGCTGGGCTGGGTGAAGCTGGCCACATTCCCAGGAGAAGTGTTAGCAGCTCCTGGGAAGATCTGCTGCCTGAAAAGAGATGGGTTTGTATCCCACTCTGTGGGCAGACATGGAGGGGACACTTGGTCATGTTGTTTGGTCAGGGTGGACTAGAGAATTCGGGTGGTCACAGGTCTTCCCTCTCTTTTCCTTATATCCTCTTCCTTGCACTTCTCTGTGTGAGCATGTGTGCAGCTACCCACCACCTCTCCCACCATCTCCTGATCCTGTTCTCCCCATTCAGGCATCAAAAGCTTGGCGCAAAAACAAGATGGATGAATCAAAGCATGAGATCCACTCCCAAGTGGATGCCATAACTGCTGGCACGGCCTCAGTGGTCAACCTCACTGCAGGTATATGGAGGGTTGGAGTAGAGGGATGCCCCAGTTCAGGAGAAGGCTTGGTCTCTCTTTTGTAGCTGAAAGACTCCATTTGCTCCCAGAAAGGAAAACCACATCTGGTTTTACAGGTGTGGGGATGCTCTTGGAGTATCACTTGGAGCACATCCCATCCTGACTCCTCTCTTACCTGTGCAGGGGATCCAGCAGACACAGACTACACTGCCGTGGGCTGCGCCGTCACCACCATCTCCTCCAACCTGACGGAGATGTCTAAGGGTGTGAAGCTGCTGGCTGCGCTGATGGAGGACGAGGGAGGGAATGGGAGGCAGCTTCTGCAGGCAGCCAAGAACTTGGCGAGCGCCGTCTCGGACCTGCTGAAAACAGCACAGCCTGCCAGTGCTGAGGTGGGGTGCTGGAGGGGCTGTGGGACTGAGAGGAAGGGGGAAGCCAAAGGGGAACCACTGATTGAGGTTTTTAGGCTTGCTCATGAGCCCGATGTTGATTTTGCCTTGTTCCTTGCAGCCTCGCCAGAACCTCCTGCAGGCTGCTGGCCTGGTGGGGCAGACCAGCGGGGAGCTGCTGCAGCAGATCGGGGAGAGTGACACCGACCCCCGGTTCCAGGTGAGTGTACCCAGCAGCAACCAGGGACACCCACTCCCTAAAACCATCAGCCTTTGCGCAGGACCTCACAGGAGGGCTCCAGGTTGAACGCTGGCCAGTGCCCAGTGGTGACTTTGTGAGGGAGGAGACAGGCCATTGTCCATCTCTGTCTCTAGAGTGATATAACACCTCTTATCTTGTGGATTCCATGTAGATCCCAGAAAACCGGTCTGCTTGGATCCCGCCTGCCTCTGAACCAAAGACGGTAAAACAGGGCTTTAGGCATGGCTTGGTGGTCCTTGCCGTCTCCAGCGTGAAAGGGGCTCCTCTGGGAACTATCATCTGAAATCTTTGGAGAAGGGCTCTTGCAAAATTCTACTTATCTGGTGGTTGGCTCTCAGAAGTCCATGCACTCGGGTTGCTGCTGGGGCAGGTGCTGCTCTGGCGATCATCCCTTGCAGCCACCTCAGCTCCTGCCTGCTGCTCCCTGCCTGTGGGAGCTGCCTGCCTGTCCCCATCAGAGACCCAGTATGGGTGGAGCCTTGTGTGGCGTTTTTTTTTTAGATGAACTAACTGCCAACTGGCTTGCTTTCCCATGGCTGCTCCTTCCAGCACAAAGGAGGTAGCACACTGTGCTGGGGAGGACAGTCCTGATATAGTATAGACCAAAATACTCCAGAAAGAAGGGGTTTCTGTTCATGGCAGCCACACAGCTTCAGCTGAGTAGACAGGCCTTGACAGATATCCAAGGGGAGCAGAAAAGCTAGGACCAGGGCAGGAAGCCATGTTTGGCCATGCAGCAGTGCCCAGACAGAATATCCCCAAAGGTCAGATTTAGGACCTGGAAGACAATTTGCCGTCGAGCAGCAGGATGTTCTGCCTCACAGCTGTCAGACCCGAGTGTATGTACTTCCTTCCATGGGCTCAGATGCAGTGGTCTGGGGACTCTGGAACTGGATGCCTGCACTCTCTGGTCTTTCCTCCTGTCGCAAAAGGTGGTGGATTGCAGTGGGAGTAGTTTTGGCTTGCAGGAGGTCTGGGGATGCTGTGACTCTTCTGGTTTGGTGGCTGGAGGCTTACCTGTCATGGGGTGCAGGGCTGCTCACAGTGAGCGCACTCACAGCAGGAGGTTTGCAGCTGCAGCAGACAGAGAGCCCTGCCCTGCCTAGCAGGGTTTTTGCTGTTTAGTGCTGGTGCTGCCAGTTTGCACCAGCAGTGTGCCACAGGGGCTAATCCTGAAGGCTGCAGCATGCTGTCATGTCTGGTGCCCTGCACGAAAGCAGTTTGCCATGTGCTGGTCCCTGCCTGTTGCCCGCTGGCACCTGTTGTGTACCTGCCACTCAGGAGACAGGAGGCTGGTTGCCTCGTCATACCTCTGTTTTGGCCTTGAGAGTAACAGCAGAAATGGATTCTAGCTTGTCAGCCAACAAGTTAGAATTGAAAATAGAAATAGCTGTCATGCCTGCAGCTCAGGTGACCAGCATGGATGCATCTCCCACTTGCCTCTTGCTGGCAGCTGCCCATGGTGTAGGTGTGCCATGGCTGGCTTGTGCCTGCTGTTTGGCTGGAAGGGTTTGTCATTTTTTCTCTGTGTTCAAATGTTTGCAAACCCGATCAAATCCAGGCAGTACCAGCAGTGCCTTGCAGCAGGTTCTGCTGCAGCTGGGGGTGGGTGGTTGTCTGGGGGGTGAGTAGTGCAGTGATGCTGAGCATTGCCTGAGCTGCTGTGGGCAGTGTTCATGGCAGCACAGGCTGCAGCTCAGGGCCAGGCTGCAGCCTCCCTGCCAGCTGTAGCACACATTGGAGATGGGGTCAAGGTGTTGCCAGCCTTTCCAGGTATTCAGTGCTGCTGGTGCTGGGACAGTGGATAAAAGGCCCCTGAGGGCTCACATTTCCCATCTGAATATTTCACGAGAGCCCTGCAGATGGCTGTGGCTGCTCCCACTGCCATGGCTGCCTTATTGACCCTTTCTGTCCCCTCCCAGGACATGCTTATGCAGCTGGCGAAGGCAGTGGCCAATGCTGCTGCTGCGCTGGTGCTCAAAGCCAAGAACGTGGCTCAGAAAACAGAGGACGCTGCACTGCAGACACAGGTGATCGCAGCGGCCACCCAGTGCGCCCTCTCCACCTCCCAGCTGGTGGCCTGCACCAAGGTAAGCAGCAGGGTTAACCCCTACCTCAGCATGGCTGTGAGTTTCACCTGGCCAGCGGGGTCCTCAATGTGCTGGGGTCATATGTCCTATGGCAGGACGTTGGGAATCTGGCACAGGAAGTGTGGGCTGCCTCAGGCTGGAGTTGCTGCTACTGTGCCCAGGCAATGAGGATCCTCTTTGAAGGAGCAGAAGTTTGGGATAGCTCCTCCAAGGAGCATACCACGCTCGCTGCCCAGCCTTTCTCCTCCCTTCCAGGTTGTGGCTCCCACAATCAGCTCACCAGTTTGCCAGGAGCAGCTGATCGAGGCTGGCAAGCTGGTGGCCAAATCGGCTGAGGGCTGTGTGGAGGCTTCCAAGGCAGCCACCAGTGATGACCAGCTCCTGAAGCAGGTGGGGGTGGCAGCCACGGCTGTCACCCAGGCCCTGAATGATCTGCTGCAGCACATCAAGCAGCATGCCTTGGGTGGGCAGCCCATCGGGCGCTACGACCAGGCCACTGACACCATCCTCAACGTCACTGAGAATATATTCAGCTCCATGGGCGATGCAGGTGAGACTGAGGCACCCAGGGCAGAGCACAATGGATAGGGAGGTATCAGAGAGCCCTTGGGACTTGCTAACAGGCTACACTTCCATTCTATTCCAGGGGAAATGGTGCGTCAGGCTCGTATTCTGGCCCAGGCCACCTCTGACCTTGTCAATGCCATCAAAGCCGATGCTGAGGGAGAGACAGACCTGGAAAATTCACGCAAGCTTCTGAGTGCAGCCAAGATCCTGGCTGATGCCACTGCCAAGATGGTGGAGGCTGCAAAGGTCAGTGCGTGGGGAAGTATGGATGCTGGCTTTGGCCCCAGCCCTGTCCAATGCTATTGGCTCAGTGCTGGGGAGGGCATGAACAGCCGCTGGTTGAGCAGCAATTCCCAGAGCGAGGTCTTGCACTGAGCCAGGGACCTGTGCAGTAGGGTGGGCTCCTCCTGTGGAGGAGCTTCAGAGAGCCATGGGTGGTAGCAGGGGAGCTGTTACCTTCCCTGCTGCTGGACTCTTCTGGAGAGGCTTTGAGCATCTCCCGAGCACCACAAACCAGACTGCCTTGTGGGAGACTCCCTGGCATCAGGCCAGAGCAGATGTGCTGCTTCAGGAGGAAGAGGGACTCCATGGTCCCTGAGAGCTGTGATGGGTTTTCTGCTTTCTCCAGGGAGCTGCAGCCCACCCAGACAGTGAGGAGCAGCAGCAGCGGCTGCGTGAGGCAGCAGAAGGGCTCCGCATGGCAACCAATGCCGCAGCCCAGAATGCCATCAAGAAGAAGCTTGTGCACAAGCTGGAGGTGAGACGCTGGGCAAGGATCTGCAGAGGGCAAGCAAGCACAGTCAGTGAGCAAGACCTGACCAGGAGCCCCCATATACCTCCACTTTCCAGAGGGATAAAGTCCTTTTCAAGGACAGTGTCCATTGTGCATCACAGAGAGATCTCCCTTCCCATGTGTGCACCATGTTGCTTCAGGGTGCTGGGCATTGATGGTGCTGAGGATGTTCAGGTTCCACAGGAGCAGGCACAGGAGAAGTTGTCTGGGGGATCTGGGCCCTGGTCATGGCGGGGGGGCTCGATACAGACTGACAGTATTAACCTGTGCCTCCCTGTGCCAGCACGCAGCCAAGCAGGCCGCTGCCTCGGCCACTCAGACCATCGCCGCTGCGCAGCACGCCTCCTCCTCCAACAAGAACCCCGCCGCACAGCAGCAGCTGGTGCAGAGCTGCAAGGTAAGGGCCTGGGCCTGATCCTGGCATCTCTGGTGCTCCCTCTCCGTCTCGTCTCCCTTCAGCCATGCTGGTGCTTCCTGCTCAGCCACAGCGGTCAGACTGGATCTTGGGGTCCTCTCTTAGGTCCCTTAGGAGCTGATGTTTTCATCACTGGTCCTGGGTTAAATCCATGTCCTTCTGACCGATCCTCTCCAGTGACCCTTTTCTCTGACAGGTGGTGGCAGAGCAGATCCCAATGCTGGTGCAAGGTGTGCGAGGAAGTCAGTCCCAGCCAGACAGCCCCAGCGCCCAGCTGGCTCTCATTGCTGCCAGCCAGAACTTCTTGCAGGTACCCATGCTGCCCAGAGCCTCCCATGCCAGCTCTGGCATTACAGCTTTCCTACCGTGCCTGTCCGTTTTAAGACACAGGGAGATCTTCTGCACACAGGCAGCTGAGACTCTGCATGTTTGTCCCCTTCTCACTGCTTTTTGTTCTGCCCCTACAGCCTGGTGGGAAGATGGTAGCTGCAGCCAAGGCCACCGTCCCCACCATAACGGACCAAGCCTCTGCCATGCAGCTCAGCCAGTGTGCCAAGAACTTGGCCGCAGCTCTGGCTGAGCTCCGCACAGCCACCCAGAAGGTGAGAGGCTGGGTCCCATCCTGCAGTGAGACACCGCCTGTGCAGAGCAGCAGGGAATGGTGGGGACAGCCTGGCGGCAAGTTATGGTCTCTGCTGCAGCCAGGTGGGCTCAGCAGTCATCCACTCACCTTCCCTTCTGCCCCACCACAGGCTCAGGAGGCGTGCGGACCCCTGGAGATAGACTCTGCTCTGGGTCTGGTGCAGAGCCTCGAGAGGGACCTGCAGGAAGCCAAGGCAGCTGCCCGTGATGGGAAGCTCAAGCCTCTGCCAGGAGAGACGGTGAGGGTGCAGGGAAGGGTGGCTCAGGGCAGACTCTGGGGCAATGGAGTTTCTAAAAGGTGCAGCTCACCAGCATGTCCCAACTCATCCCCCTGCAGATGGAGAAGTGTGCCCAGGACCTGGGGAACAGCACCAAAGCTGTGAGCTCCGCCATTGCTCACCTCTTGGGAGAGGTGGCCCAGGGCAATGAGAACTACACAGGTACTGGCCTCCACAACAGGGCTGGGGGAAGGGGCACTGAGCTGACAGGCACTGACCTCTCCATCCCCCCAGGAATTGCTGCCCGGGAAGTGGCCCAGGCCCTGCGCTCACTCAGCCAGGCTGCCCGCGGTGTGGCAGCCAACACATCCGACCCGCAGGCACAGAGTGCCATGCTGGAGTGCGCCAGCGACGTCATGGACAAAGCCAACAACCTCATCGAGGAGGCGCGGAAAGCAGTGGCCAAGCCCGGTGACCCAGAGAGCCAGCAGCGCCTGGCCCAGGTGGGGGCAGTGGGCAGCCCAGTGTGCCCCGTCAGGCTGTGGAGAGGGTGTCAGGCTGGCTGGGAGGTGGTAACCGCTCTTTGCTTCTCTGCAGGTGGCCAAGGCAGTGTCCCAGGCCCTGAACCGCTGCGTTAACTGCCTGCCAGGGCAGCGGGACGTGGATGCTGCCATCCGCATGGTGGGAGAGGCCAGCAAGAGGCTGCTCTCGGATTCGGTGAGCTGAGCTGGGGTGGGAGGGGAAGGGGAAAGTCTTCTGGCGATGCAAGCTGGTCCAGTTGCATCAGGTTCCACTAGCATATCCCCAAGCATGTGCCCAACTTTCATCCTCCATGTCCTCTCACTTCTCTGCCTCTCCTAACCTCTCTCCTTCCTTCCAGTTCCCTCCCAGCACCAAGAGCTTCCAGGAGGCACAGAGCCAGCTGAACCAGGCAGCAGCAGGGCTCAACCAGTCTGCCAATGAGCTGGTACAGGCGTCTCGTGGCACCCCTCAAGACCTGGCCAAGTCCTCTGGCAAATTCGGGCACGACTTCAATGAGTTCCTGCAGGCAGGAGTGGAGATGGCCAGCCAGTCCTTGGTGAGAGCAAGTACCTCTTGGGTCGTCCTGAGTGCAGTAAGAGGTTTGGGATATCTGAGAAGATGGCTGATGAAAGGCAGGGTGGCCAGGCAGTGGTGGTTAGGGTGGCTGTGGCCAATGCAGCCCGGGCGATGGGGACTGGAGCTGTGCAAAACCACAGCAGCAGGGAGAAGGTGGCTTGGGTTAGTTCAGCAAGAATTGCTGTTGTATCCTTGCATTGGCAGACAAGTTGGATGAAGGGAACCAGCTCAGCTTGAAAATCACCAGAGAAGACCCAGGGTGGGTGTGTGCTTTAAAAAGGTGCCGCAGATAACTCTTATTGGCTCCTTGCAGAATAAGGAGGACCAGGCACAGGTAGTGTCGAACTTGAAGAGCATTTCCATGTCCTCTAGCAAGCTGCTGCTGGCTGCAAAGGCTCTCTCTGCTGACCCTGCTGCCCCCAACCTCAAGAATCAGCTGGCAGCAGCAGCACGGTAAGACAAACCCCTCCCTGAGAACTGCTGGCCATAGCAGTGTGTCTGGGTGGTGGGGCAGGCATTGATCCATGGATCTTTCTCCCATGTCCCTGGCAGGGCTGTGACTGACAGCATTAACCAGCTGATCACCATGTGCACTCAGCAGGCCCCAGGCCAGAAGGAATGTGACAATGCCCTGCGGGAGCTGGAGGTAAGAAGCCACATATTGACAAGGCACTGGAGAGGTTGAGATGTTGGGGGGAGCTGCACCTCACTGCAAGGAACGAGAGGGAATGAAGGGGAGGTGCAAGTGGAGGATGCAGAACTTTCCTCTGGATGTGACACCTGTGTCCCTGCAGACAGTGAAGGAACTGCTGGAGAACCCCACCCAGACTGTCAACGACATGTCCTACTTCAACTGCCTTGACAGCGTCATGGAGAACTCCAAGGTAAGCCCTGAATGGAGGTTTGGGGAAGGACAGGGAGGGCTTGAGAAGGATATGGGAACAAAGGGAAAGGTGGTTCCTCCCCTACTGATGAAGCACAGTGAGCTCTGGTCCTGGAAGCAGTGCAGGAGCCAGAGGTGGTCTCCATAATCAGTGCGTGATGTGTCCTGCAGGTGCTGGGAGAGTCCATGGCTGGCATCTCCCAGAACGCCAAGAACAGCAAACTGCCCGAGTTCGGTGACTCCATCAGTGCCGCCTCCAAAGCTCTCTGCGGGCTCACAGAGGCAGCTGCCCAGGTGAGACACACTCAGTCCCAGCCCTGAGCCTTACCCCAGGGGCACAGTTGTCATATGCACCCCTCCCCTGCCCTTTCACATCAGTGGGACAGTGCTGCCAGGCTCCTTGGCAGCCCATGCCCCCTCTGAGCCTCCCTACGGTGTGCAGGCTCTCTCTCACCACGTCTCCCATGCTCCTAGGCTGCCTACCTTGTGGGTGTCTCAGACCCCAACAGCCAAGCCGGACAGCAGGGCTTGGTGGACCCCACTCAGTTTGCCAGAGCTAACCAAGCCATCCAGATGGCCTGCCAGAACCTGGTGGACCCTGCCTGTACTCAGTCCCAGGTGAGTGTGGGGTGGGGCTCCATTACAGGCATTTGCTTGCATCAAAAGGAGTATGAGGCCGGTTGGAAATGCTGCATCCCAAGAGCTGGCCAAGATGATGGCTAGTGTCTCATCAGGCCCCATCAGCTGCACCGGGAACCAGCTGACAGCTTTGGTGCAATGGTCACAGTCCACATGGGGGGCTCTGTGGGCATGCAGGATCTTGGTGATCCTTCTTGGGTCCCAAGAGAGATGCCTGTGGTCACTAGTGCCCTACAGAGGGTGGGTGGGAAGGGAGATCTGTAGGGACAGGAGGTCGTGGTGGATCCTGCCTTACTCTGCTTTCTCCTGCAGGTGCTGTCAGCAGCCACCATCGTAGCAAAACACACCTCAGCCCTGTGCAACACGTGCCGTCTGGCATCCTCCCGCACCGCCAACCCTGTGGCCAAGCGCCAGTTTGTCCAGTCGGCCAAGGAGGTGGCCAACAGCACGGCCAATCTGGTGAAGACCATCAAGGTGCGGTGTCCTTTCTGAGGCAATGTGGTGGTGATGGGATTTGGGGCATGGTGGGGGCAGGGTGACTGCTCTGGTCTCTCCACACCAGGCCCTGGATGGCGAATTCAACGAGGAGAACCGGGAGCGGTGCCGTGCTGCCACTGCCCCTCTCATAGAGGCTGTGGATAACCTGACAGCCTTCGCCTCCAACCCGGAGTTCGCCACCGTTCCTGCCCAGATCAGCCCAGAGGTGGGATGCTGCTGGGAAAGGGAGGATGGAGCCTGGCTGTAACAGGGTCTGCTGTGGGGTGGAGAGGAGCTGTGGCTTTCCCAAACCTGAGGGGCATGCATTGAGGGGGTATGATGGGGAGGTGGCAGCAAGCCTTGGGCTTCAAGGGGCTGCTCCAGGGTAAGGGTCATGGGAGAGGGAGCAACTTCTCATGCACAGTCCCTTACCTCACAAGCCTGTTGTCTCCCTGTGCAGGGGCGTAGAGCCATGGAGCCCATTGTCATTTCAGCCAAGACTATGCTGGAGAGCTCTGCCGGCCTCATCCAGACTGCCCGCTCTCTGGCTGTCAACCCCAAGGACCCGCCGCAGTGGTCAGTGCTCGCTGGCCACTCGCGCACAGTCTCGGACTCCATCAAGAAGCTGATCACCAACATGAGGTGAGCAGAGTCCTGTTTCTGTGGCTGTGGCTCTGTCCCTTCTGGCACGTACCCCTGCTCTGAGTGAGCATTCCTGGGGATGTTTTGGCTTGTCATCTCCTTGGACACAACTGGTGGGATGGAAGTTGCTATCCCTCTTGTCCTTCCCAGAAGCTGCTCCTCCCAATTCTCATGTGGGTTGGCCGGAACACACACTGATGTGCCCAGGCTCTATCACACTGGGTTACCCAAAGCCTGGGAGAGGGGTCTTGCCCCTCACCAGCACGAGCTGAGACTGGGAGTGAAGGGGTGGTGTAGCAGCTGCCAGCTCTTGGCTGATTCATCTGTCGCACAGGGACAAAGCTCCAGGACAACGGGAATGTGATGAGGCCATTGAGGTCCTGAACAGATGCCTGCGGGAGGTGGACCAGGCATCCCTTGCTGCCATCAGCCAGCAGCTGGCCCCCCGACAAGATATCTCCCAGGAGGTGGGTCAGGGATGCACTGTGGGCAAGCCTGAGGGAGTGGGGATCCTTCCCCTGGCTCTCAGCAGCATGCAGGGACCCCAGCCCTGCTGCAGCCTCATGCAACACCCTCTCTTTGCACAGGCTTTGCACAACCAGATGATCACAGCTGTCCAGGAGATCAGCAACCTGATCGAGCCTGTGGCTGCCGCGGCACGGGCTGAGGCCTCCCAGCTGGGGCACAAGGTAATGGGGGTGTGGAGCTGCTGATGAGGCACTTGGTGCCTGGGGAGGAGATGTACAAGGCAGCTGGGGCTGGCAGCTGCTGGTGCTGACACTGCTCTTCCCTAGGTGTCCCAGATGGCTCAGTATTTCGAGCCACTCATTTTGGCGGCTGTCGGCGCTGCCTCCAAAACACCCAACCACCAGCAGCAGATGAACCTCCTGGACCAGACCAAAACACTGGCTGAATCCGCCTTGCAGATGCTGTACACAGCCAAGGAGGCTGGTGGGAACCCCAAGGTGAGCAGGAGGGGCATGTGTCAGTGGGGTGCCCTCCTTTGCACGTGCGTGCTGCATGGTGCACACAGGTGTGCCAGACATGGAAACCCCAGGGTCAGTGTGCAGCATCCCTGTTGGGAGAGGAGCCATCACCTGCCTTCCCTCCCTCTGGCTTCTCCTTGCAGCAAGCTGCCCATACGCAGGAGGCTCTGGAAGAAGCTGCGCAGATGATGAAGGAAGCAGTGGAGGACCTGACCACCACCCTGAATGAGGCAGCCAGTGCTGCAGGTGTTGTAGGGGGCATGGTGGACTCCATCACCCAAGCTATCAACCAGGTGAGGGGAGCATGGAGCAGACCTGGACAGAGCTGGGTGTGAGGGAGAGGAAGAGTCAGGGTCAAGCCCTACAAGCTAAAGACCTTGTGGGCCAGAGCTGGAGCCAGAATCTCCTGATGGTCTCTTGCAGCTGGACGAGGGGCCCATGGGCGAGCCAGAAGGTACCTTTGTGGATTACCAGACCACGATGGTGAAGACAGCCAAAGCTATCGCAATGACTGTGCAGGAAATGGTGGGTGCAAGTGAGCCTGTCACTGTAGAATGCGCTGCCTGCCACTCAGTCAGGCTACTCCCTTCTTGCCCTGTCCAACTCCTGCTCTTCTTCCATTGACAGGTCACCAAATCCACCACGAACCCAGATGAGCTGGGCATACTGGCCAACCAACTCACCCATGACTATGGGCAGCTAGCGCAAGAGGCCAAGCCAGCTGCCCTCACCGCCGAGAACGAGGAGGTGCGAATCTGGGGAGAGTGCTGGAGCGTGCTGAGGCAGACCAGGGGCTGTTGGGGTGTGAGAACAGAGGACAGGGACACTTGAACCTCCCCTTGGAGCTGGGAGCAGGCAGCTTTCACACCTCCCCTGAAACATGGCATAGAAACAAGGAGCAAATCTGTGTTTCCTTTTTCCTTCTCCTGAGTGGGAGGATTGGGAAAGAGGAGCTGGGTGACGGATGTTTCCCAGCGAGTATCACAGATGCAGGGCTTAATTCCCTGCTGACTCTGTCACGCACACATTCCACTGCAGATTGGCTCCCACATCAAGCGCCGGGTGCAGGAGCTGGGTCATGGCTGTGCTGCCCTGGTCACCAAGGCTGGAGCCCTGCAGTGCAGCCCCAGCGATGCCTACACCAAGAAGGAGCTGATAGAGAGTGCACGCAAGGTTTCTGAGAAGGTAGGTGTCGAGAGAGGGGTTTGACAGCATGGTGAAGTGGGAGGGATGCTGGATTCAGTCATGTGCCCTTGGAGCTACCACGTTGAGTTCTCTTCTGGTCCTGTTGGGTTCTGTTGGCTCTTTTGGCCATGCTTCCCCTGCCCAGCTGATAGGGTGGAGGATGGATCCCCCCCTGCAGACAGCTCAGGGCTCTCCACGTGGGCAGAGCATCTGCAGCAATGCTTGCAGCTCATGCTCTGTGATCAGTCTCCACCTTTTGCTGGCATCTTGTCCATCAAGCCAATCTAAAGAGCACACTTCTGAAGAGCAGATGAAAGTGTGCCTTTAAAAGTCTGGTTCATAAGGGTAGAGCAGCAGTGCTTGTAAGCACAAACACAAAAGTAAACACTTGTCAATTGTGCCTGGCACCTGCATCCTCAGGACCTCCTGCAGGTCCTTCCTTTCCATGATTGCTTTCCATTAAGAAGCTTGTTCTCCTGTGAGTGCTTGCCCAAGTACAAAAATTAAGAGCTAAAAGAAGGAACGAGTGGTGATGCTGTGATGTTCTGATGCCCCTTATGGAAATCTTACTAATTTGAAAACTAGCAGAGTCCAGCTAGTTAGACCACCAAACATGATAGGTGCAAGGTAAAAATAAATAACTGGAAGCTGAGGAGGAGTGTGCAGACGAAAGTATACCCAGTTCCTCTCTGTGATACGGAGCAGTTCCAGCCTTGGAGGTGTTGGAGGTGTGTGCAGTGAGGGTTCCCTGAATCTGCTCTGCTCCCCCAGTCACTGTACTCGCACTCCACAGGTGTCTCATGTGCTGGCAGCTCTTCAAGCTGGGAACCGTGGGACACAAGCCTGCATCACAGCAGCCAGCGCTGTCTCCGGCATCATTGCTGACCTTGACACCACCATCATGTTTGCTACAGCAGGAACCCTCAACCGGGAGAACTCTGAGACCTTTGCTGACCACAGGTACCCAGGCACCGTGTCCAGCCTCTGCTCAGCCAGAGACGGGTGTCAGAGTGGTCTTTCTGAGCTCTTGACCAGCCCCAAGGAGGCCTTCAAGGTCAGGTCATGCTGGCTCAGTTTCCCGAAACTCCAGCTTGTACGTAAAAAAAGCAGGATCCACAGTCCCTTTTGTACCCCAAGGACCATGTGTGCAGTAGAGAGCTGTGTCCTCTCTAACTCACTTTTTCTCCCCAGGGAGGGCATCTTGAAGACAGCCAAGGCACTGGTGGAGGACACCAAGGTGTTGGTGCAGAATGCCACAGCCAGCCAGGAGAAGCTAGCCCAGGCTGCCCAGTCCTCTGTGTCCACCATCACCCGCCTGGCAGAGGTGGTGAAGCTGGGTGCCGCCAGCCTGGGATCTGAAGACCCAGAAACCCAGGTGTGATTGGGTGTCTGGGCTGAGCAGAGGCTGGTGCTAGCTTGCTTGGAGCGGTTGAGGGGTGCAGATGTCGTGTGGTGCTCTGGGCTGGATCCCAAGAGTTGGGGAGAGACGGGGTTGGGCTTTGGCCGGTGCTGGCTGAGCTGGATTCCCCGTGGTGCCCAAATCTCACTGCTGGGCCATGCCATCCCCAATCTGTGACCATAGCTCAGCCATTCCCCTGGTCTTGCTCTCCCCAGGTGGTCCTGATCAATGCTGTGAAGGATGTGGCCAAGGCACTTGGAGACCTGATCGGTGCCACCAAAGCAGCTGCTGGCAAAGCTGGGGATGACCCTGCTGTCTACCAGCTGAAGAACTCTGCCAAGGTGTGTGCTGGTTGTGATGGGAAGGAGGGGATGAGGCAGTGGGGCTGGAGAAAAAAAAGGGCTTTTTTCTGCCTATCTGGGCACAGGAGCACAACTGACGGACAGTCAGGACAAAAGGGTAGGAAGTGGCACATAAAAGGTGGAACACGGCGTGCAGAAGAGCAGTTGAGGCAGTGTGAGTGGAGTATGGGGATGGGGCAGTTTTGGACCAATCCACAGGGGAAGGACAGGTGTTGGCTGCAGGCCAGAGCTTTTGTGGGGATTCACCTGGCTCTCTCCGTCCACAGGTGATGGTGACAAACGTCACTTCCTTGCTGAAGACGGTGAAGGCTGTCGAGGACGAGGCCACGAAGGGGACGCGGGCGCTGGAGGCCACGATCGAGCACATTCGCCAGGAGCTGGCGGTGAGTACGGCCGCGGTGCTGCATCACTCGCCCGCCGCCCTGCACCTCACCACTGCCTCTCGCCTCGCAGGTCTTCTCCTCCCCCGTGCCTCCCGCCAAAGTCTCCACCCCGGAGGACTTCATCCGCATGACGAAAGGCATCACGATGGCCACAGCCAAAGCGGTGGCCGCTGGCAACTCGTGCCGGCAGGAGGATGTCATCGCCACGGCCAACCTGAGCCGCCGGGCCATCGCGGATATGCTGCGCTCCTGCAAGGTGGGGCGGGCGGCGGGTGTGGATCTCTAGCACGGGTTTGTGGGTGGAGGCAGGGTTGGTGCTGGATGTGAATCGGAGTTTCCCCTGTCTCCACGTTGCAGGAAGCAGCCTACCACCCAGAGGTGAGCGGGGACGTGCGGCAGCGGGCGCTGCGCTTCGGCAAGGAGTGTGCTGATGGCTACCTGGAGCTGCTGGAGCATGTGCTGGTGGTGAGTGTCCCCAGGCCGGGTTCCAGAGTGGGCAGAGGCCGATCGTGGATTGCCTCAGTGTTCCAGATCCCCAAGGTCCTCTGGGCTGTTTACCTCTTCCCACTGAGGCCTTTGCAAAGCCCCCTTCAGTGCCTGTGCTGGCACAGCGTGTGTCCGTGGCCCCTGCCATGGAAGCAGATGTCAGAGAGCTCAACAGGCTCTAAGAAAGGTATTTTGCTAACAACAGATGGAGATTAACTAGCTGTAAACAGATGGAGGCTGGAAATCAACAACGTCGTAGCATAATCTTGTAAAAATACAGCTTCCAGTAAAAGTGATAGGAATAATAGACTTCAGGCAGTGGGAAAACAAAGCGTGGAATGCCCACAGCACAATGTATGAGAGATGGACAGTGCCTGCCAGAGCAAAGATAATGACTGCAAGGGCCCGCTGCACCCCTTTGATCCAGTCTCCCTCTGACTGAGTCTTCCCAAGGACTTCAGCTGCAACATTAGTTTACAAGAAGTAAATAAAGCCTCTAGCATGGTAGAAAAGATCCAGTGAAGTCCTTCCAACAGTTTGCATTCTTGGTAAGACCACAGAAGTGGAGTCGGGGCACTGTGGGGATGTGCACACTCAACCTGTGGTGCTGTGAGATCCCTCAAACTGGGGTCAGGACAAAGACTGACAGTGATTCAGCTCTGTGTCAAGGTTGCACTAAGCTGGTTAGTGAGTGTCTGCTGTCTGGGATCGCCAGATACAAAGTGGTGGAGCCCAGGGTGTGGTTTCCTGCAGGGAAGGCCCCCTTAGGCAGAGGGTAACCAGCACTGGCAGCAGCAGGAGGAGGTGGGCAGGAATCGATGGCTAGAAATTGAAGCTGAGTAGAGGAGAAGTCAAAGGGTGGTTTTATTAGAGGGAGGTAACCACTGGGGTACAGTTCCAAGGGGAGCAGTGAGTTTTCCATCCTCTGCATCTAGATCAAATGTCTGCCTGGAAGATGCTTCAGGCACACATGAATCATGGCAGCCAAGGCTGGAGTGCTGAGTAGAAATTCTCTGGCTGACCTGTTGTTAACAGATGATTAGGCTAATGACTTAGTGTGGCAGTGCCCGAGGTCAGCCTCGGCATGCAGGAACACGCCATTCCCCTGTATTTTGGGTGTTACCGTCCCGCTGCCGTGCAATGTTTTGACTATCATACATTGGAACATCCCTTGAAATGTTCACTGGAGGTGCCTCTTAGTGAGCTCGTAGCCTCCAGGGTGCCTTCAGCTCCAGACAGAGATCATTTAGCAGTTTTAAACATGTTGTCAGAGCAGACAGCAGGTTTAATAATAAGGCATTTAGATGTGCTCCTGAGGGCAAACCAGCCATCACTGTGTGCCATCAACGTGAGTACTCTGAGCCTCACACAGCTCTGGTGACTGCTGGGATGGCCCAACACAAGGCCAGGAAAAAGCCATGACTGCCCCCAGTCTCCACAGCACTCTGGTCTGCAAAGGCAGGAGTGAAGCTCATGGATCCTCCTTATCAGAGGACGGCAGGTTCCTGGAAAACCACAAGCAGGAAGGATCTAAGGAAATGGGAGGGGAGATGGCAGATGGCAGATGGCAGATGGGGTGCTGCCTCATTCTCCAGCAGCAGCAGGGTCATTGCTGTAGACTGTGTTCCCAAGGGAACCAGTGCCTTCCACAGAGCATGAACAAGTATGGTTAGGGTTCAAGAACAAGGGTTATTTGTCTTGGGCTGGAAAACATGGCTCCCGGCAGAGGAGTGGGAAAGCCTGCATATTTCACTGGGGAGGGGTAGGAATGTGAGCCTCCATGGGGACTTGGTATTTGGTAACAATAGGTCTCTCCCTCCAAAAGCGGAGAGATTCCATGGCTCAAAACTGCAGCGAAGCAATTCAGGGTGGGGAGGAATAAGGTGTAAAGGGTGTGAGGAGGAGAGTGGCTACTCTGAGTGGAGGTGGCTCCTCTGGCTGTGGGAGCCTCATCCAGGTGCCCTGTCTTGCCCTGCTCTGCAAGGCTGAAGTAAGAGCTAATGATGACAGCACAGCTCCCTACCTGGATCTCTGATCCTCTGTTCCCACTTCTCCTCTTGGCTACCCTTCACCCCTCACCAAAAAGCACCCACCTTCCCCTACCCTCCCCTATCTCCCCTCCTCCTGGCTGGGGCGTTCACTGTTTTCTTTTCTCTCTTCTCCCTCCTCTCTCTCAGCCGGTGAGTAAGGCAACACTGGGGTGCCTGCTGGTCTCTAACCTCAGCATGAGCCTTGCTCATGGCGTGTCTGTGTGCCCAGCCCAGTGCTGGGGTGGTACTTGCGTGTGTCCACAGGGACCCTGGGGTCCCTGTGTTTGTGTGTGTGTGTACTCACCCCTGCTCTAGCTGATGGGCACCTGCTGCCTGTGTGGTGCAAGTCGGGCCAGCAGTGAGCTCTGCCTGTGCGTACAGACGCCATGTGCGTGCACACGTGTGCTGTGGTGTGTGCATGTGTCCCTCTGACCCAGGGAAGGACCCCGAGGGCACTACCTGCCGCCTCATCCCAATGGGGCCAGCCCTCCTCAGCGGGGACGTGGCTCCAGGGTACCTCACCTTTGCCCAGCTTGTGTTTGCAAACAAATCTCCCAAATGGGGACAGCGAAGGAGAAATGCTTCTGGAGCTTGAAATGATTTGCAGCGGAGAAATGTTGGCGTGGGTAGCTGCTGAGTGCAGAAAGGCTTGTGCTGAGGGTCTTGTGTCTGAAAGATGTCCCAGAAGCTGTGGATGCAGAGGGCCCTGGGGAAGCTCATCCTATCCTGGGGCACAAAGAGAATAGCCAGAGTCACTTGAGAAAGCTTCTCAGACAGTGCCTGATGTGTACACATGTGGGAGGGGGCTGGGGGATCCCACCCTCCTTCCCTGGGGAGCGCACCCCAAGCAGACCTATGAAGTCCCCCTTTTCCAGGTGCTTACATCTGCTCCTTCCCCCCAGATCCTGCAGAAGCCAACTCACGAGCTGAAGCAGCAGCTGGCAGGCTACTCCAAGCGCGTGGCCAGCTCCGTCACCGAGCTCATCCAGGCAGCCGAGGCCATGAAAGGTAAGGAAAGATCCTGCTCAGAGGGGCAGGACCAAGGGCTGGGAATAGGGTGGAGGGCTCAGCGGCTGCTGGAGGAGGTAGAGGAAGTCGGAAATGAGGCTGCATGCAGGTGTAACCTGCCTGGCTTCCTGGTGTTCCTAGGGACAGAGTGGGTTGACCCAGAAGACCCCACTGTCATCGCTGAGAATGAGCTGCTGGGGGCAGCAGCTGCCATTGAGGCTGCAGCCAAGAAGCTAGAGCAGCTGAAACCAAGAGCCAAGCCCAAGGTAGCAGTGCTGAGCCTTGTCTGACCCTTGTGCTTAGCTTGGGGTGGGCTGTGGCTCTCCTCCCTGTGCTTTAGCCAGGTTTGAAGCCCCATCTGACAGCTGGTCCCTCTTCCTGTCCTCCTGCTACCTCCCACATCCCCAGCTGGAGTTTCCTCAGGTAGCCTATGCCCTGCTGCACCCCACTGCCCTTAATCCAGCTTTGTATGTGCCCCCCTCAGCCTCCTGCAGCCATCCTTGTGTTCTGCTCCATCTGTCCCAGCACTCCTGCTTGGGACTCACACTCTACTTTTGCCCACAGCAAGCAGACGAGAGCCTGAACTTTGAGGAGCAGATCCTGGAAGCTGCCAAATCCATTGCTGCAGCCACGAGTGCCCTGGTGAAGGCAGCCTCAGCAGCCCAGCGGGAATTAGTGGCCCAAGGAAAAGTAAGGCCGTAAGAGGGGAAGAAGAAAATGTAGAGAAGGGTTCTCCCTTCTTCTTGGGCTGCTTGTAAGCCCCATGCCCCATGACAAGAGGTGTGCAGGGTGGTGACCTTTACTCCTCCCCTCCTTCCTCATAGGTGGGCGCCATCCCAGCCAACGCAGTGGATGATGGACAGTGGTCCCAAGGTCTCATTTCAGCTGTGAGTATCAAGGTCATGCTGAGGGGCTGAGGAGGAAAACTTCCTCTTGACTCCTGCTGCAAACATGAGGATGCTCTGCCCTTTTGCTTCTCCTTAGTGGAAGCAGCAGCCATGCTTCTTCCTCCCTGTCCCACATGCTGTGGAAGCTGGTTTTTTCCATCCCATGCCCCACAGCCTCCTTGGAGCCGATCAGGGCTCCTGTACCCTCCCTGACAGCCTCTCTTGCCACAGGCACGCCTGGTGGCTGCTGCCACCAACAACCTGTGTGAAGCCGCCAACGCCGCGGTGCAGGGCCATGCCAGCGAGGAGAAGCTCATCTCGTCCGCCAAGCAGGTGGCTGCTTCCACAGCCCAGCTCCTGGTGGCCTGCAAGGTGAAGGCTGACCATGACTCAGAGGCCATGAAGCGGCTCCAGGTGAGTCCTAGGCTGCCTCTTCAGCCCCTGTTGCTTGAGGGGTGGCTGGGAGTGGGGTGAGGAGGGCGTGTGGATGCTCTCCAGGGCTCATGCTCCCTGCCTGTGTGCCATCAGTGGGAAGTTCACTGGAACACAAGCTCAAGGTTGTTTGGATTTCACTGCTAGCTGTGTGCCAGGCATGTGAGTGATGCTGGGCTGCTCAGCCTGGCAGCATTCAGGATCAATGAACTGGCACAGAACTACTTGAAATGGGTGCACTTCTTCACTGGCATTCAAGAGGTTAATATGTGGGGGGCATGTTCTGTAGCACCGTTAATCCTCAGAAGCCATGGCACACTAGAGGTTAATGCCTATGTGTGGAGGGTTAACCTGGGGTCTCAGCACTGGGGCTGAGGGCTGGGAGGAGTCAGCAGGGCTGCCTCGAAGTCCTTGCTCCGCTGCTCAGAGAGGAGCCAGAGCCTGGCTGGAAGCAGAAGCTCCTGAAATGGTCATGAGCGGGTGACAAGGCAGCGAGCCATGTAAAGGAATCCCTGCCTGCAGCTCCCAGCACTCCTGGCTGCCTGTCCTGCCTGCTGGCCCAGCCTGGGGCAGGAGTTCCTTCACACCCCTCCGGCAGCAACCATACCCTGGGGCTGTGACTCACGCTGACACTCTCCTCCTCCCTGCTGCAGGCCGCTGGAAATGCCGTGAAGAGGGCATCGGACAATCTGGTGAAGGCAGCACAGAAGGCAGCTGCCTTCCAGGACCATGATGAAACGGTGGTGGTGAAGGAGAAAATGGTCGGAGGAATTGCACAGGTGAGGAGTGAGGCTGCTCCAGCAGGGCAGGAGCAGCTCTAGGTGCCACCACAGCCTGTGTGTGCCAGTCTCAGCAGCATGTCCTACCACCCACCAGCATAGGTCATGTCTTGAGAGAGCCTCACTAGAATGCTGTGGGTTCACCCATCCCACTGAGCACCAGTTAAACAACGAGGCCTCACCTCATCCTGTCACAAGTAGCAGTGGTGATGGTGCGTGCTGCCAGGAGTGTAAAGCCTTGGCTTCTCCTTGGTGCAGAGCCCAGAGTATCCCAGTGTCTGTGACATGTGGAAAAGGCAGAGCAGTGGGAGAGGGTGAGATCTACCTAAGTGTGGGGTGCCACGGCCCCAGTGCTGGCTCCGTGCAGCCGAGACCCTCTACACAGCGCACAGGGCTGAGCCCCAGGAGCTGTGCTGTTCTGCTTATCTCCGGAGTACCGTGCTCCCCCGCCGGGGACAAACAGCCCTTGTGCCCAGTGAGGCAGTGGCTGTGATGGGAGGGAAGCAGCAGCCAGAGAACCCAGCTCTGGGGCTGACACTGCCAGTGGCAGAGGCTCCAGCCATCCCTGTGGGAGGCGGCTGTGACCCCGGGGCTCTCTCCTGGCAGATCATCGCCGCCCAGGAGGAGATGCTGCGCAAGGAGCGGGAGCTGGAGGAGGCGCGGAAGAAGCTGGCCATGATCCGGCAGCAGCAGTACAAGTTCCTGCCCTCGGAGCTGCGGGACGAGGAGCAGAACTGAGCCGCACGCCCTCCCGCCGCTCACCGCACAGACTGCTGCCCGCCCGCCCACCTGCCTGCTCCTATTTAAGATGACCCGCCACAAGCGAAGGGCTGTCTGGGCTAGACCAGAGCTCTGCCCGCACCCAGAGCAACGGGACTAACTCGGCTGCCCCTGCAAGCCGGTGCCGCACCAGCAACTCCGCTTCGCTGCCCAGCCCACCTTCCCATGCACACCCAAGGCACAATCAGAGCGCTCGGAGGGACTCGGTTGGGGTGGGAGCCGGGGCTGCACTGGCTCAGGGCTCACCCGCCAGCCCCGGGGTGCGGGCCCACAGAGCTCTCCACTGCAAGGGGATATTTACTTGTGCCTTTTTCGTTCCCTCTCGTGCCCCATTTTTCTCTCTCCTCCACGCGGGATGGGGACAGGCGAGGGGCTTGCCCTCTCCTGTGCGATGGCATGCAGAGAGCAGCCGCCCCTCACTAAGCTCTCGCGTGGAGCTGCCTTTCACCTCCAATGCCTTATTGCTGGCTGAATCTTTCTCTTCCTCTGCAGCTACCCTGGAAGGCACTGAGTCCACTCCATAAGTACCTTCTTCAGCCCAGGGCTGAAAGCCACAGTGGGCAGCAGCAGGGCTGGAAGCCACAGTGCCTCCACTCAGGATGGGGGATGATGTGATGAGTTCACCCCCAGAGCTGTTTTTTGCCTTCCCGCAGGGCTTCCCCCCAGCTGCGGCCCCAGCCAGTTCTGCCTTCCTCCTTCTTCCCAAGTGCCTGCATTATTTTCCAAGATCTACAGTATTTTTGTAACTTTTCCATTTCTCTAATATTGAGCCTGCAGCTTTCAAAGTTCATTTATTTCCCTGCCAGCTCATGCCCTGCCCACTAACACCCAGCTCTCGCCGGGGTCCCGTAGCCCAGCATCCCACCCCTCCTTGGCTCCGGGACCCCTGTTCCTTCCCCTTTGCACTTGCTGAGGCTTCTGTCACCATTTTGATACTTTAAGCATCCCATAGTAAAGATTGAAGGAGACCAGTTCCCCCCCAAGCCTCCGGGGTGGGGTGGGGGATGCCAGTGTCTCCTCAGAAAGAAGCTTTCATCAATAAAATCTGGTTTTCTTGCTTTCTTGCCAACTGGGTATCAACGGGCCTCTCCAGGAGACGGGGAGGGCAGGGGGGCCTGGGCGCCTTCCCTCACGGCAAAGGGAGGGGGGAGTGTACCACGGGTGCTTATACAGCATGGAAAATATTTGAGGCACGTCCAGCCCCAGGCACCCGGCAGGCCGGACCCCCGCTGCCAGCCATGTGCTGGCCTCGCAGGTGCTGCCGGGGGGCCACCACTCCAGGAGGGGGCCTTGGGGATTTTGTTTCTGGGGGATTTGGGCTTCAGAGAAGGCGGGGCAGGGGGGGTTATGTGTGTGTGGAGCTGAGCTCCTGGCCCCGTTCTTGCTACCAGCCAAATACGCTCCTGGGTAGGGTGCCATAAGGGTGCAGGTGGGGGACCTCACACCCCGTAGTCACTGGTGGCCCATCAGTGGGGAAGCAACAGTCTTTGGTGTGGCGTGGGTCTGGGAATGTGGCCGGAGCCCTCCCGGCTGCCAGAGTTGATCTCACACCCTGAAATAGCCCCCCAGAGCCAACCTGTGCGGGCAGCAGCTGCCCCAACGTGTCCCCACCTGTTCCCACCCCGTCACTCAGCAGGGATTTGGGGGGCCTAAGCAGTGGCAGGGCAGGCAGGGGTGATGTGGGGTGCAACAGGGACATTGCGGGGTGCAGCAGGGGCACAGGCAGGTCGGCAGGTGTCCCTTGCCTCTGGGGCTGTTCCTGGTAGTGTGAGCTACAAACATCAGCAGTGGCAAGGGCAGCATCCCACAGTATCTCAGAGAGCAACCCCTGTCCCCTTGTGGTCACGTCCCTGGGGGTGCGGAGGGGCTGTTACTCCTAAGACACTCAGCCCTGGCCAGGCTCCAGGGTGGATTTGTGGCTCTCACAGGCATCCCAGTCCTCCCAGCTGTCCCCTGACAATCTGCGCTGGCCTGACCCGGCACCAGGCTCTCACCCAGGTACCAGCTTGGACATGGGGCCCTTCCAAGTGTCCGGCAAGGACAGTGAGCGGGCACAGCGTGGCAGCAGCCCTGGCCTCATCCTGGGGATGAGGGAGCACCAGTACCTCCTGCACAGCGCTGCAAGCATATCCAATGCTGTGCCCTCCAGCTTGGGTGCAAGCAAGGGGTGGTGGCACAAACACCAGGGGAAGGACACAGGGGTGTGATTAACCACCGCCCCTCTATCTCACACACTGATCAAAGGGTTATTTTGGCAGGCAGGTTCACAGGAAAGCACATGCAGAGATTTGGAGCTGGGATGACACAGACATGAGGTGCCAGGCCTCTGCAGGGATCCAAATTCACCTAAGTTGGAGGTTAGTGGGCAAGCCATGTCCCAACCTCTTGGGGAGCCCAGGGATGGGGCTATAGGCTACAGCATGGATTGCACCTGGGAAGGTCCCATTAGCTGACAGGACAAGCCTCTCCTTGAGAGTAAGGTCTGACCCTAGAGCGAAATATGGAGGGGGTTGCCATCCTCAGAGACCTCAGCCCAGGAGAAGCCTCGGCATGGGGCAGCAATGGGAGGGATGTGCACCCACACTTCTCTGCACCCCGTTGTCCCACAGGTTACCCCAGAGAATGGACTTAAGGGCAGAGTCATGGACCTCAGCACCTGGATGATTCCAGCAGTGTCCATCAGACCTGGCTATGATGCCTGGAGCAAAGGGGAGGGGGCAGAGAGGGAAAGTAGCATCCTTTGGGGGCACATCTGAGGGCTGGCCTGGTTCCAGGGCAACTTCCTTGCTGCTTGCACCATGCCCATCATTATTTGCCCCATGCACTGAGCACATGAAGTTGCTCGAGCACATGAAGTTGCTCCAGGCTGAAACATCTCGCAGAAAAAAACTATTATTCTCTCCCAGGAATGATGGGAGATGGATCTTTCCCCTCCCCTCAGAAGCCACACGCTGGCAGCTACAGACTCTCCTTGTCCAAATATGTGCCTAATTCATCAGTACTAATAGCTGCTCTCCAGAGTCCAGCAGTGGCTCTTCTCCTTTCCCCATGAAGCCAGCAGCCCCTTGGTCCTCAGCTGCTCCCACTCCTCCTATGCCCTCCACCACCCAGGGCTGACGGCTCCAAAAAGCCACTTTCTCCAGCTGTTGAAAACTTTCTGCTCCTCTCTGCTCGGAGCACTGGTGCCGAGAAGCTGTGTCAAGCAAGGGCTGGCTGGAGCCCAGAGGCAATGGGCTGGGGGAGCCTGTGCACCCCTCCTGTCCCCATCCCATCCCATCCCAGCTTTCCACACGTGCCACACGGCTCCCATGGCCCCTCTGCCAGCTCCTTCCAGCCCCCCCGACCCACAGCCCACCCTGCAGCTGGGAATGTGCCAGAAGCATTTACGATCGTTATTAAAGTACAGGTTATTTTTGGAGGAGCTGGGATTTGAAGGGTTTGCATTTTTTTGCCTGTGGAATACAGTTTATTTAGAGCAGAAAGATGAAGAGGGGTAGCGAGCTGCCTGTACATCCTGTGTCACCCTGAAATGCCATTCTGTGGGCTGTCCATGTACCGGGTGTCCCTGAGGGTGCCAGGGACAGTGGCACCAAAGTGCAAGACAGAGAGCAGGTGGGTGCCAAGAAGTCTGCACAGAGCTCTGGCCCTCCTGCCCCAACAGCAGCCGGATGGGAATGTCAGGGCTGCTCACTTCTCTCCTGGGGGATTTTCCCCATGTGGGCAATGCCATCCAAATATGTCCTTCAGTGCAATCACAGCCTGAATGTGTCCCCTACACTTCAGTGACGGCCCACTGGTGTCCCCAGGTGCCATGCCAGCCCTTGAGGTGTCCTCAAGCCAGTGCCAACAAGCAGGGTCCCTCAGGCCCCAGGGTGCTGTGACAGGGCATTTGGTGTACCTAGGGCACTAGCACGAGGACAGCTCTGACTCGAGCCAGTGCAGCCAGGGTACCCCTACTCAGTGCCCCAGGATGTCCCCCACCTGTTGACACTGGGGTACCCCTAGCGCAGTGCTAGGGAGTGTCCCTCACCCAGTGTCACTGGGGTACCACCGGAGCGTTGCTCCGGGGTGTCCATCCCCCAGTGCCACCGGGGTACCCATAGCACGGTGTCCCGGGGTGTCCCTTGCCCCAGTACCATCGGATTGTCCCCAGCGCAGTGACCCGGGGTGGCCCTCGCCCTGTGCCCCGGTGGGTGCCGGGGCTGCGGCGATGCCCGCCGGGGGGGCCGCCCCCCCGTCCCGCTCGGTGCGAGGGTCGGTGGCGAGCCAGTCCCTAAAAGGTGCTGGCGGGCGGCGGGGGAGGTACCGGGGCAGCCCCCGCCCGGCGCGGCCCCTCCCCAGCTTTTAGGCAGCTCGGCGGGGCGGGGAGCGCAGTGCCGGTGCTCCCGCCGCTCCCGGTACTCCCGCCGCTCCCGGTGCTCCGCGTCCTTCTGCCGTCCCGCGCCCTGCCGCCGACACCCCGCCACCATGGAGGCCATCAAGAAGAAGATGCAGATGCTGAAATTGGACAAGGAGAATGCCATCGACCGCGCCGAGCAAGCGGAGGCTGACAAGAAGCAGGCGGAGGACCGCTGCAAGCAGGTGGGTGTCCCACGGGCTTCCCCGGCATTACCTGGGAACCCTGCACTCTACGGGTCCAGCTCCGGGACCCTGTTCTGCTGGGAGTCCAGCCTGGGGACCCTCTACCCTAGGGTTGTCCAGCCCTGGAAACCCCGTCCCGCTGGGTGCCCAGCCCTGGGGATTCCATCCCACTGGTCGTCCAGCCTGGGGACACTGCACTCCCTAGGCTCACCCAGTCCCCACACTCATCTCCCCGCACTGCTTCTCCAGCCTAGAGTCCCCTGACCTAAGCATGTCCTGGCCCAAGGACCTTGCCCCACTGGGTGTCCTGCTTGTGGATGCCAGCTCTAGGGGTTGACAGCCCTTGAGAGCTTACCTCTCTGGGACCGTGTCCCCAGGGACCTCACCCCATGTGGGTCTGTCCCCAGGAGCCAACACTTCAGTCTCTTTTCCTTGACCCCTCACGCTGGTCCCCCCAAACATCTTCCATCTCAGTGGGAGACCCCAGTGCCACCTCTCTGTCCCCATGCCCAGGAGAACCCTGGGGACTGCATCCTCCCACCGCAACCACACGGAGATGGGAACACAGATGGGTGTCCCCAGAGCTGTATCTCCAAGTCAGAGCTCTCCAGTCCCCTATACAGAGAGGGAGACCACCACCCCCTTACCTCTGCCAGGCTCAGGGATGATGGGGGTCCCAGGGGCTGCTCTACACCAAGAGCCCCCCAAGGACATGGAGACCCAAAGTTGTCAGAGAGGACATGTCTGTCCTTGGGTGGTCTCCATGAGGAGAATGGGTGTCCCCAGGAGGAGGATGGGGGGACAGATCCCCTTCCAGCCTTGCAGATACCGCCATCTCCCCTGACTCCCATCCTTTGTCCTTTCCCCAGCTGGAGGAGGAACAGCAGGGCCTGCAGAAGAAGCTGAAGGGCACCGAGGATGAGGTGGAGAAGTACTCCGAGTCCGTCAAGGAGGCCCAGGAGAAGCTGGAGCAGGCAGAGAAGAAAGCTACAGATGTAAGTAGGCACGCCAGCAGCTCCTCCCCTGCGCAGGCTCTGGACCTCGGGGGGGTTAAAGGAAGAGGGGGCCCTTATATGGAAAGCGTCCGAGGGGAAGACTGTCAGGATCCCATTCCTTCGATGTTGACACTGAACTGGGCTGATGGGTCCTGTGTGGGGTGGGGGGGCCAGGCCAGCTGTGGTGGGCAGTGTTGGGGTTGCTGGTCCTGTCTTGAGCTTTGTGGGCAGCCTCCAGCCTGGCTCTCCAAAGCTAACAGGGACAAGTGTCCCAAGCTCTGTCACAAGTGCCCAGGCACGCACATCCTCAATGCTCGTACGAAAAACTGCGGTGCTTGACAACTGTGGCAGAGCAGAGAAACAGAAAAATCTCTTGCCGTGGTTGGCTGCTGAGTGCTGGCTGCAAGAAAGAATGCTGGGGGTGTGTAGAAGGGGATTTGGGTGGATTTGAGGTCCAGAGTGCTACTTCGTACCCTGAGAAAGGCAAGGCCGGGAAGAGTTTTATTTAGTGCCATGACTGATGTTCCTCCTGGGAAATAGATCCCTCTGGGGAGATGTTAGGAAGGTGTTGAAATTGGCTTGTGCCTGGCCAGGATGAAGGGTGGAACAGCTGTGTGCGGCCACGGGGCCGCTTGGGAATGGGGTATAACGACCTGCGGTGCCACACAGGGTATTTGACACCCTATAAATAAATCCTCCTTTTGATAGCCAGTCCCTCTTTGATGAAAACCAACCCTGGAAACTGGAGGAGAAGCTAAAGGAGAGCCGTCTGGAGCACAGCCAGCAGGGCATGGCCAGGCTTTTTAGGATTGAGAACAAAAAATTCAATCCCAGCTGGTTTATGGAGCTAAATGGGGGAGATGCGTCAAATCTCTGAGGCCGCCGCCAAGGACAGGGGTGAGCGGACAAGGACGAGCAATGGCAACGCTAGTCCTGTGGCAGCCCAGAGCCCCTGGGCAGCAGCCAGGGGTCTCCTCAGACCTCTTTGCTGATCCTACAGATGCCTCTCCTTTAAAACATGGAGAATCCTCTCGAAGGGCACACTCAGCCTGGCATGGGGCAGCACATCAAGCTGGGCAAGGTGGCTGCTGTGTGCAGTGGGCTTCCGTGCTGATCTAATTGGTTCCGTGCTGGTGTGGGACAGGGCAAACACAGTGTGGCTGAGAGGAGATGTGACATTCCCAGTGCAGGGCTCAGAGGAAGGGGCAAACAGTGGTACTGGGCAGATGTCGGCTGTGGGGTGTGGTCTGCTGCTGGCAGTGGGCTGTGCGATGCCATCCTGGGCAGGGAAGGTGTTTCCCGGCTCTTGGTCCACAGCAGTTTGGCAGGTCTGTGGGCTCCAGCACGGAGAGTCCCCTACCAGAAGATACAGTGGATGGGAGCCACGAGGGAAGGGCCGGAGCAGGAGCCATGGTGAAGGAGCAGTGTCAGGCTGCCGGGCTCCATCACCAGCACAGCCCTCTCAGATCCATGCCAAAGCCTGGACAGGCTGCACCATATGTGGGGCTCTGGGAGTCACCCCTTGGCGCCAGGGACCTGAATGTGCTGACAGCTCTAAGTGCCAGGGCTGGTGTCACCTCCCTGGTGCGAGGTGCAGCTCAGCTCCTGCTTCCGGCAGAGGAAGTCCTCGGTAGACCCCCAGAGCACACCCACCCCAGGCACCCCTGTGCCCTCCCTGGCTGCCAGGACAGTGGGTGCCCGTGAGCACAGAGTGTCCCTGTTCCTCAGATGGGCCAGGCTCATACCAGCGATCCAGGCAGCCTCCTGCTCTTGGTAAAAATGTCAATGCCTTAAAAGAATAAACACCCACCCCAGTATGGCCCTGCCCCGCTGCTGGCACTGGATGGTGGGGCAGGAAGGCCAGGGAGACTGCACTAGAGTGCAAATACAATGCCCCAGGTACTTGGAGAGGTGTCAGGTAGCGGCACAGAGCAGGGAACGCCCGACTCCCGATCAGCAACTCCACAGAGCTTCCCAGCAGCTCTGAGAGCCCACCATGGCCTCAGAACCTCTTGTTCCCAGGAGGGACAGCCCGTGGTGCCCAGGTCAGGATGGGAAAGGGCTGCTGGAAACGGTGCAGCCGAGAAGGCAGGTTTAGCCTGAACAGCCCCCTCCATCGCCCTGCACCCCCAGCGGTGGCCTGTCCCCAGCCACCCCGGAGGGGCCTTAGGGAAACACTGCCATTCTCAGGCCATGATCCCAAAAGCTTCACCCATGTTCCCGCCCCAGCTGCTTTCCCCGGCCAAGACTTTGCTCTTATTTGGCGATTCCCTGAGCTGGTGGGAGGGAACAGGACTCTGCTGGGAAGTGACTGCATCTCGGGGTGGGGCCACAGCAGGAGGCACCTAGCCTGGCTTCTGCGGGACCAGAGTGGCTGACCCCCAACCCGTCCCCCTCCTGCCTGCAGCTGGCTCATCCTTGCCCCACTGCTGCCAGGAACCCTTGTTTCTGCTCTGGGCCCCCATGTCCTGGCTTGGGAGCATTACTGACATCCAGGCCTCAGGCTGGGAAGGGGCAGTACCAGCTGGGCCCAAGGCTAAGCCCAAGGCTGTGTGCTCCCAGGGGACCCACAGTATCACCTCTTCCGCTGCCCTCTTGGCAAGGGGACATGGATCTGCAGGGTGCAGATAGCAGTGTGGCTGAGTCACCCCGAGGACCCCTGGCCCTGGAGCTGATGCCAGCTGGTGAGGTCAGCCTGGGAACTGGCATTCCTGGAGGCAGGTGTGAAGTGCTGCCAGAGAGCTGTCACTACTTCTTAAGGGAGGATTGAGTGCCAGCAGCTCCAACTTCTTCTGATGGATCAAGACATGTGCCCCAACTAGGATGGAGAACCAGGAGCTGGAGGTTTGACCTCCCCCACAGGGCACAGCCCCCTGGCCAGAGGTGCCAGGGTCTCCACGGGCCCCATGAGTCTCTGTGGGGCTGCCGGACAGGTCCTCACACTGGGGAGCAGACACCAAGGGACTGAATGTGATGGATGCTGGGGATCTGGCTGCAGCCCAGGTACCCCCAGAGGACAGCCAGGAGCGGGCTCTGCTCATGCCCCTTACTGACTTCCCGTAACAAAAAAGTCCACAACCCTCCTTAGCTCTGCAGCAAGGGCTGTGGAGGGCAGCGCTGGGGGAGTACCCATGGGTACACTGCTGCTCCTGCGGCCATGGGGACTCACACAGGACGGGCTCCAGCACTCAGACTCTGTGGACTGATGGAAATGAGTCCATTTCCCTGGGGTCCTCTCCATTGCTCTGGGGATTTTGGTGTGGCTCTGCACCCCTGCCCTGGGGGCCAGCATGCATCCGAGGCACGGAGAGAAGTGTCTGCCCTGCCTTGGGGCCACTGTGTGCCCTCTCTGGGGGGCACCATGTGCCCTTTCAGTGGGAACCATGCATCTGCCTGGGACTATGCGTGCTGACCCGGGGTGGGGGCCCAGTGTGCCCTGCCCAGAAGGCACTGTGCATCTTGCCTTGGTGGGGATGTAGAGACGGTGACCAAAGCCTGGGGACGACCACGCACCCTGCCCGGGGCATCCTCTGTCCTGTTTGGGATGAGGGCCACTGTGCATCCCTCCCGGCGTGGGAACTCTCTCTGCCGTGGGTGAGCACCGCAAGCCTTGCCCGGGGGAGCGGCGGAGCAGGTCGGTCGGAGGCAGCAGCAGTAGTAGTAGCAGCAGCAGCACCAGCACCAGCACCAGCAGCAGCAGCAGCAGGAGGAGGAGGAGGAGGAGGAGCAGGAAGGAATGGAGGCAGGGCGGGCGGCGGGAGCGGCCGCTGCCTGAGCGCTTCCTGCCCGATCCGGGCGGATCCCACAAAGGGCTCGGCGGTGTGGCCTCCCCGCCGGCAGCCCCCGCCATGGCCAGCGCCAGCTCCATCGATGCCGTCAAGAAGAAGATCCAGAGCCTGCAGCAGGTGGCCGACGAGGCGGAGGAGCGCGCCGAGCACCTGCAGCGGGAGGCCGATGCCGAGCGGCAGGCCCGGGAGCGGGTAAGGGCCGCTGGGGTGGGAAGAGGAGGGCGGGGGGCACCTCAGCAGCTCCCCGGGATGCCCCGCCGGCTCCGGCCCCGCTGCCGGCATCCCTTCCGGCGGGCCGGCTCCGGCCCCGCCGAGCCCTGGTAGCCGGGCTGGCTGCCCCCGGGGCGAAGGAGCGCCGGGAGGTCCCCGGGGAGCCGCGGGGAGCTGCCACCCAGCTGGCGAGAGCCCCGGGGTTAGGGAGCTCGCGGCAGTCCCTGCCTACGGGCAGCCTCCGCCAGCCGCCTCCCTCCTCCGAGAGAAGATGCTGCGTGCAGCGGGGCTCCCCAGGGCTTCCCGGCTGGCCGGGCGCTGGGAGCGGGCAGCGGCCAGCCCTGCCTTGGGGTCGGGCCGCTCCTGAGAAAGGATCTTCTCCCTCGAAGGCCGGCGTGCACAGCTCAGAATCCCACGCCCAGGCTCTTGTCTGGCTTCCAGCGGACTCTGCGGTCCGGGCCGCACAGCTTTAGCTCTCCAGCCTGTCCCTTGGTGGGGACAAGCCACCCCTTCACACTGCCTCAGGCCAAAATTTCCATTCTGGCAGTGGGATGGCATTCCCAAGCTGCAGCTTTTTCCTGGTTTGTCTTTCTAGTTGTTGGAGCTTTCTGTTTTCTTTCTTTCTTTCTGTTTCCTATGCCCACTCATTCAACATTCTCACCATATCAGGAGCGGCAGAGCTGGGTGCGGTACCCGGGTTGTTGTCACTCAGGCTGTGTGCGGAGGAAATGGCCCCTTCCTGCAGCCTCAGATCGGGTTCCCCGGTCACTGGGAGCTGCCGGGAGAGCTCATGTTCCCAAGTGTCCATCCGGGCAGATCTGACCCATTTTGGGGGTGATTCCCTGGGAAAAAAAGAAAAATCTACCGACGCAGTGAGGTTGATGCTGCAGGCAGAGCATTGCCCTGTGGGGGCCAGCTCCAGTTCCCTATGTGAATAGGGTCACATCAATATCCCCGTTGGGTGGTCTGGCAAGGGACAAGCTCTCGGAGAGTCTGTAGAAAGGGTGTTCATGGGGCGGAGGCAGCTGTGGGGCTGGCAGCTGTGGGGTTGGCAGCTCTCTGAGAGAGGTGCCAGCTGCGCCTGTCCCCACCCTGCCAACTCCCCGCAGGGAATTGCGGGTGCAAATTGCGGGTGCTTTTTGTTACAATGCAGGGTGACAGCTCCTTGCTGCTCCCATAGTCCTTGTGCTTGGCTAATATTCCCTAGGGCATTCCCAGTGCTGGAGCATGAGGCTGGATGTGTCCAGGCACTGCAGCCAGCCAGTCCTGCTGCAGCCTGTGAATAAGCAGGAGACACTGTCTCCTGGGTTGGTGCATGGGGCTGCTCCCCACGATGAGGTCTTATTGCCACCCATCCCTTGATACTCGGGGATTTGTCTTCCTCACACCCCCCTGGTGGGAAGCAGGGCTGGGAGCTGCTGAGGCAGCGTTTCCCGACTGTGGCGATGAAGCAGGAGGCCTTTACCAAATGGAAAGAGTGCAAGGCCAGGCGTCAACGGGCTGGCGGAGGGCCAGGGCCACTGCTCCTGGCCAGCCCCAGCTCCCAGCCCTGTGCGTGGGGAGCCTGGGAAAGGGAGGGCTCTGGTCCTGCCAGCCTCATCTTGGCCGGGCGCCAGCCTGCCGAGGGCGACTCGCTCCACTGCCCCCAGCACTGTGCTGTACATCAGCTGGGGGGACTCCGTGCCTGGCTTCAGGCTGCCCTGTTGCACAGGGCCCTGGGGGTTCCTGCAGGAGAAGCTCCCGGCTCACTCCGCCGCCTCTGTAAACAGGAAATCCACAGGCAGCGCCGATCTCCTTTTCGGGAGCGAAGCCGCACAGGGCATTCCTCCCCCTTTACTCACTGCTCTGCAAACCCCAAATACCATCCCCGTGACGGCATGGCTGCTATGGCCACCCTACCCCAGTGAACGGCCCTGTCCCCCTCCAGGGAGGGAGCTGGAGGTGCGAGGACGTGGTGGGGCTGCACATGCCAGGCTGGGGCTGCAAGGCTGGGGGAAGCCAGCATCAAACAGCCACTGAGGATGGAGATAACCCTATAGAGAGGTGAGGGGATGCATGGTCAGGCATGCCATTACAGTGAACATAGGCTTGTTGCACAGTGCCAAGGGGCATTCCAGATGGTAAATGTGGGAGAAACCACTGAAAATGCTTTTTTCAATATATGTATGTGACATGAGATGACTGAAGGGTTTCTGTTCCCCCAGGCTGAGGCTGAAGTGGCTTCCCTCAACCGCCGCATCCAGCTGGTAGAGGAGGAGCTGGACCGTGCCCAGGAGCGTCTGGCCACTGCCCTGCAGAAGCTGGAGGAAGCTGAGAAGGCGGCTGATGAGAGCGAGAGGTGGGATGGAAAGAGACAGTGGGAGTGGTATCAGGTCACTATTGACTGCAGACAGCCCCCTTAGTTTTGCTGTTCCCTCTGAAGTGACCTTAATTGGGGTTTATGTTGGTTTTCCTGCAGACTTCACAGGGAGAGAGCAAAGCCACAAAGCCAAGAAGTCCCCCAGATACAGACATTCTTATCCAGAGCACACATAAAATCCTGAAAAATTTTATCTGGTATTTATGAAAGCACCAGATTCTAACCAAAGCCAGAGAAAGATATGAGCATGTTTTGTCCTCCAGAGCAGCTTTCTATGCTCAAAGACACAACAGCAGCCCAGGAGGGAACCTCTGTGCTGGTAACTAAGGTCAGATTTGAGAACAAGACAGCCTCATTCAAAGAGAGCTCTACAGCGTGTGTGTTCCCCCATCCTCATGGCAAGCAGGTTTCCCTGTCTGGAATTGTGCAGGCAAGGGCACTCAGGTTCTATGGGAGTGCCCGGACATGTCACAGCACTCCTGACAGCTACATGAGCTCTTCCCTCCATTGGCAAAGACCAGTTTGAGCAACAGCATCTGAGTGCGAGGAGACGAGTCTGCAGGAGTCCCTTCTGTGGGGGTTTGCAGGATTTTGGTAATCCCCTGTTTGTGAGCATCACTCCAAATGAGAAAGGCTTTGCCACTGGATGTTTTCCAGTGTTTCCTACGGGCTGCCAGCCCGTTGGGCTGTTTTTGTTGAGGTTGTGTCTGGCTCATCCTGGGCTGCACACCTTTTGCCCCCCAGACATGGGTTCAGGACCTGCCTGCTTGAGGGGCACCATAGCCGTACCTCACTCTGGAACATAGCCCTGAGGCCAGCTCCCCTGTAATTCTGCACAGGAGCATTTTTGGGGTACTGCTGGTGTGACCCTACTGCGTGCCATCCTCCTCGAGCAATGTCCCATGTTTCTGAAGCTGGAGGGTGGTGTGGTTAGGGTACAGGATGTGCAGATGGGCAGGCAGGATGTGCAGATGACACCTTGACCCACAGCAGTAACATCTTCTGGTGTGGTCTTTCCTCAGAGGCATGAAGGTCATTGAAAACAGGGCCATGAAAGATGAGGAGAAGATGGAACTCCAGGAAATGCAGCTGAAGGAGGCGAAGCACATAGCAGAGGAGGCTGACCGCAAATACGAGGAGGTGTGTACCCCCTTCCCCAGTCCTGACACCTTGGCAGCACCCAGAGCCGTCTCGTCACAGCCCTGTGCCCCCAGCTGGGGCAAGCACAGGGCCAACATGGGCCTCTTACTGCCATTAACAGGTCGCCCGCAAGCTGGTCGTCCTTGAGGGAGAGCTAGAGCGCTCAGAGGAGAGGGCAGAGGTGGCGGAGAGGTGAGTGGGGCTCCTGGTGGGCAACGTGCAGGGGTCCCACACAGCCCTTGCCCCAAATCCCTGGCAGACATGGGGATGGGGATGGGGATGTCCCTTCCTGGAAGCAGCAGGGTCTGTCATTGGGGTGGTCCTTGGGATTGCAGGCTGGGGGTGGGGGTTGCCAAGCCACCAGCATCACATCCTTGACCCTGTTCTCTGCTGTCCCCGTCCCGGGGTGCCCCTCTTCCACCCCAGCCGAGTGAGACAGTTGGAAGAAGAGCTGCGGACCATGGACCAGTCTCTCAAATCCCTCATTGCCTCAGAGGAAGAGGTACTGGGGCAGGGGCGCAGGGCGATGTGCAGCAGCCCCCTCTCTCTGTCGCTGTCTCTCGAACCATGCAAGCCACCTCTCTCCTTTCTGCACCACTGCCTCTACCACCGGCCTCCCCTCGCCTCCCTCTCCAGTGGGTGCAGGCCGGGCACGCTCCTCCATCCCTCCATCCCTGCTTCCCTTGGCGGGGCCATGAGAGCTTGGCTGGTGGTGATGCACGAGGTATCCGTGCAGGGAAGCACAAGGAATGGATGAACAGATGCGTCCCGGCAGCTCCCGCTCGCAGCGGCTCTGCTCCTGGTCCACCTGCACTGAGTTTTCTCCTCTCTCAACTTGTTTTCTCTCTTTCTTTCCTGCTTCCCCGTGCCTGTTCTTTCTGCTCCTGCCTCTCTCCTGTCCTCTGGCCCCACTCCCCCCCTCCTGCCGGCCCTGCTTGGGATGTAGTAAATGTGGTGACCTAGAGGAGGAGCTGAAAATTGTCACCAACAACTTGAAGTCCCTGGAGGCCCAGGCTGACAAGGTAGGACCCAGTGAGGCTGCTGGGGCTGGGAAGAGTGG
>VZRR01004321.1:0-107580 GCA_013398015.1 Oreocharis arfaki
GGGGGGCAGTGGTTGAACAGGGACCTTAGTCCAGCTAGATTACAGTGAGGGGATGGCTCCTTGAACCTCGGAGTGAGCACTCCCTGTGGAGGGAGCATGGGGTGAGTGAGGGAGAGCGACCTCTGCCACCTCTCGGACCACCACCGCTGCCTCAGCTGCTTCGTGGTACCCAGCTCGGAGCTGGAGTCTGGCCAGATCCATGGGAGCCTGAAGGAATCCATCACTGAGTCTCATTTGGGGTTTTCTGTTGGTATGGGTTTCTTTTTCTTTTTTGTTTGGTTTTTTTTTTTTTTTTCCTTTTATTTTCTTTTTTTTACTACCGCCTTAGTTTGTGGCCTGTCTTGTTGTGGTTGGAAAGAGGAGTATTGCTAGCAGGGTGGGTCGGTCAGTTGGCCCCACGCATGATCATGTTCTTCCCTCTTCTCTCTGTCGAACGGGATGTGCTCGCCTGATCTCCCAGAACAGAGACTTTGAACAATTTGTTGTTTATATGATGTATTTATTTTTACTTGTGTTTCATGTCATTTTTTAAAAAAATAATAAATTGTAAGTTGGTATAACTGCCTGTTGCTTCTCTTTCTTTTTTTTTTTTTCCTCCAGTAAAATAAATGTCAAAATTCTAAAAAAAAAGAGAAAGTGGTGTGGTTTGAAGCTGGTTTGGGGTGGAGCTGGGCTGGGCATGAGCATCTCTGCACACCTGGAGCCCAGGCTCAGCCAGCAGCTGTGTCCTGCTGCTTGCAGCAGCACCTGGGCTCCATCCACACCTCGGCAGCCACCCAGGTGAGCATCCCGTTGCCTCCAGAGCGGAGGGAGGCATCACACGGCTGGCCCTGCCTGGGCTGGGTGCTGCGGCAGGCAGGGATCCATCGGGACAGCTGGCTCTTGCCCCTCTCTGTCCTCTGTGCTTATTATTGCTGCTGATGATCATCAGTAAGGGCCAGGGGAAAACAAGGAAAATAAATATTCTGCAGGTAAATAGCTTCGAGTCTCGGGGAGCCGGCGCGGGCTGCGTGCCCTGTCCCCAGTGCCCTGTGGGGCGCGGAGAGGCCGCGGGGCTGGCGGGGGTTGAGGTAGTAACAGCGAGGCGGTTCTGCACGGGAAGGCGAGAGGTGTCCCGGAGCTGGTGCCGACGTGCGAGAAGGGCCCTGGAGAGACCGGGGAGGGAGCTGTGGGCAGCCTTGGCTCCCTCTGCCCCTCACAGGCGCTGCGGGTGCCTCCGCACCCGGCCGTTCTTGCTGTCCGAGGACGGGTGCTGCCACTTGTGCCAGGCTCGCTGCCGCTGCCGCTCCTGCAGCCGCAGGGCATTGCAGTAGGCGTCCAGGCTGGTGCCCGGTGCCCCCAGGGCCCGCGGGAAGCCCTTGGAGCCCGGGTGCAGGTCAATCCGGGGCCGGGGGCTCTGGTGGGTCCCTCCCAGCTCAGCCCCCTTGCTCCGTTTGTGCGGTGGCAGCTCCGTGGCCTCGTGCCTGATGACGCGGAGGCTGTACCGGGTGAGGAGCCGGGAGAAGGAGCGCTCCACCGCCTGGCACTCGTAGGTGCCCATGTCCTCCCTCGCCAGCTGGCGAATCAGCAGCCCTTGCTCCAGCACCAAGAAACGTCCGTTGTTCCTGACCTGGGGCAAAGGGAGAGCCCGTGGGTCAGTCCTTGGGGATGGAGCTCCCCCTGCTCCCCGCCCCCGCTGCCCTGTCCCCGTACCTCGCTCGGGGCTGTCTCCTCGCCGCGCCGCACCAGCCACCGGATCGCGGTCTGCGGGGAGCGCGCCAGGCACTCGAGGAAGGTCGAGTTCTTCTCCACCCCGAAAACCACCTTCTCCACCGCAGCAGTGCCTGTGCAGGGCAAGGGGTGAGTACCCTGTGGGGGGCTGTGCGACGGGAGGGAGGGAGGGAGAGACGGAGGGCAGCACGGAGCGCCCAGCCCGCGGTGGGGGCACCGGTTTCCCAGAGCCGTGCCGCCCGCCCTCCTGGGCATGGCGCTCCCCGGGCACAGCTGGCTGCCCCCGCCGGGGCTGGCGCTCACCCTCTGCCGTGTCCTGGCACTGGCTGAGCGGGTCAGCCTTCAGCACGTCCTGGCAGCGGGCACGCCTGTGGGAGAGCAGAGAGGGCTGTGGCTGTCCCACCCCAGGCTGTGAGACCCCTCCGTGGCAATGCAGCCTGGAAGGGAGACCAGGAAAGGGTGGGGGACAGGCAGGCTGAGTGGCAGCAGCGGTCTGGCTGACGGATAAAGCTCCAGAGCTGGGGCTTGCCCTTCCCTGCTCCGAACAGCATCACTTTGAGGGGGGATGCAGGGCTGGCGCGGGCGCACACACCTCTTCTCGGTGAGCAGGTGTGGGGTGCAGGTCCTGCTGTCCCAGGTGCAGTAGGGATCCCTGGCCAGGCAGCAGTCGGTGCAGGTTTTGCCGTAGAGCTCGCAGCGGTACAGGGAGAGCTGGAGCAGCCCGTGGGTGCTGCTCACAAACAGCTCCTGCTGCTCGGGCAGGCGGGACAGTGGCAGTCAGCACCCACGGCTGGAGACCGCGGCTGGCGGGGGACAGAGCCCCTGCCCCGCGCTGGGGTGAGAGCGCTGGGGGACAGCAGGAGTGCGAAACAGAGCCTGCCACCCCCTTAATGCCCTGGCAGGATCCCACTCGCTAAATGTGCACCCCCTGGGGCCAAGGGACCCGGCAGAGTGGCTGGGACCAGTTGCCCTCTGTCCCTGTCGCTGGGCTGCTTTAGGGAGAAGTAGAAGGGACACTCACCCGCTTTGGTGATAACTTCATGTCCAGGATGGGAGAAGGCACCTGGAGGGGAAACAAGAAGGTGCTGCAGCCGTGTCAGTCCCTCATGGGTGCCCCTGCGTGCCAGTGGGATTGTGTCCCCAGGGGTGGCAGGATGCCAGGACCCTGGGCCAGGTCCGTGATCACAGCTCCATCTGCTCCATGCAAGGAGCCTGGGCTGACTCTGCTCGGCGTGGGCAGCCCGGGACAGCTCTGCCCAGCAGCCCTGCTTCCGAACGTGGGCTCAGCCCTCTCATTTCAGTGCGGGCTCCAATGTGCCACCCACGTGCCCCCTCAGGGACTGGATGGGGAGCTGGAAGATGACTTGGCTCCAGTCCCACTGGCTCCTCTCGGTGCCTATAGCATTTCCTGCTGCCCAGGGCAGGTGGGAGCCCCCAGCAGTGAGGTGAGAACCTCCCTGAGAGCGGTCAGGGGTGTGCTGCAGGGAGGGTGCCACGGCCACGGGAGGCCGTGTGGTCCAACCGTGGAGCTTCAGCCCCCGTGGTGCCACCCTGGCTGCCGGTACCTTAGTGACGCTGATCTCCTCCAGGCTGATCACCTCGGGGCCACGGCTCACCCCGCCGGCCAGTGCCACCTTCAGGACTTTGCCGTCGTCTGTGAAGGCAGCGGGAGGAGGAGCTGTCAGGGCTGGGAGTCCCGCGGGCCGGCGGGACCAGAGTGCTACCCAAGCTGCCCCGTGGTGGCAGCGTCCTCAGAGCTGGGTGAGCTCCCACCTGTGCCGAGGAAGAGCACGTCGTAGTGGCGGCTCTCCGCGTCCAGCCGGTGCACCAGCAGCCGCCGCAGCCGGTACGGCACATTGGCCTGGACCAGCACGGGCTGCCGGCCCTGCGGGTACACGGGCTCCCACATCAGCTGGTGGCTGCGCATGAAGCTGATCACCTCGTCGGGGAAGTCCTTGGTGGACTGCAGGAGGGGGTCGTACGTCTCGCTGGGGCACTGTGCGACACAGGGGCTGCATTAGGGCCGGGCCAGCCTGTCCCGCTGCCCCTCCAGCTGCTCCCCGTTCCCTTACCGTGCCGGGCCGGGGGTAGGGGACACGCCCCTTGTATTCCACCCAGCGGTAGTCGAATCCCTCCTTGTGTGCAAAGGGGCCGCTGAAGGCAGCTCTCACGGCAGCCATGGAGTAGATGCAGACGGCAGAGCCACTGAAGACCCCGCTGCCGGGAAAGCACAGGGCTCTCAGTGTCCCGGCTGCTCCACGGGGACCCGGTGTATGCACACCCACACCGCCCTGAGCCCACGCTGTCCCCTGTCAGCCCTGGAGTCATGCACAGCACCCCGGGGGTGACAGGAATCCCTTTGGCACAGCCAGTCCAGCCGGGGGATCACTGACTGTGCCCATGCCAAAACTGTGGTTTGACAATGGGCAGGTGAACCAGCAGCAGGGAAATGCTGGTGGCCCTTCCTCAGCCGGCTGGGTGCTGGTCCTGCCCTACTCCCCACAGAGCTCCCTGGGGGAGCTGGGGGGCTGGACTGGCCCACAGAGGGGCTGCTGAGGGTCCTGCTCACCTGGAGACCGTGAAGAGCCCGAAGACAAGGGGGTTCTGGGGGTCCCGGGTGCGCAGGAGGAAAACATCCTCTGCAAAGAGAGGGCGGAGGTGAAGCACTCCAGAGCTGGAGCACCAGCCCAGAGGATGCAGATGGGCATCCCGGAGACGTGCTGGAGGGAGCAGCCGCGGTGGAGCAGTGTTGCTCCTGCCTGCAGACAGGGCTGTGCACTCACCCAGCTGGTCGAAGTGGGTCTCAGTGCCCTGGGGCCCGGGGATGGAGCACACCAGGCGGGCCTTCAGGAACGTGCTCCAGCGGTTGATGAGGCTGCGCTTCCCTCCAACATCGTTCTGCCAGGCACCAAGAGCCAGGATCAATCCAGCCTCTCTGAGTCTCCCCCACTGCTGTGCCCTCCTCATTCCCACAGAGGGACACCCCCAGCCCTGAGCCTTCTGCCCTGTAGTAGGTGTGCAGTGACACCCTCACATTCCTCTGCTTGGGATGCTCCTTGGTCCAGAGCAGGTAAAGGCCCACCTGGTGGGACAACTGGCCACAGGATGCTGGCCTTGGTGACTGACCTTGCAGACCCTGGCCACCCTGGCGTGGATGTGCCGCTGCTCCCACTGCCCAGCTTCCATGGCCGTCTCACGGAAGAAGATGTAGACTTTGTCATCGTGGGGGTTGTAGGTATCGGGGATGGCGTAGGCGCCAATGAACGCGGGCTCTGTGGGGGAAGGAGCAGCACAAAGCGGCCCTGTGCCCTGATCCAACCCTGAAAGCCCTTGGGAACACTGTGAGGTGCTGAGGGGACACAGGGCCCGTGGAGACCTGGCTGCCCAGGAGGCAGAACATCATTCCAGTGCTCAGGATGTGGAGCACGTGGTGAAGCATGGGTCGCACCAGGGGATCCATCAGTGCTTCCCCCCACAGAGGAGAGAGGGCCCAGACCACAGCTCTGTCCCCAGTGCTGTTCCCAGCCTCTCCCCAGGAGGAAGAACAGGCCCCCACGCCCTACAGGTGCCCTGCTCCTACCATGCAGCCAGTGGTCCTGGTTCTGCTCCGTGCGGATGTAGCTCTGCTCGGCCCCATGCACCCAGGTCCGGAAGAAGGCAGCACTGCTGCCCATGAAGTCACTGGAGGTGCCCGAATACAGCTCCCCATCTGCAGGGTCAGGGGGTGTGGGTGGGAAGCAGCACCTCCCAGCACTGATTATCCCCAGCACTCCCCCTCCCAGCACTGATTATTCCCAGCACTCCCCCTCCCAGCATCCCCTCTGCTCCTCACTCGCTCTTACCAATGAGGAGTCCCGTGAAGGGCTCGTGGGGGCTGTACGGGCACCGTCCTCGCCCCGATTCCAAGGAGTGGGTCACCAACTGCATGTGGGGAGCCCCGGCACCCTGCCAGAGCCAAGGGGGAGAAGTCAGCCCAGGGGGAGTCTGGGAACAAGCTGGAATTTGGGGGAAAGAGTGGGAAGGTGGCTGGTGCGTCTGTGATGAGTGGTTTCCTCCAGGGCGTGCCAGAACCTGGTCCCATCCCCATTGGGACACCCTGACATTCCCAAGCCGGAGTTGCTCTCTCCATGTGAATGCCAGGGACTGCACCAGGCTGACTCCCCAGGCTCTGGGGCTCCCTCTCCCCCTGCTCCCGCAGAGAGGGGTCTTTTGGCACCTTCTGCCATAGGGATCCATCTGTCCAGGGTGTCCCTCACCTTCCCCCTGGCTCCCAGCTGGATGAAGGCACAGACAGGCTGGTAGGAGCCAGTTCCACAGGCAAACACGTGGCTCTGGTTGAAGGGCTGGAGCAGGCGGATGAAGTTGGCACACTCCGTCTGAGCAGGAGAGATGTTTGTCAGGGCCGAGCTGTGGTGACTCCTGGGGGTGAGGAGCCTGGCCAGACCCTGTCCTGGCAGCTGGCCAGCTGGGCTGGCTCTGGCTGGCTCCACAACCCCATTCCAGGCAGACCCCCAGGCATCCCTTTCGGGGTGATGGAGTTGTTTAATATCCGTGGTGAGCTGACCAAGGAGAGGGGTGCGGGCAGCCAGCCCTGCTTACCTCCACGTTCTTCCCTGCCAGCTGGCAGTGCTCGACCTGCTCCCTGGGGGCTGGCCAGAAAATCTGAAACACAAAGACCCCACGGATGCAGCCCCTGCTTCCCTTGGCCTCCCGTGGCACCGGTGGGAACAGGCTCAGCCAACAGGCGCTGCCAGGCTCAGGTGCACAGTGAGGACACGGGGTTGCTCTGGCACAGGTCTGACACCCCGCTGAGTCCCCAGGGCCCAGCAGCAGCCTGCCAAATCAACTCGGAGTGAACCTGGCTTGGGGACAGAGCCTGGGCGTGCCGTGGCCCACCCAGGCGGTGGGCAGGCTCTCCTGGATCCCAGCCCGTGGGAACACCAGGCTGCAGTGCCTTAATGGGATTTTCTTTTGTTGGACTCTGGCCGTACACTCGGCCAGCAGGATGTCTTGGGATGACATTAGTGGACTCGCTGCTGGAGCTCTTGAGGCAGCAGCAGGGACTGGGTGGGACAGAGGGGCTCCGGGCACTGCCTGCAGTCCACCCAGGTCACCTCTCCTGGCCAAGCCACCCTGTCCCTCTGGCGTCAGCCCTTCCCAGCAGGGCTCAGCTCCACCAGGGATGGGCTGACCCCGCTGATTGAGACATCCTGGTGTAAATGTGTCCCTGGTGAGGTTAGAACAGCCCAGTTCAGAGCACATCCACCTCCACGCCCTGGTGCTGGGACAAGGAGTGGTTCCCAGGGAGGAAGAGGCCAGCCTGGCCAGGGCCACCCTCCTCCCAGCACTGACCTTCTCAGGCTCTCTGCTGGGATGGTCCAGGTGGAGCAGGAAGATATGGTTTTTTGCCCCCACCATCAGCCAGGCCCTGTCTTCATCCACCAAGAGGGCTTGGAAATCCATCCCATCCCCTGAGGCCAGCAGCAGGCGAGAGCTGTTGGATTTCAGCAGGTCTGAGAAGCACAAACAAGGTGGGAGAAAGAGAAACCCATCTGTGAGTGACACAACCAGCAGCCAGAGACCTCATGCCTCCCTCTCTGGGACAGCTCTGGTTACCTATCCTTGCTCCAAAGACAGGGGTCCAGCCCCAGTACCCTGGGGTGCTCAGCTTCCAGCCTCCTTTCCAGAAGAACTCCTAGGGCCCCAAAGCCTCTGCACCCTGAAACCATGGGCAGAGGATGGAGCTGAGAGGTGACCAGTTTGCTGAGACTCCTGTAATGTTTTCCCTGGGCTTCAGATTGAGAGTTTACATTAAAAAGGTTTCTGTTGTTTGCTAGGGAAAAGCATTCCTCCAAGGAAAGGCTGTGTGAGAACAGAGCCAACACAATCAGCTCTGGGCACCCTCTGCACCCATCCCTGAGCCTCTGAGTCTGCGAAGTGGCTGCTGGGCCTTACCCCACGCACAGGGTCAGGCAGGTGAACAAATGCACTGGGACAGACCCTTGTAAGGGAAGTCCCCAGCTGTGCCCCCGGTGCCACCCCAACCCAGCATCCCACATTTCCCACTCTATGTCCTGAGACACAGCCTAAAGCCAGCATTAGACTGGCTCAGGGAAAGATCCAAGGGTGCCATGGAGCCAGTGCTCTCCTTTGGGAGCGGAGACAGGGCAGCGGGAAAGGCTCTGCTGTTCTGGCTGCGGCTCCTCCCATGCAGCAGCCGGGGCGGCTCGCCTGGCCCTTCTGGCACAGTTGTGGCCATGTGGGCGTGTGAGGAGGACAATAAGCTGTTGTCTCTTGGTTAAACTCCGGAAACAACATCCCTGGGGCCAGCATGGGTCCGTGATGTGCAGTGCCAGGTTTGGGGGCTGTCTGTGGGGCGAGCGTCCCCCAGTGCCGCCAGAGCGGCGGCTGCACCGACACCGGACCGCAGCAGCTGCCACCCCACAGCCCCTGCTCCCAGGGATCACGGCAGGGCAAACTAGCACTGAGGCAGTCCTTGGAGCTTCCAGAAATCATAGCACATCCCTGCCCTGTCCGGAAGTGACAGGACGTGGCTGGGGATACAGGGCTGGCTACTCTGGCAAGGCTGCTCCTACCTTCGGTGTTGTGCAGGGTAATGGGCAAGAGTGGGGCCGTGGGAGGGGGAGATGGAGGTGGGCTGCGCTGGATGGGGACTGAATGGAGGTGAAATGTGGCTGGAAAGCCAGGGAAACCTGTAAGACCCAGGCTGAAAGTCTGCCCAAGATCACATGGAAGGAAGGAGGTGGTCAAGGGAAGCCGGTGCTGGCCAGGTGGGCGCAGTGCGGACGGGAGCGTGGGCGGACGTGCGGCCCCGGGTGCAGGTGGGGTGGACGTGGGCACAGGCACGGCTCCATCCGAAGGGAATCGGCTGACCCGGGAGGTTGTCTCACTTCCTTCCACCCCTTTTCCAGGGCAGAGGGGAAGCGAGGCCGGTGCCTGCGGGCTGGAGACGCCGCTGACGCGCGTTGGCCCCTGCTGGGACCGGCAGCACGCGGGGCCCTGCCCGGATCCAGCAACCAGGCTGGCTCCCAGCTGGCGCTTCCATCTCCCCTTGCTCGGGGGTCACAAATCCTCCTCTGCCAGCAGCAGCTCCAAGACGCATCAGGGAGCTCCCAGCTCTCCTCCTGATGCCGCAAAAACTGCACAGCCTTCCCTCGGGTGCCCAGGGGCTCTCCTCCGGGTACCAGAGATACAGGGCAGAAGGCTTCCAAGCCATTTCCCTCCAGTTGAATGGGATTAACAGCTGAATTCCTGTCCCTGCCTGCGGGCCATTGTCCCTGCTGGATCTCCAGCAGGGTGCGGTGCCTGGTTCACCCTCCTGTGTCTGCCAATCCTCCCAGGACCTGCCTGACCTGGGGGAAATGTCGGGCAGGCCTCTGGGGAGGGGGGCTGCAGTGGGAAGGGCAAAGGCTCATCCTGTACACGAGTGTAATTAAGAGGGATGGGGGCAAGACTTGTCCTAGAGAATGTCACTTGCTGGTCACCCTCTGACCTGCACCAGTCCTGTCTGAGGACAAGGTCAGGCAGGGGGATGGAAGAGCCCTCTCTGCTGCCTCTGGTACGTGGGAGAACCCTGGAAGGACTCTCTGCCCTGCACTGGCACCCTCTGGCAGGTTAATGACCAGGAGGGGCTGAGCCTGACCCCGTGGCTCTGCTCCTTCCCCAAGGGGACATCGAGGGCTGGGATCCAGACCCAGGAAGCTGCAGCACAAAACCCAGCCTCTTCTCACCTTCTGGTCAATTAGATCCAAACCTGACCCTGGAGGCAGGGAACCAGGGGGTCACTGCAGCAGCCATGCCATGGCCAAACCTACGGGTGAGCCTGGAGAAACATCCTCTCCTTTGTGTTCACTATCTCCCAAGGCCACGGTGTTTGTCTTTGTTGCCGGGACCACTGTAACCACCTTGTCCCATCCATCATCTCCGCCTGCCCGCAGCCACGGCATCCTCTGTGAGGGGCGACCCCGAGCTTCCTGGGGTCACAGCCCGGCTGTGCCGGAGGGCTGCCCTCTCCCCTTCCCCCTCGCCAGGCACAGCAGCCCCCGGAGGAGATCCCTGGAGCCCAGGGAAGCTCCGTGCTAAATCGGGCTCTGGCCCCTCACTGCCGCTGGCTGATAAGGGACGTGCCAGGGCAGCCCTTGGTGTGATAACCAGAGCCCCGTGACCTCCCCGTGCTCCGGAGCACTTGCTGTGTGGTGGTGGCCTCTGGGTCCTGCCTGGCTGGGCTGGCTGCAGATCAAAGGCTGGCAGAGGACCCGTTCGGCAGTTCCTGGGATATTCCCGCAGGAGGAGCTGGCAGGCATGCTGCGGTTTCACTGCTGCACAGCCTGGGGGAAGAGAGGCTGAGCTCGGGCAGCGCTGGGGCTGACCCAGCCTGACCCAGCTGAGCCCAGGCCGCCCCTGTGTGCTATAATAAACCTCCTCCTCACTCCTCGGCAGGGTGGGAGCCGCTGCTGTTGTTCCTGGCCCTGGGCCCTGTGCCCCATCCTTCCTGTGCTCTCCCGGCCCTCGCTGCTGTCATTTCCTTCTCTCGACCCTGCTTACGTCTTCTCCCCCCGTCCCATCGAGGGCCCTGCCTGCCGCCCCCATGCTGGGATCTGAGGGCAAGGCTGATCCCGTGGATGGACTCTCAAAGGCCTCCTTTTATTTATTTATTTTTCCTAGGGGTTTCTAAACCTAAACTTTTCAAGGCATTGTGTCCTTGAACCTGCCCCGTGCTGTCCGTGAGTCACATCCCTTCACCATTGTTCGCTCTGTCCTTGAGCCCTCCCGATGCTGGGAGCTTCCTCTTCTGCCTCTGCCCAAGGCTCGAGGGCTTCTGGCGTGCCTGGCCTCGGGACACTGTGGGGCTTTGAAGTCAGCAGTCCCTCTTCTCTCCAGCTGCCCCAGTCTGCCTCCTCTGGCTCCAAGGAAAGGCAGAGCCTGCACTGTTTCTGAGCTGGGCTATCAGCAGGGCCATCTCCTCACACAGATATCCTGCATCCCTGGGAGGTGCAGCCCTCTCCAGCCACAAATGGGGGCACCTTTCACCGTGCTGGTTGTCTCTGCCTGGAGAGCAGCTCCTCAGGGTGATAGAGTGGGCTTAGACCATGGCCCTGGAGCCTGGAGTGCCACGCCCATGGGAAAGCTGCTCCGCCCTCTCTCGGGTGGGGAGAGGGTCCAGCCCTCCCGATGGTCACATCCAGGGCAGCGCTGGGGGTGTGCTGAGCTGCCATCCTCCAAAGCAGCTTGCTGTTTTTCACATGGGAGAAGCTGAAAGCAGCTCAGGTGGCCACGTCCGTGCTGCAGGTTCACGGAGGGGTGAGAAGCTGCCAGGCTGGGAGGGTTCTGTTCTAGCTGCTCAGGTCATCCCCTGTAGACTTTCTCTAGGTACTCCCTTTCCACACTTCTCTGGGCTACCTGTCAGTCTGCCCTTGCTGCATCTTCAGGTCACCAAAGCTGTCCCGCTTCTGCATCAGGCTCGAGAGGAGAAAACAGTGCCTCCCCTGAAGAACTCATCATCTAAACACAGCAGACAGATGCAGGGAGGAAGGGAGAAGTGCAGCAGGGAGATGATCTGCGCAGGGAATCAGTCTCTTCTGGCAGAGGAGGAGGGGCAAAAGCAGAAAGGCTGAGCTGGGGTGGGACTGTGCTGGTGGGAGGCAGAGGAAGAGGCTGGTGAGACTGTCCTGGGGCTCAGTGTCCCTGTGAGCTGAAGGTGGGGGACATTCCCGGGGGTACCCAGTTCAGCCCCACTCCAGAGCACACCAAGAGACGTCCAGAGTGAGTCTGAGCAGAAGGACACATCCCCTCTGGCCCCAGTGTTCTGCTGGATCAGGGCAGGGCATCCCCTGTTCAACCTCTTTTTCCGATGCCAGCAGCTGTGGTGCAGCATCCTCAGGGACTGTGCTTGGAGCTGCACCCCTGAAACATCCTGAGGGCCCAGAGTGTGGAGAGGTTACAGCCACAGCCACGGGGCTGCCTGTCTCCCCAAGCCCTGGCCATCCCTTTGCTCCCTGCAGGGTGCTCTCCCAGCCCTCCCAGGCAAGGTGCAGACCCCAAAGAGCCCCTTACCTTTGTAGGCGAGGCGAAGGCGCGGGGCGTGCTGCTTCCATGCCTTGCTGCTGCCCAGCTGCTGCAGGAGGAGGCAGAGCAGGAGTGTGGCCAGGGGCAGCCAGTGGCCAGGGGCAGCCCCCATGGTGGCACAGGGCAGTGAGCAGGGTCTGCTCGCCCTCACAGCATCATGGTCCAGCGCCGAGATGCCACCTCCAACGCCGGCTGCAAGCAGAGAAGGGGGAAGGCTGCAGCTGTGCTCCCTGCACCAGTGTGGGCACTGGGAAGGCAGCTGTGGCCGGGACACCCACTTACCTCCCACCCCCTGGGAGCTCCAGCACATTCCCTGTCCAGGGAATTCACAGGCCAGCTATTCCAGCCTGCCTAGGGGAGGAGTGCGGGGTGATGCCCACAGCACGTGGTACCTGGGAGCACTGGGATTTGGGCATCCTGGAGGTGACTGACATGAGGGCAGTAGTGCCCCCTCCAATGGGCTCTCAGAGCTTGTCTGCTCAGACCCCAGTGCTTGGCAGAGCCTGGTGAAGGACCCCTAATGTTCATCTGATCTCAGCTTGGGGTTAAATCTCATCCCTTTCACTGAAAGGGGAATTCACATTTTGCAGTACTGTCCATAAATGCCATTTCTGTGATCCTCCCAACATCATCTGTGGCTCTGTGTGTGCATAACACATCTGTGGCCAGGACCTCTTCAAATTCCCGGTCACCACAGAGCTCTCTGAGGCCACCAGCATCTGCTGGCCCCAGGATGCTGTGGATTGGAAGGGCTCTTCAGCACAAACCCCCCTTTGGAGGTGTACAGAGGTTCACAGCCTTGACCAGCAGCTCCCACAGCTCTTGCCAGGAGCAGGGGTGTCCTGCCAGCTCTAACCAGTTAATCCAGGCTATTTAGATGCTTTTTCTCCACTTAATAAAAAACCTGGTCCCTTCATGGCAGCTCTGTCTACCTCCCCCTCTTGCTGAGTATTAAGTTCTTCCAGTCCCACGACTGAAAGATTTTAAATGAGCTTTTTTGCTCATCCCTGGCCAGAGGCTCTTGGCACAAGGAGCAGGGGATTCCTGCCATCCCAGCAAAGGGCTGCAGGAGGGATGGTGGAGCCAAGTCTTTCCAACTGCCTTGCACAAGGAGTGCTCAGCTCTGCCTAGGGAGGAGGTTTCGGGCTGGGGGAGTTGGGCTATCTCTCCCTCCCAGCAGCAAACTGTGGTTGGGCTGGGGTGCAGCCCCTCAGGCTGAGGAGCAGCTCCTTTCTTGCCCCTTCCCTGCCTTCACTACTGCCTGGATCTCACTCTGGTCAGCACAACCTGCTGCTGCTCCAGGTCCTTCCCCGGTGCCAGGAGACCAGGCACCACCCTGGGACATGGATGCAACCTCAGGGTGGTGGCTGTGCTGGTCTCTGTCTCTCTTTAGTTTGGGGCTGCTCTCTCAACCCAGCCAGCCCTTCCTGGGCACTTAAAAACATTGCCTAGGGAAGGAAAAAAAAACACCCCACGAGCATGATGGGTTTAGCCAGGTTCAAATTGCTCCTGGATTGTGGAGACGGGGGGTTCTCTATTAGGACCCCATCAGCCACATGGGGATTCACAGCCAGTGCTGCCCTTGCTCCCACAAACACCTCCCCAGCAGGCAGCAATGACGAATTGCTCCAGTCATCTCTGCTCTTCCCTTGCTCAGCACCTGCAGTGCTCTCCCAGAGCTGTCCTGTGGACTCACAGCCGTGCCCAGAGTGAGCACTGCTGTCCCAAGGGTCATCACAAGGACGGGATTTGATGGGGATATTTTTTATTCCTTTGCCAAAGTGTGTTGTGTTGCTGGAGGACTTGGGAAAATGCTGTCCTCTAATTGAAGGTTTCTATAAATGGAGCCGGGTCTGTGCCAGGCTTAACTTTGGGCTAAGGCAGCCTTGGAGAGATCTTTCATGACCCAGGAGATGCCAGGGCAGGCTGGGATTCTGCAGATGGCAGGCAGGGCACTGCTCCTGCCTCAGGACACGCTCACACGTGGTGAGCTTGGGGGATGCTTCACATGCCTGGCGCAGGGGCTGGGGCTGTGGGACAGGCGTGAGCTCCTGTGTATGGCTTGGTTATAGGAGTGCTCCTGCCCTGGGAATGCCAAAAGCAGGGCTGATGGCAGCAGGAGCCACAGCCATGCCCAGGAGGATCCCAGAACCCTGGAAGAGCTGGGCACAGGCACAGGAAAGTGAGGGGCTTGCTGGAGGGTCTTGCAGCAGACAAGGAATAACCAGATGATAACCTCCAGTAAGAAACACTTCCCAGGGGTGTCATTGCTCCATGAGCATATAGGGGCTCCCTCCCATCGTGGCCAGGCACTGGTGAGGCACATCCACCTCCTGACACCCAGCTAAAAGCCCAGCACAGCCCCCGAGCCGCTTGTGCCCACAGCCCCTGGCACACGGCCATCCCTCGCCGTGCCAGTCAGCGCGGGGGCTCAGGGAAACAGATCTGCTGGAGGTGAGGAGCTCGGCAGAGTTTACACAGGGAGGGGGAGCTCGGGTGCCTGGTGGATGGAAACAAGCTGGGAATGATGAATCCAGGGTTAAATTAAACACTCCCGACAGCTTTAAATAATCAACTGTCCAGAGCTGCAACTCTTTCCATCTCAGTTTGGAGAGGGAAGTGCTGATGAGGGTGGGCTGCCGAGAGAAGGGAAGGCGGGGGTTAACATTTCAGACTCCAGGCACCACAGGACCCACAGGGGAGGACTGACGGGATGGAAGCCTTGTTTTGGGGGGCTGGCAGTCACCGGAACTGCCAGGCATAAGTGGCACAGGTGGTGACCCCACAGTGCTGGGCTGAGTCTGCCAGCAGTCCACCAGGTGCCCTGGTCCCAGGGGTTTCCCTGTGCCCTTCCTCCCTCCCTCCCCTTCTACTGGAGACTTGCAGAGGTGACAGAATCACAGAATGGTTTGGGTTGATAGGGGCTTTAAAGATCATCTTGTTGCAGCCTCACCTGACATGGGCAGAGATGCCACCCACTGGGTCAGGTTGCTCAGAGCCCATCCAACCTGGCTGTGAACACTTCCTGGAATGTTCACCGCTTCTCTGGCCAGCCTGTGCCAGGGCCTCACCACCCTCACAGTAAAGAATTTTTCTTAATATCTAATCTAAATCTCTACTATTTTAGTTGAAAACCATTTCCCCCTTGTCCTATCACTGTCTGGCTGTGTAGAAAGTCACTCTTCATTTTTATAAACTCCCTTTAATTGCTGTAAGGCTGCATTGAGTTCTCCACAGAACAGAAGTCCAACAGGTCCGAGGTTCTGGGCTGTCAGACACAAAATCCCCTGGAAAGCCTTGCCGGAGAGTGAGCAGCCCCGAGGAAAGACAAATCCCTTCTGTTTGAGACGTGGGTAGAGGAGGGAATCATTTATCCATGAAAGCACCAATTTCCTCCTGACAACTCCTTTCTGCTGCAGTGCCATGAATAGCGTAATCCAGCCCAAATTTCAGAGGGGGAAGGGCCCCGGCAGTGGGTTTATCAGGCTGTAGATTATCTCTGAGAGGGAAGAGCATGCTGAACTCAGCGGCGGCCGTGTTGCCATGTGCTCCGCTGGCTTCACAGCCCCGATTGTATCCCCGATAATCCCCACGCGCCGTTCACAGCCTGCTGCCTTCTCCGGTTACACGGCAGGGCTGGCAGGGGCAGGAGGCGAAATGCTGGTCCCCAACAGCTGGGGGACCTCAAGGGAAAGCAGCGGGGGGAGGAGAGGAGCTGCACCCCTTGTCAGCGTCCATCCATAGGGATCATCCCCACGAGAGACAGAAGCGCTGGGCTAGAACTCGCGGTGAGAGGGGGGAGCCTCAGGGAGAGACAAGACCCCTTCCATGGGGCTGGTGCTTCCCAAGGCTCCCGAGCACCCAAGCCCTGGCTCCCAGACCTGAGCCCCACGCTACTGAGACTGTACTGCCTGTCCCAGCAGAAGCCCCGGTGTGGGTGTTCCCTCTCTGCCGCTTTGGGAGCTGCGAGAAAGGAGTCACACCCTGGCAAGGAAACCGAGGGGCAAAGCCAGGGCAGGAGGTGCCGCGGACTCAGCCCGGGTGCCCATCCTGCAGACACATCTGCGGGTCAGCTGGGTGCCTGCTGCATGCTCTGCGCCGTGGGAATGTGGAGCCACGTGTGAGGGGAGCGTGCACAGCCGGAGCTGCTGGCCCTGTGCCTCGGTGAGCGCCCCTGTCCGCAGCTGTCCCTCTTCCTAAATCACCGCCTGCCCCCTCCCTGCCCGCGCGGGAACAGAGCCCTCCCTGCTCAGCCCAGGGCTGTGGCTGTCCCTCTCCATCCCGTGCGGGATGATGGATACCCTGGCAGCTGCAGGGAGAGGCAGCTGTCGACTTTCTCCAGTGGAAGGACAAAGGCACCAGGGTGAGCCCTCTCTGCCTTCCCCCTGAGTTGCCAGGCTGCGGCAGGGCCAGTCCCTGAGGCAGCCTGTGGTGCTGAGTGATCTGTGGGAGGAGGACGTGACGGTCCTGCTCCGTGACTTCAGAGCTGGGACCACAAAACCAAGTGCCAGAGCTTGGGCAGCATTGGGGCACCACCGTGTGCCCTGTGAAGTGTCGGGGTCCCTGTGAACCCTCCAGTCACACGGCCACACGTGCCCACACAGATCCGCAGAGATCCGGGGGAGCGGATTTTTGGAGGGGTTGGATGAAGGGATCGTTGGGCAGCGGCGGAAGGCCCGAGGCTGCTCCAGGTTCAGCCGCGTCTCTGCCATCACACAGCCAGGGACCAGCACGATCCCGTCCAGCCGGGACATCTCCCGGCAGCCTCCCCCACTGCACCTCCTGAGATTCAAGTCCCCTGGCTGCACTGAGCCCCAGACCACCCTTCCTTGCCAGACAGCACTGCTGGAGTGTGCCAAGCACCACGGGTGGGGACGAAGGCACCCAGCTGCTGCTGGCATACTGCAGACCCTCGGGATGTCACCCCTGCCAGGCAGGGGGGGTCCCCACTCATGGGTGACAATGGCAATGGGGCAGGGACAGCCCTGGGGCCTGGGTGCTATCAGGGGTCCTCACTGCCTGTGGTGACACCTCGGAGCACAAACACAGCATCTCCTCTAACCCTGTTTGTCCCCCTGAAGTTACAGCAGCTTCAGGCACACTCCAGTCGGGACCACATCCTCTGAAAGCAAACGGGGAATTGCCAAGCCTGAGGCTGGCCAGGGTATTAATAATTGTTTATGAAGGGATAAGGAGCTGGCTTCCCTTAACATCCTGCTAATCCCTTTCTTGGGAGGCTGCTGGCTCGGCCTCTACCTTTCCCTTGCTACTGAGAGCTGAAGCCTGACCTGGCCTGGCTCTTGGGCATCTGCCTGGGAAGGTAGCCCAGCAATGGGCTCATGTCAAGGCACAGTGGCAGGCACAGTGAAGGGCTGGATCAGCCCCTACTTTCAGCCCCTGCAGGACTTCCAGGTCCTGAATGCGCTGCTTGAACGGGACCTTCACTGTTCCTCCTCCTGATTTACCCCAAGGGCATCCAGCACCAGGGAGGCAGCAAGTCCAATGTGCACAGAAAGCTGAATGGAGACACCGCATTAACTGCATCTTGCGGGTCTCCTCTCACCTAAAATCCTGCCAGAGCACAGGCAGCTTCCAGCACAGAGCAGTGCCACAGTCCTGCTGCCCACCCCAGGGCTCCTGGAGTGGGCAAACCACACTGGGACACCAGGGGGAAGTGGCAAATTCATAGAGGATTTGGTTCCTCTATGGACAAAGCAGAGGTGAGACAAGGGTGGGTTAACTTGGTGTGTTAAACTCTGGGCTGACTTGGCAAATTCCCAATTTACCTTCTAGTGCAATTGAGAAGCTTAAATTTCTTTCACAGAATAACAGAATTGTTGGGGTTGGAAGAGACCTCTGGAGATCATCCAGTCCACCCCCCTGTCACGGCAGGGTCACCTGGACCAGGTTACACAGGAACGCATCCAGGTAGGTGTGGAGTGTCTGAAGAGAGGGAAACTCCACAGCCCCCCTGAGGAGCTGTTCCAGTGCTCTGCTACCCTCAATGCAAAGAGGTTCCTCCTCAGGCTGAGGTGAAACTTCTTGTGTTTTGCTTTATGGCCATTACTCCTCATCCTGTTGCTGAGCACCACTGAAGAGAGTCTGGCACCATCCTCTTGGCACTCACCTTCGAGATATTTATGAGCATTAATGAGATTCCCTCTCAGCCTTCTCTTCCCCAGACTAAACAGGCCCAGCTCCTGCAGTCTCTCCTTGGAAGAGACACTTCACGTTTGGAAGGAGTTTTCCATGCTTTAATGTTGTGTTAAAGTACCCAAATGAGGCAGAGAAGAGGCTGTGTGCTGCCTGCCGAGCTGTCAGGCCAGGTCCCCAAAGCCTCAGGGGTCTCTAGAGGCAGCACTGAATTCCTCAGAGCCATTAATACCCCCGGGGCTGAAACCCACCCTTGTCACCTGTCTGCCACATGGCCTGACACTCGGCACAGCCCTGGGGAGGCTCGGGAGCTCTGCCCCACTGGGGAGTTGTTCTCTGGGCTTCAGATTTTCCAGGCTCAGCCTGGGTGAATCACACACGAGCTAAAAACCTGGAGGGAGCTCTGAGGCCGGGAGTCAGCATGGACCCGAGCAAGGGCCAGGTTTGCCCGTGCTCCTTGCTGTGTTCTGGCTGTAAAGCCTCTGCTGGGAGGAGGACTGGGTGGCACCCAGGGTTTCCAACACGGAGCTTGCCCGCCCTGGCTCACCAGCTGGAACCCAGTGCCGCGGGCTGCTCCTCCTTCAGTGGCCTCTGGAAAAGAGGTGGTGGGTTTGGTTGGGGTCCTGGTGGGACCTCTACAAAGAATGCCAGCAGAGACCCAGTGGCTGGGGGAGACAGCTCCATCCCCAAGGGTGTCTCCAGGGAGAGCTAGCCTTGGGAAAAGCGTTGCTGTTCCCTGGGCAGGGCTGCAGCCTCTGCCAGCACTCCCAAGACAGCACTGACTGCTTCTGGAAGCTGCCAAGGCTTTCTGCAGGATTTGTAACATTCATTTTCTTCATTCACGTTGGGATTATCGCTTCCCACCTCCAAACCTACTGGACAGGGATGCTCAGCACCTCTCAGAGAGCTTTTAGCTTCGCCACATCTCCCCATTCCAGGCAAGAGCTGGCCATGAAGCACCTGCTCTGCTGCTCAGTGACCCTGCTCAACAGCCACTTCACCACTGCCAGCCAGCGACACGGCTGCTGGTCACAGTCCTGGGGCCACTGGCTGTCCCAGCTGGGGCCACCCGCCTCCCCCGGCACTTGAAAGCTCTGCAGTGTTTTCTTTTCATCAGCGGGAGCCCGGCTCCCGGCGCTCCTGGCCGCTGCGCTAATTGGAACAGGCTGAGCAGGCGTGGGGGACTCCGCAGGAGAAAGTATTTTAATGAGGATAGAGGCTGCCTGCGCTGTTATCTGCTTCTTCTCAGAGCCTCTTGGCTGCGCTCCTCGGGAATTACAGCCTGGATTGCCGGGTAAGCTCTCTGGCTCGCAAGCCTTGGAGTCCTGCAGAGCACCACGCTCCGGCAGCCTCCCCGACGGGCTGCCCGGGGCTCCGCACGGCGCTCCGGGAGACGGGGACACGGCTCTGCCCGGCTCCCGAGGGACTGACCCCTGCCTTCCCCCACCCGGCATCTCGGCAGTGGCCAGAGGAGCTGCCTGCAGCTTCTGTGCCGGGTGTTTCCCAGGATCAGCGAGCAGCAGGGACACCGGGATGGGCGCCGGGCCGTTCACCCCCTCAGCTGCTCAGCCACTCTTCCCCGGAGACGCCAGGTCGGCTCCGGGCGGAGCTGAAGGTGCAGGGCGGCTGGGAAGGGCTTGGACGGGTCAGGGGCTGGGCAGCTGTCCCAGCGTTGGTGTGGGGGAAGTAGGGCAGCAGGATGCCCCAAAGCACACAGCCCCCCCGCTTTCAGTCATTTTCCTGCCCTGCAAACACGGGGAGAAGCCAGCCCAGAGCACGGACACAAGCGGGGGTACCCCCTCCCAGCACGGCTCCTGTGCCAGGATCTCCAGAGGGTCAGAAGCAGACACGGCCCATGCCCTCCTGCCCAATCCCTGTCTCAGGTGGAGGCCTCTCTGCCCCCCATGAACTCGTCTGCACGAGGTTCCACCGTGGAAGGCCACCATGGCTGTCATTACTCCAGTGTGGAGGCCCAGATGGGCTAAGTGACCTGCTCATGGCCAAACGGGAAGCATAGCAGGGCGAGGATTGACCCCAGGTGTCTCATCTTCCCCCAGAGAGCATCTCGTCCTCCAAGAGCACAGAGCAGCTCAGCGCTGAGCCTGACTCCATGCACGTGGCTCCAGCACATGGTGGCAGAGCTGTCACCTTGTCACCGCCCGCCAGTGTGGGAGCATACACCATGGGAAGGCCAGGTCTCCTCTCACAGGACGAGGGACAGATTGAAACCAAAAGCCCTCATTTTCACACTGCAGAGATCTCAGGCCAAGTTAGCTGACATCAGTGGTCTCCTCCTAGAAAAGGGGGAAATAAACCTGGACCTGATGGTGGGAGAAGAACGGGAGTTCCTGCACACAATAAATGGCAGCGTGCCAGCACACGAGAGCAGAACAATAACCCCACATGGCTGAGTGCTTGTGAACGGTGTCATTCCAGGGAAACCAGATCCTGGGCAGGCTCCCAAGTCAACTGGGGCTGATGCTGGCAAAAACTGTGCTCCATGCCATGCTGATGGTGGAGAGGGCTTGTGCTGGTCTGGAGCACATACATGGCATGCCTGCAGGTACAGTGGGGCCAGGGGGAGATCAGGGAGTGCATGGAATCACTGAGCATGGAGGTGGCAGAGCCCAAATATCCTCCAGCGAGCACACTGGGGAATAATAAAGGCTTTTCTCCGCCAAGAGTATAGAGTGCTCCCTTCTGGGTACCACAGAACCTCTGTCATTCGTGGCATCTACTTGCAAGGAGAAGCTGGGGGCTTATGGGTGTGATTTGGGATAATCTAGTCTTTAGGGCGGGAGAATGACTAGGTCCCCTGCGCTGTGAGTCCAGCTCTGTCACTTACACGGGTCATTTTGCCATCCTGTGCTTCAGTTTCCCCAGGCAAGAAGCGCTGGAGAAGGTACAGCCAGCTCCTGGGAGCAGGGCAGGAGCAGGGAGGCGTCGGGTGGCTTGCAAGGACCAGAGAGGACCAAAGACGGAGACCCAGTCCAGGGCAGGTAACGCTGTTTTCATCCTCTCCCCCTGCTCCCACTCCCCTCTTTGCTCCCTGCTCCAAGCAGTGGGGAGCAGGATCCCCTGATCTGAGCTCCTGCAAGTGGGGGGCTCCTCAAAAACGGCAGGTGAGGCTGGGTGTGACCCCCTATTCCCCATCCAAAAGCCATTCCTGCCTGCCCCACCCCGGGCCAGGAGGTGACTCAGCTGACAGATCTCTGTGTCTCTGCAGGTTTGTAACCACGCGAGCGAGTGCCTGTAGGGATCTAATCGCCCTGTGCTCTCTGAGCCACCTCGCTGTAATCCCAGACGGAGCGGGGATAGACCAAACTCGGAGGAAGAGGCAGCTCCAAGAGTCCAGGAGCCAAAATTTACAATGAGTCTTCCTGCTTTCTGTAAACAGGCCCTGAGAGGGTGTCACAGGAGCACGGCAGAGAGTGAGGCAGTGGAACCCTCATCTAGAACCTCTGCCAGCTTGGGGGTTAAAATTCCTGTTTAATTCTCAACCTTGGTTTGGCAAAGAACATCATTGGCAGCAGCAAGAGCTGCCAGGGACCCCAGACTTGGCTCCAGCTCCCTGTCCTGGAGCTAGGTGCTGCTGGATGCTGCTGCTGGCAGCACCACAGGCTGGGCATCACCTCTTGTCCAGCCAGATGAGATGGCTCAGACCGTGGCAGCTGCTCTCCAGCCTCCGTGCACAGGCACGATGGTATTTGGGAGAACATCTCACATCCTTGGGGGTTTCCTGTTTAATTCTCAACCTAAGGAACTGCAGCAAATGATCCTTGTCTTACACACTTGTGGAATTCGGTGAGATTAGATTAGGGGTGAATTCTTCCCATATTTCTTATAGGGCTGATATCTCTGCCCTGGCTTTCAGATTGACTTCCCCATCCCCGGCTCATTAATCACCGGGGTGTTTGTGTCTCTGTCGTTTTCAATCCCGTTAACTCGGCAGGAGAAATCTATCTGTTCCAGCAGCCCATCGTGTCAAGCCAGTGACCCCTCAGGGCTGCCTGACCCCCTCCCTTTGAAGGCTGAGCGAGGAGTGGCCGGCAGAAAGCTGGGACACGCTCCACTTGGCAAAGAGAAAGCTCCCCATGGCTCGTGCACGGGGCGCGTGGCCGGCATGTGTGCGGGACAGCCACGGTTCTGGGACCAGGTCTCCTGCAGCACTTTCCCTCCTTCCCTCAGGCACATGGCTGCAGAAAAAAAGCACTGCAGAAGAAAATGCTGGTTTCCAGTTTAGCAGAATTTTCCTGAGAGTGCTCAGCAGCTGGATCAATGCAGTGGTTCTTTAAGGGCAATGAACTTCTTAACCAAGGGCAGGCTCAGCAGAGCTGATTTCCAGTAGGCAGTGCATCCCACGGCCTGGCTGCCTTCTAGGGCTGCCACACACTCAGGAGCAATGATTCATGCCAAGGGTGGTCTTATTTCGAGGACAGAAAGAAAGAAAGAACTCTCATTGTATTAATTTAAGTTTTTCAAGTGTTTTGTTATTTGTTTCTGGGCATAAACAGCCATTCAGCCTTCTCCTTCCTCTCTCACCCTGAGTATCAGCCCCTCACACCCAAACACCCCCCATCACTCTCGGGACACTCAGGCATGCAAGGCTCCCAACTCCTGGCCATCCATACCCGAGATTTGTGATGCTTCCAAGCAGAAGGATCATTAGTTAAGGGACTCCTTTGGAGAGCACCCAGCATTTCTCAGGCTCTGTTTCTTTTCTGCCTGCTGTATCGTTTGACCCGAGTTTCCGAGAGCTGAGGCATTGCAGAGGGAGGTTGAAGAAACACAATTTCCCTGTCCCAACAGATTTCATAAAGCCCAAGCAGACGGCAATTCCCCCACTGATCAGGGAGGCTGCTTTTTTTCTCCTTAGATCAAGGATGTCACAACTGTTTTGGAGACAAATGATTGATTTTTATCTGATGGAGAGGGAGAAATCTGATAAAGTTATCTCTGAGGAGTGGCAAAGCCCCCAGCATGGGCTAGTGACAGTCAGCCCGGTGTGGCGTTTCAGGCTGTTGAACCTCAGCAGCAAAGCAGAGCACTGAAGCTGAGAAATCCTCGAAAAACCAGCTCTAGAAACAGCTTTACCATAGTAAAAAAGCACAAAACCTTCTGGGACCCAAGTTACAGCATTAATCGATACAACACAAATGTAAAAGATGGTGCCAGGGGGTTGTTCTTTAAGGGTCCCTTCCAACCCAAACCATTCCTTGATTCTATAAAGATTTGTAGAGCTTTTCATGGCATGCTGGGGCAAACAGAGCGAGCTCTGCTCTCTCTGCAGGGGCTGGGACAAGCCCAGTCACTCGTGAGTTACTCTGCACGAAGCTGTAAAACACGACGAAGCTGACAGTGAAAGCAGACGAACTCGCGACTGATTAACCCCGGCTCAGCCTCCCGGGCTGAGCTGCTCCCACTGGGAATGCCATCCCAGGCAGCTCTCACGGGGAGCGAACCAAGGCAGCCTGGAGCAGCCTGGGGTGATTTATGAACAATTAAACCCACTGCTCATTACTCACCGGCCAGCGGGATCCCAGCGGCGATGCCCACCGTGCCGCCAGTGCAGCGGCTCCAGCGTCTTCTCTCAGTGAACCCAGAGCACCTGGAGGCTGGAGGCGGCAGGAGGAGCCGGAGGTGGGGAGGACAGCCGGGGGCAGCCCCTCATTCATACCCAGCCCCGGCTGCGAGGATCCTCCGTCTGGTCCGTCCCCTCCATGCGCACGCCGCAATTGCCATCTAGCGGTGTGGGATCGGTATGGTCGGAGCTGCCGGGCTTCCACGGAGTCACAGGGCAATATTCGACTTCTCCCGGGGAGTTCCATCCCTGCAGCTCGAGGCCCACCTCATGGAGGGGGATAGGAAAGCACCGGATGCAGCGCTCCTGCTATGGATTGGGAAGCCAAAGAGCAGCGGGGTGGATGGGAGAGGCTCATGGACACAGGCATCGGGGTTAGAAGGGAAAGCTCTGGTCCATGGGCAAATCCAGAGCGAAATGTGATGGAAAGGGAAATCTGGGAGGATTTGGGCTCCGGTGCTCAAGCACACTGCAGCAGGAGCAGACACAGGTATCCAAGGACCTGGTGTATTAATTATACATTTCCCCTCAAATCTTGTGTTCACTTTTGGGCCCCTCACTACAAGAAGGACATTGAGGTGCTAGAGAATGTCCAGAGAAGGGCAGTGGAGCTGGGAGCACAGTCTGATGAGAAGGGGCTGGGGGAACTGAGGGGGCTCAGCCTGGAGGGGTCCTGATTGCTCTCTACAACCCCCTGACAGGAGGGTGGAGCCAGGGGGAGTTCAGGCTCTTCCCCCAGGCAACGAGTGTGTTGTGGTTTAATCAGGACAAGAGGACAAGACAAGAGGAAATGGCCTCAAGTTTTGCCAGAGAAGGTTTAGGTGGGATATTAGGAAAAAATTCCTCACTGAAAGGATTGTCAGGCATTGGAACGCGCTGTTCAGGGAAGTGGTGGAGTCACCATCCCTGGAGGGATTTAAAAGTCATGTAGAAGTGGCACTTGGGGACAAGGTTTAGTGGTGGGCTTGGCAGTGTTAACAGCTAGACTCAGTGATCTTAGAGGTCTTTTCCAAGCTAAATGATTCTGTGATTTACAAGGTGTTTTTTAGCTCCAGACAGGCTCTGGGCTGATCCTGCAGCCTGAACGCCCATCAGTGGCTGGGGAGCATGAGGTGCATTCCTGGAGCATATTGGGTTTGGTTTCATCTGAAAGGAATCTGGTTGATACTGGCCCAAGATAGACCTCTCCTGAGCTGCTCCAGGACACAATCCAAAAGTGGGGGAAGTCATGAGATTGGTTTCAGAAGTGCACCCCAGAGCAAAATTAATGGATCAGGCACAGCCCAGCAGGACTTTGGGGGAAAGGGACTTTACTGTCTCTGCAAGAGAGCTTCCTGGCCCCTCTCCTATGCCCCAGCAAGAGAAGGACCCAAGGGAATTAGATAAGATCCTGCTGAGGCCCTGGGGACACTGAATGGCCTCAGGTGAGCCCCCATCCACCCATCCGCTGCTCGCTGGACTGGGGATTCCATTTAAGGTTGGGCCAGTGCTGTGAGCACTCTCTGAAGCTGTGCTGCAGGTCCAGCCTCCTCTTCTGGCCAGACTTCAGGCCGAGGTGGGCAGCCCCACCTCATGGATGGACCGCAGACAGGAGTTACAGGCAGCGTTGTTGCCAGCTTGTTCTGGCCACAAGCTGGGGTGACTCTGCTCCTGCTGCCCCTCCTTAACAGGAGTCCAAACCACCCCAACGCAGGCGCTGCAGCTCCTCAGGCCAATCCTCTCCTTCCCTGGTGATGGAGCCCAGCTTGGGGCAGTGTGAAATCCCGCTGTAGGTGGGCAGAGGGATGTCCTGGGGCAGGAGATGCTCTCAGGGTGTCTGCAGCAGCAGCAGTGCCTGTGGGGTGGTGGCCAGGGCAGCTCCAGGGGTGAGCTCCAAGCTGTTACCCAGCCCTCTGCCTTTTCTGGACCAGCCCATCCTTCCATTGTGTGGGACGGGGGACTCTGTCCCTGGGGGGCAATGCTTGCATTCCCAGCTTCCTTGCAGCACTCCCAAGTGCTCCACAGGGAAGGAGGTGCACTTTAACAGCTGGACAGGACTGGCCTCCCCCAGGCTGCAAGAGGGCAGAGCAGCACATGCACAGACCCACACACTCAGCAGCAGCAGCTTGACCAGACCATAACCCCTTCAAAATGTGCTGGCAAGAAAGATCCACAAGAAGCTTGGACAAGGGCTTGTGTCCGTGCTTACCCCGGCTATTCCGGGCACTGTGTCACTGACTGGAGTGTCATTCATCTTCCTTTGAACCTTTGTGCTACCAAAAGGAAGTCCATGAAAGTGCAGCTCCACAAAGATTATACTCGGTGACATTTGAAAGCGTAACGTCCCCAGGACAGGAACAAAGAACAGAATGGTCTTTGTATGGATATGGATAAATAAGGAAATGGAGAACCTACATTAAAACGGGGGCATGATTTGAGCAACAACCTCCTCTGAACACTGAACTCCTGTTTCTCGAGTCTTAAAACACGAAATGAGCAGAATTGTTCATCATATCCATCTGGTATCTGAGGGGTGAACCCCCAGCCTCGCCCTCCTTCCAGCAGCCCTTCTCTCCCTGAGGCAGGTCACTGCTGCAGAGGGAAGTGCATTGCCTGGATTCTCTCTCCCCTTTTACAAACACTTCCCTCAGCCCAACTTACTGAGTTTTTTTCTGTTTACAAAGCACAGCTCCAGCTCTTTACATAAATATGTTTCACTTAAAAGGGCCTGAGTCACTGCTGTATCATTATTAATAAGAATAAATGTTGGAAATCTAATACTATCTACTTGCTTTACATTGGGAAAGGGTGGGGGGAGGAGGGGAAAGCAGCTCTTGCTCTGGAACCTCTCAGATGTCTGAAGCAGCCTCCTGCATACCAGCCTGTGTGACTGAGAGAGCTCAGGGATGGACCCTCCCTTGGACAGGGGGCCAAGCAGCAGTGCCTCCAACCCTCTAAATGGTGGGTTTCACCTCCCCTTTGGTTCCACTCTCAGCCCGAAGCTCCTGTTGCCTGTTCCTTTTAAAGAAAATAATCCCTTTAACCCCCTTGTTCTGCCTTTTCTCCCTGGGATTTTTGTACACACAGTTGCATTCATCTCAACCTTAGTGCTGGTTATGGGTCACCCCAGTCCTCCTCCTGTGTGTGACATCTGCATGCCAAGCAACTGCTCCAACACAGGACTCACCGTGCGAGTTGTTCTGATTCTCTTACTAGGACCTTCCAAAAATAAAAATAAATTGTAACCTGAGCCATACCCGTCACCACAGGATGGCACACAAGGCAACGTGCTGAACACAGCCACAGCAGTGGCACAGTGGTGAGTAATCTCTGAAATAAAAGCAAAATAGTTATAAAGGTAGCTGCAATTCAGCTATAGCTTTGGGTCACCATCCTTTAAAAAATAGTAAAGACATCAAAACCACTGCACCAAGGATAAATAGTTGGGGTTTCTGCATCACCGACTACGCTGCCATTTTGCCAAGAGAATATGATGTTTTCTGGTTTGGTGCTTCTTTGTAACGCTTTTAGCTTCTCACTTTATTTATCTGTTCCAGTCTGTCAATAACCTCGCTGCAGTCACCTCAGCCCAGCCCCAGCAGAAGGCTCCATGTTCCCTAATCCTGGATATCCCCCTGCGGATGCACAGCACGGGGAGATGCCACACCTAGGGAGATTTGTGTGTACAGTCTATACACACACATCTTCATGAGAATACACAGGAGCTCACACCGGGTTACCTTGGGGAAGTGGAATTTCGAGGAATTAAGTCAGTATCTGTGCAGGGGATACCTTGATTTTCCATGGGCTGGGCTCCAGGACACTCCCTTACAGCTCAGGTGTTCCCAAGCCACACACAGCACATCCCAGAAATCCCACACTTGTGGGAGTAACACTGTGTTGCTCTGACCTCTTACAATAAAAACAATATTCTTGATTTCCCATAATCATTTACTACAATCCTCAAAATTGTAGAAGCAAACACACCAAGTACTTCTATGATTAATACAACCAACGGGAGGTAGATCTACCACCACAGACAGAAAAAGGATTTCTCTTGGTTGGAGACAGATACATCCTGCAAGTAGATATCTTTAATTAACTTTTTCCCCTGTTTTCACAGCAGTCTGTTCCTGCTCCTGTTCTGTTCCTGACTTAAGCCCTGGCAACAGGCCTGCAAGGAAAGTGTTGTGTTGCCTCTCCTTTCACACACGCACATCACGGACTAGAAGCAAGCAAGCACACGACTAAGCCAAGGAACATACATTATTTAGTGTGGTCCATCTGTCCAAGGGAAGCTGCTCTTACATTTATCTGGTTTATTATCTTCTAATTAATCACGTATTATCAGTCGTTAACAGGCTTTCACTAAGATGCATGTACCCCCTTAGCGAATTACTAAAACCAGCTAATGGGTTCCCACGTTTGGCAGTTGTAGAGGCTCCCTCTGGTTGTCTTGGGAATGATTCTCTGTGGGTGCTCATTTTTGGCACACCCAGGTGCCAGACACACCCAGGTGCAGGACAGCCTGTGCAGCAGCTACGAATCCGCACCCAGATTCCCCTCCTCCCTCCCTGAAAATGATGCCCCATCACAGTCGTACTTCTTCCCCCTTTGCGCATGGATAATTTCCAAACTTGACAGCACCAGCGTGTTCTGCCAGCCCTGGTGCCACCTCCACCGCTCCCTGTGTGCGAGTTCATCCCTAGGAGCCCATCACCTTCTCCATTCATCCCTTACAAGCCTGGGGGTCCCAAGAAGACTGAAGGCGCTCAGCCCCATGTACTCACCAGCACCCTGCCCACCTCCACCACCCCTGGGTGCAGCACCAGGGGCCACAATGCCGTGAGCAAATCCTCCATGCTCCTCTGGCACTGCCTGTGCCAGAGACAAGGAAATGCAGCTGGGACAGGTGTTCTGCTGCCTTTGGAAGTCGTCAGCTCTTGCAGGTGGCTCTTCAGCTCCAAATCCTGCTGTCTTCAGTTTCCATGTCTCCTGCTTTCCCTTCTTTGGGGTATTTGAAAGCAGTGTCAGGCCCTGCCCTCTGCCAGGTGAACAGGAAGGTGGTGGTGGGTACCAGCTCCTCACTGGGCATGAGATCTGCTCCCACTGGCCACCACCATTGGCATCATCCTTATCCCTGCAGGCCACGCTCATCCTTGTCACCCGTGGGCCCTGCTGTGCTCACACACACAAACTTCCCTGTGCTTTGGTCAAACTGCCCCTGCTAAGCATTCCTGCCCAGGAGCTGCCTCCACACCCCCCTGGAACAGGCCAGCAGCACCTACTGCTTGGCTTTTCCTCTGTTCCCCTGACACCCTGGGCCAGCATGGTTATGTCCCCACAGAACACTGCCACCAGATCCAACCCACCCCATGTGGAATGTTCTGCCCTGGCTGGGACGCCCAGACAACACCCAGCGCTAACGAGGTCACCTTTTGCCATCAAGCTCTTGCTATTAATTGAACCCCACTGACCTCATCAGCTGCCAGGATGAATCCCACACAGATCACTCCTGCTCCTGAATTCCTCCCAGGCTTTGGGGGCATGCCCTGCTCCCAGCTCTCATCCTGACCCAGGAGTACACGGCACTAGGAGCATCTGTCCCTGAGATGACACGGAACACGCTGCAGGGCAGTGGCACTGCTGGTACCATCTCCAAGCTACCAAACCTGTTCCAGTCCCACTGACACAGCTGCAACTCCCAGAGACCTCATCAGCAGAGAGCAAAACACAATGGAAATCAAAGCATCATATGCTTTTAAGACACACCATTTTAGCCACAAGACAAGCACTGACAAATTTTCAGTTTTATTAAAAAAATTCTAGCAGCAAAACCTGTAACAATTCAAAAAACAAAACAAAACAAAGAAAAAAGACCAAACCTTCAAAAGAACATGACACAGAGAGAAAGAGATGGAGATAGACAGATCTGGGGTTCCTCCACCATTCACTCAAGTTCCTTATAGCGGGCAAACATGACCCTCCGGACGGCATCACGGTAGGTCTCGTTGGACTGCCTCTTGGGGGGCTTCCCTGGGGCCCCCAGCCCAGGGCCCTTCCTCCTGTTTTCTGCCTGCAAACAGACATGGCTCATGTTAGTGACTTCTCCTCCCATAAATAAAAAGCTTCCCTGGGCTGCTTCAGGACTGCTGACTGCTCCCGTGTGGATCCACGAGCAGAGGAAGAGCAAGCGCTCTGTGTTCTTCCAAAAGCTGGTTGGAAAAAACTACAGACCCTTTGTGGGCAACAAAAGCAGCCAGCAAATGCCCGGCGGGAATCAAACCCCAAGGGATCAGCTGTGGAGGAGCACACGGAGGAGTGGGCAGCCAAGGGTGGGCAGCCAAGAGGCAGCGCCGGCAGCCGCGGTCGAGCCGGGATGGAAAGCGAGCAAAGGAAAGCTCTGACGAGAGCTGGGCTCCAGGGGAGCTGTTTGCTGTTAGCCTGCATTGGCACAAGCTCAGCTGTTCTCTCTAACAGAGCTCCCAGGGGCACTGGTACCTCGCTTGGAATTTCAACCAGTTTTCAAGGACTGGCTTTTGCAGCCAGCACTGGCAGCCAGCACCGGCATTTTTCAGCAATACCTGCCCGGAGTTAGCCCAGGAGAGCTGGAAGCTCCTCTGGCTTTTCAGCCCAACCTCCCTGCATACCCCAGAGATCTCACCAGTAGGGCCAAGGGATCAGATCTGTGTGGCGTTGACATGGTCACATGGCTTTGCCCAGCATGACTTGGAAGCGAAAGGCAAGCACATCTCTTCTGGCCTTTCTATGAACTATATGAGGGCTGTGCTTTGCCATCAGCTCCCCATCCAGAAGGGGAGCCCTGAGGGGAGCTCAGACCTCCCAGGGTGCGGCGCTGGAGCTGGCGCTCGGACAAAGCCTGTTTTATGGGCATGGGGACCTCACCACGAGGACTGAGCAGCAGCTGGGGCCCGTTCCTGCTGTCTGCACTGAAGAGGGACTCTTGCCTCATGCATGTGGGCTCAAGCAAACATGCGTCACGAAGCCTCAAATATTTGCTTTAATGATCTACTTGACTGCAGGCTGAACGTGACCCCGTGAGCCCTGCTCCAAGCTGCCTGTCCCTCAGCAGAGCATGGACACCACAGCACCTGGCCAGCCACAAACCTGCCACCAGAGCACGGCCCTGCTCACAGGGCCCTGGGCAAGGCAGAGCAGCCCCTGGCCCAGGCTGTTTTCTCTGATAAACCCTCTGCAGTAAATTAAGGTCCACAGAGAGGCCAGCCTGTCGCAGAAGGCGGGATCTACCTGACCCTGCCTACCCCTGACATCCTTTGCCGATGGGCCTCTGCTCCTTGTCCAGGTGCTGTATCTTGGTATTATCTTCTGATGTCCAGAGTCTGCAGTGGCAGCAAGAGCCTCACAAGTGCTAAGCAGAGCAGACAAAGAACACCTTGGGCCCTGTGGCTTTGGCTATGCTCACACTTCTCCAGGGGAAGTTCACCTTTTTCCCCAGCTCACATGGCTGCAGAGAACTGAGCTGGTGACCTGTTTAAACCTCAGCCCGACTTTGAGCAGGTACTAATGAGATGCTCACACCCTTCCTGCTCACTGTTACTCTATTTCCAACACCTCCAGATCCATATAAATTCTAACCTTGCTCTATGGCCAACATCCTTGCAGCCCCTCCCAGCCTGCAAAGTTCATCAGTGCACATGTATTATTCCATCAAGTGGGCGCCGAGATTTGCAGCCTGACTTGAACTCCCTCCAGCTGTCCAGGGACATATTATGGACTGCAGGACAGTGGTGCTATTTGAAAGGCAGGAAGACTCACCTCCACTGGTGATGCTGTGCCCTGCTGGTTGTGGCCAAAGCCCTTCTTCCACCCCGGAGACTGCACCATTCGGTTCCCTTTGTTGTTACTGTCAAGCCTTGGGTCATAGTCACTGCAAAAGAGCCAGAATCAATTGTCCAGTCTTGCAATGTTCCAAACACATGCCAGGGATTTTTAGTTCTGCTAATACAACCTTCACTGACATTTCAGCCTCTCATGAGGGATGTCCAAGTTTCTTGCCAGAAGCACACCGCCTAAGGAAACCACCACATCAGATTCTGTGTGCAGGGCTCACACACCTTTGACTGCAAAATTTCTCATCCTACCTCAGGGGGAAATACACCAGGGCAAAGGAAATGAGCTCAGACTCCAAAATATTTACAGTATAAGCAAGCCAGGAACCTTCTGTGCTTGTATTTCTTAATTAGAATCTTAGCAATAGCAAGAAAGCAAAGTTTAATCCCTGCTCCTCTGTTAGACCTTTCTTTTCTCCCAGTGCTGTGGTCATGGAGCTCAACAGATGCAGTGTTGATTCGGACACCCTTTCTCCCACCTCATTACTCATCCAAGACCATTAACCAAAAGCCCCAGTTTCGAAAAGCTCTCAGCATAAAGACTCTTCCTTCAGTCAATTTCTGCTTTCTGGCTGCTGGTGACACTGCACACAAACAGTTTTAGTTTATCTACAGCTATTCCAGGGAAACAGAGGGAAGAGAAGATGTGGATGTTTAAACTGCAAGACATAAGAGGAAAGGTCTCCTTCTGAGGTGCTGTGCCAGAAGAAAACAGGCACATAACCAGTTCTATCTTCGACACATGCCTGGCCGTTCCTCAGCCCACTGAACACGCGAGCTCACAGCAGGCAGGCCTGTCGAGAACTCCACACAGCACGCACTTTCTTCCTCCACCTACTCTGAGCAAGATGGAAACAGCTCCCAGCGTTCCTCTGAGTCAGGGAACAGATGAAACACAGCTTTGCTCTTTCTTTCAATGGCTAGATGCCAGGACAGGAGGGCAGCAAGTGCATTAAGGACGAGGTGGATAGGAACAGGTTGCATTCCATTCTCTGTGTCCGGCCAGACACACTCAGATCCCCATCTCAACCCTCCAGTACCAGGCAGCTTGTCTCTGCTTTGCCCTGAACCCTTGTTTCCACCCCTGCCCTTTCCTGACCTCTCAAAGACGTCCTGCAGCACAACAAGCTCACACTTTGAGGAACTCTGTCTCAGTCAGTCTGGCTGTTACTTTGCAGATTTAATCCCCTGGCCAATTCCCAGCCTTGGTCTGCCAGCAGCACACATCCCATCCCTGCATCAGCACCCCCAAAGAGACCTAACCCAGAACAGCCATTACCTCTCTGAGTCCCGGTCATATCTGAGTCGTTTCCTCTCTGGTGAATCCATCTGCTGGAATTTCTCTCTCCGGTCATTTCCTTTGTCTTTATACCTCCCCTTCACAACAGAAAGAACAAATTAACTACGAGAGCTATGAAGGATTCAACGCTGCAGGAGACTGCTCTGCATCCAAGTCTCATCTGATCCTCAGCTAGCTGGAAGGCTTTCCTGGGGACTCACAAACACTGAATACTCACATCCCACAATCCACTTGCTCTATTCAGATGCCATCTCTTGGGCTGACCCAGACCTGTTATTGCAGCCTTCCAGCTACAGCACCAGGAGCAGCTCTGTGACCTTCTGAACAATGGACAGGTACAGCTCTCCTGTCCCTGGCCAGGCAGCAGCAGCCCATCCACCCCACCAGCTTTAGATGGAAATCTGTGTCCCACTTAGCCCAGAGCCCAGTGCTGGCTTGCAGGACAACAGAACCACACTCACACCTTTCTGTGAGGAGCAAGATCCGATCTTAGAAGGCACAGAACTACCTACAGGTCCTGATGCAGAGTGAACCCACAGTTCACTTTTGGGAGGCATCTGATGCCTGGTACCTAAGTGGATGCCTGGTGATACCTGGTGCATAAGTGGAGGTCTGCCTGGGACCACCACCCCCCCAGTGCAGAAGCACAAGCAGCTGCTTGACCACCACCACAGACGCACCTCACGCTCTCTCTTCTCCAAGTACGCCAGTTCCTGCTCGGATCGTTTAATCTTCATATGAATCTCTAGGTTTTGCTGGAAGGAGGAAGACAGAAGGTAGTGTCAAGCAGAGAACACAAGCTGTCAGGGTCATCTGCTCCACCCGCAAGGAGCACAGGTAAAGCAGCATGCTCTTGTAGCTGCACTATACCAGGCACAGCAGCCTCTCCTGCAGCCCAGACTACCTGCTCCCCCACAGAGGCCTGGAGCCCTTCCTCTCTGCAGTAAGGAAGGCAACCAGTCCTATTTTAACCCATGTGCTGCTTGGCTCTCCTAAAAGCAAGAGCTCAAAGGCAGCGCAGAACATGGAGGTGCACGTGCCAAGTTCTTACCGCTCTCACACTCGTGTGTGCCAGCACCCCACTCTCCCCAAGCCTCAGCTATCTCACTACAGCTTACAGAGTCACACCTTGATGTTACAGCACTGCCATGGCAGGAACAAGCAGTTCACACAATGTTTTGAACAGAGCTTTGGAGGAACTTTGCCTGCTACTGTGTCAAATTCAGCACAGCTCTTCCTACCCAACCACTGCGTTTTCCCTGCGGCTCACAAAGCTGATGAGCCAATGGCAGCCCCCAGCTTCCCCCATACCTTGTGCAGGTTGGAAAGCTGCTGGTGCTTGATGAGCACTTCCTTGTTGGGAAACTGCCTCCTGCACAGCAGGCAGGCCAGCTTGTTCCAGTCAGTCAGTTTGTCGTCGCTGGCCTTGGCTTTCCGCGGCTGCTCCTCGCGCGGTGCCGGTGGGTGCGGGGGAGGCGGCAGCCACTGAGCCTGGGACTGCTCCTCCTCTTCCTCCTCCTCTTCGTTGTCACTGTCTCCTCCATACTCTCCTAGAAGTCCTATCAGCGGGTTCACCACCTTGGGCTGAGGGAAGTGGAGAAAAGTGTGACAATCCAGGCATCAAGCCTGCCTGGCCAGCAGGTCTTTGCTTCCCCAACCTATCTCCCCGTGACTCCTGTCTTCGTTCCAGTCAAAGAGGCAGAGAGTTGCTTCCCAGCAGCACAGGCAGGGAACAGAGAGGAGCTGGCTGGCTTCTTTCCCTTCATACCACAGGGTGGAAGCCCTTCTGCTCTCCAGACAGGCCGTGCTTTGGTGCCAGGCTTTTCCAACTTGCCACACACCTGAGCACAAGAAGCCAACTGAGGCCGTGGCGGTTCGGCAGGGAGCTGCTGTCACTCACTTCCTCTAGAAATGGAGATCAGTGAGATTCGGCCTCCCTCAGCCTGGAGGTGGCTGGAAGAGTTTCCTGCCTTAGGACCGGTTGAGTGAGATCCTGCTAAAATGCAGGCATCAAATTTCCCCATGCTAGAAGGCCACAAACAAGGTCAGAGTTAAAAAACAAACTGCCTTCCATCCCCAGCACTCCCTACTCTGGCATGAGAAACATCTCTGGCACCTCTGGCACTCGTGGTTGCAGCCAGGCTGTGCTGAGCCTCCCTAGTCCTGTATCCAGTCTCAAACAGGGCAAAATACAATCCCATGGAGATACTCACCGGGGCTGCACTCTCTTCCTTTTTCACAGAAGGAGGTAAAGGTTTTTTAAAGACATCTTCTGCAGAGAACTTCTCCTCTCCAGTCTCAGTCTGAAACAGTCAAGATCAGGTGTGTTGGGACTGCCATAGCATGGACTCAGAGCACACAATAGCTAAGCACTCATTCAAACAGGCCTCCAAGGAAGCCAGGGGGTTGGCAGGAATGAGGCCGTGGTTTTGGTGGGAGACATTCCCATTCTGGGGAATCCAGAGCTCTCCTGGAGCCACACTCTTCTGATCTCAGAGACAGCTGCAGCAGCTCACCATGCTGTCCCCAGCCTGCCCCAGTCTCACTCTCTGCTACACCGTGATGCTGATAGTGATCCCAGTCATGCCACAGACCAGTGAGGGAGCTGTGGCAGGGCCAGGTCATATTTGAGCACCTCTCTGTGTGCACAAAGGACATGAAGACCAGGTTCAAAGGCACCCCTCACTATCAGACAACACCAATTTTCTCTGCTGTGACTGTGGCACAACATATGGCCAGGCTCAGCCAGCATGGCAGAGTTTCCAGGATCTTCTTTATCCTGGACAGAGGGCACCAGAGACTGCAGTCAGCATTGCAACAGGATGAGCCTGTGATACTCAGCTGTGTGCTCAGCAGCACAAACAGTAGGCTGGGGTGAAGCTTCACTTTCACACATTTTACAGAGAGCTGGGCTGGAGCCCTGGACTGGCTCCAATTTAGTGGCTCATGAGTTACTCATATTTGACCAGGGAAGACAAGTGTAACACCTTACCAGGCCTGTGCTCTCATCCTTCTTCACAGAGGGAGGCAATGGCTTTTTGAAGACATCTTCTGCAAAGAATCTCTCCTCTCCAGGCTCATTCTGAAAAATCCAAGACTGGGCATTAGGCCAGCAGCAACACAGGGGTCAGAGAGTAGCCAGGAAGCCACTTCTGAGCATCCATAGAAAACAGGCAAGTGGGAAAAATGATGGAATGATTTCTACTGGAGATGCTCCTACCCTCCATTCAGACAGGACCATGTTTCTCCGAGGCCAGTGTCCCTGAAAGCCTCCAGACCAGATGAGACTCCTTGGCTGGCTTGTTACCAGCCTCAGGGACAATTACCAGCCCTCAAGTCCCAGCTGCTCCAGGACTGGTCACACCACTGAGCATATTCAGACCAAGAGGCAAGGAAGAACACAAAGTTTCTGCATTGGTGGCTAAATCACTTCTACCAACTCTCCTGGCATTCCTCAGGCCGTGTCAGTATCACAGCCCTTGGCTGTGCTCAAACATCGCTTTGGGCAGTTACCCCCAGCCAGCAGTTCCCACACTGGGGAGACAGGATTTGCTCACTGGGAGCAGCAGTGAAGGGCACTGCCCTGGGACTAGGGGGGCAGAAACTGTAGCTGGGGGAGAGCTGAGTCTCTATCATCATCTGACTCGGTGTGCTTAAATGTCTCTGCTAGTTTCTTGTTGTCTCTATTACAATAGCTGGGTGCTTTCAGCAGTGTGAGTGAAACATATCTCAGTTACCTGGATGTGTCTGAATCCTTCACCATAAGGAAGGGATGAGAAGCCCTAGATTTAATGTCAGGAGAGAAAAATTTCAGGAACTTACTCCCACCTGGCTGGACAACCACCATGTTCCTATCCAGCTGCTGACCCCGTTGTCTTCTCTCGCTGTCCCTCCATTTTTGAATCCTCTAATTACTCCCTATTTTCTAACCTCTCTTCCCACAGCCTCCTGCCCTCAGGTCATTCTGGTGCCTGAAGGGAGTTACCTTAGCAGAAGTACTTTTCCCTTTGTCCTTTTTGTCCCTGTTGTCCCTGCTGTGTGGCTCCTTCCTGTCACTTGTCCGTTCTTGGCTCCCGTGCCGCCGCCTTCTGCTCTCCGTCGGGGGCGAGGATGCTTCCCGGTCTATTGTGACTTCTCTCTGAAAGAGGCATTTGGAGCAGCCTCAGCCCAGCCCCTGCACTCTCCTTACTGGGCTTTTTGTCCTTGCTGGGCTGGGGGGACCAGCACAGTAAGAAGAGACTGCAGAGGGCAAAGGCTTCAGAACTTTGCTGGGGTAGAAGACAGCTGACCACAGACAGGTCACCAGAGCACTGCCCTGCTCTCCCACAACATGGACATCTCCAGGATCATGAAAACAAGATTACAGCTCCAGAAAATCTCTGCTGATGGCTCTTTTTTGGCTTCCTTATAGCTATTGCTGGCTAGGGTTGAGAAGTGAAGAGATTGCAGATGAAAACAGAGCTCTGCTGTCCATTTTTTATTCCAGACAGTCACATATCACATGTCTACAGCAAAATTTAGCAAAGATGCTCTGCCTGTAAGTCTGCTTGAGGAAAAGCAGACTAAAAACCCTCCAAAGGCAGGGCTTCAGAGGCCAGAGGCAGCTACAGCTGGTTCAACACACAGCTAATGGGTTCCTAGCCTCTCATTAAATTGATATTTTACAATGTGCATCCCTTTCACATAGGTCAGAGGGCAGAGTGAAAGACACGAAGCTGCCTCTGTACTGCCCTACGCTGGCTTGTCTTCAGGATCTGGCTGCAAAATCCCTCCAGAGAAGAGCAGTTTGTAAGAACATACTGCATGTAAAGCTTCCTTCCCACACACTCACCTGAGTTCTGGGGTCATAGTATGTCCCAGCTATGGGATCATAGTAATTCCCAGTGTCAGGATCATAAATATATGTGGACACATCTGATGGTGCTGAAGAGAGAGACAAGAGTTAGCACCACAGGCTTCCAAAGGCAGAACTTGCCTTTTACAAAGACAAAAGCACAAACAAACATTACATTGGTGAAAGGATCAAGAGCGGGAAAGAATAATTTTTTTCTCCTGGCAAGAGAGGTAGGAGTATCTTCACATCACTTGACCTACACCATCTTCTCTTTAAGGAGTAAGAGGGGTGGTAAGTTTTTACAATTCTGGTCTAGGACTCTGACAAAACTTCCACATCAAAACAGATTTACAGGGGCTGTGCTGAGATCACAAGACCACAACACTTGGTCATGAAACTCAGTAATTTCCCCAAGAATGGGGTAATGAGTATCTACATCCACCCACCCCTGTGAACAAGGAAAAGCTGTTCTCTCTCAAACAATATCCTGTTTAAAGTGATGACACTCCCCACATCCCTTCCACCCCACGGGCTCACGAAAGCTCCAGAGAAGAAAAGGGAGTGAACTATTTCTACAGGAAAAGCCAAAGGCCTTAAGGGTACCAGGCCCATAATGTCAGGAATGTTTCTCATTTCCAAAGTGTCCTTTGACAGACCTCAGTAGTGCTATATATAAGTTAGTGAAACAATCAGGAGTGCTCTTCCAGCTACTGGCATTGCTGCATCAAGTGTATTTTCTTCTGTCTCCTCTAGTAACTGCCAGGCTGATTTTATCCCATCAGTTTTCCACAACAAGGAAAAATAGGCAGCAAGTTTCCTTTATCTGCATGTAGTTTCGCACAGTGAGAATAGAGAGAAACACATCATCAGATAGGAAAATGTGACTAAACAAAGTTGGCAAAGGAACTCACAAGTGGGTGTAGCAAACAAACCTACTCTTAGCCTTTAAAAATATTTTTGGGCTGATTTCTACATGTCAGTGCCCTTTTAAGGAAGAAAAGTCTCCACAGTAGGAGTGAAGCAGAGTTTAACTTACACTGTGCTCTGGTGCGTCGCTGTGATTCGCCACCCCTCCTGTCTCTCATGCCCCTTCTGCCCTGGAGTAAGTGAACAACACAAACACATCAGAGACTCTTTAACAAACATCGTATTGCTTCTCCTCCCTCTCACAGGCCTGAAGTTCAGGTGAGGGGCTCATTTAGCCACGCTAAACAGAGCACAAGCAGACACAGCTTCTCATCTACAGAGCAACGGACGGTGTCACCAAGCACGAGATCTCTGCAGCCTCCACGAGAGGTGCTCACAGCAATCCATATGGAAGCCTTCACCCCACCCAGTACATGGGAAGAGTCCTGTAGTCTAGTAACAAGCACTAGAGACATTCACTCTGGGAACTGAATCAGTCATCAGTGAAATCACTTTGTAAAGTGTGGTATCGAGTAACCCAGCCCAGAACTCCCCCCAGCAGCACTGACTTGCACTTCCATGCACATGACAAACAGTGTGAGGGGCAGAGCAGCAGTGGGCACGTTTGAGCATTATCACCCCATCTTCAAACGTGGTGAAACATGTTCTGCAGTACTTCAGCAGCCCAAAGAGAAAAAGCCTAACACAGCCAGGCCCAGCACCCTCCAGTGCTCCCTCTCTTTCAGCAACCTGCAGGGAAGCTGTGCAGACCTACCGGGCCATAGTAGGAATTGTCACCGTGCTCCCCATAGTCATTCCTGTTGAGATAAAGGTTGCAAGTTAATGTCAGTTTGGTTTTATATTAACCTCAGTATATTCAAAATGATCAGCAGGACCAATAAAGGCAGAAAGACCATCTTTTCTGGCCACATGCTGGACTGTGTCCATCCCAGGAGACAGACTTGGCAAACCACTGTCTCCATCAGAAGTATGGCTCCACTCTGCTGTGTCTACAAAAATCAATCTCTCCACATGTTTTTTAAAAAGCTGAACCCACTAATTCCCTCAGAATGGGATTTGACGGCTGGACAACAAGATGCAATATGATCACTAATCCCATTCTGCTCAATCACTGAAGCTTCTTTAAGCTTCAATGTCTTCACTTCTCCAACATGTTTTTTGGTTGTAGGAACATCTGTGCTAATTCCCATGCCAAACTTTAAGCACCTGTTCTGACAACACAGTTCTAGCCCCAGTGCACATCACAAAAAGGACAACCCCGCTGCCTCATCTGTTTGTACCTTCTCCTCCCTGTAGCAAGATTCACTTCCAACGTACGCCCATCAATGCAGATCGGGGGATCCAGGTTCTGCAGTATCTTTAGCAACCTCAGCGCCTCCTGTAAAAGGGAAAAGAACGTCACTTTTCATGAGAAGGCAACAGCACATTTTCCAAATCCAGTCTGCCTGAAAGAAGCGTCTTGTGCTCGGCAGGACAAGAAACACAACACTAAATATTAGTCTAAGTGTCAGTGAAGGGTATTTAGGATGCGACAAAAGGGATAAATGCATTGTGAGGTTCTCTGCTTGTCCTATGATCACTTTCAGCAGCCAGCTGGGGACTGCATTCTCCTAGGGCTGCCAGACAGTGCAGCACCATGGCTGCTGCTGCCCCAAAGTGTTTTGGTGAACACCCTCTGGACCAACATCAAAGAACAGCTATGGAGTCTGGGAGCCACCCAGACACAGAAAACGTGAATCCTCCAACATGGGACAGTCTGTTGAGATTCTTGCCTTCTACAGACAAAAACCATTGAATTCAAGTTCTCTGCAGACAAAATATCTATGCAAGAAGCGTTCAAGTTTAGGACTGTCGACAAAGAAATGTACTGAGGTGAGAAAATCAGTGTCACAGCTTGTGACAACGATCAATCTTTGACTCCTAAAGCCAGAGAACAACAGCTGTACCAGCTAATTTCTGTACCAGGTCAGACAAGTAGAAGAGAGGACTTGCTCCAGCACAGGAGCCTCACAAGTACAGAGATTTCTTGTATCCCTATGGTTTCTCTACTTCCACAGATTTCAGATGCCAACACAGGGAGCCGGGGAAAGCAGGAAACTACTTACAGCATGGGATTCCAGTTCGATGAAGCCATAGGTCTGCCCCATCCGCCCAGCCTTGTTCTTCATGATGCGCACGCTGGACGTGGACAGGCGCACGTACGGGGCCAGGAGCCCCACAATCACCTCCGGCGGGGTGAACCGAGTGATTCGCTTCAGCATAATTGCTGGCAGACACAACCAGGGAGGTGGCCCGGGGAAGAAAAAGTAGCAAAAAAAAGATAATTTAGAACCAAGTTTACTGTGACTAAACCCACTCAATGTAAGAGCACATTTTCTTGCAGTCGAGTCTCAAAGCCATTGCTTTTTTTCTCTCCACTTTGCAAGATGCTCAGGGTATCGCCTCCAGTTGCTAACCTTCCCTTCCCAGAAAACAGAGTAGAAAGTAGCCTCTTCTCAGAGCTCAGCCCAGAGTAACTGCTGGCCCAAGAGACTTTTGAAGCTGTGCTATGTTAACTACACCACCCCAAAGCCAGCTCAGCCTGAATTAATTTTCCTAAAGACAATTTGTCAGCACCTTTGCAGCTGGACAGCCTTCCATTTCTCGATGCCATGGATTTGCACAACACAGAAACAGCCTACAGAGGTTCTAGTGAAATGCTGCCCTTCCTGCAGATGGCCTCACGGAGTGCAAGCAAGAGGAATCCAAAACAGGTCTTTCTGTCACTCACTTCTGCTGCCTCCACCATCTGGTGGCGTGGCTTCCTCTGCTTCCCTCTGAGAGGGCGGCTCCTGGTGCCGGTCCATGTCCCTTCTCTTCTCCTGCGAGGGCCGACGCTCTCTCCCTTCATCTCTCTTCCTTGGCTCCTGTTCCTGAGGCTGACATTCCTGCTGTGGAGCAGGAGCTGAGGGCTGGAAAGGCTGCTTTGGAGATCCTGGTTGACCTGGCAATTCTTGCTCAGGTGTTTCAAGCTTTGTCTCTGCTATTAGAGGAGAAATGCACTGGTTTCACATAAGAATGTTTCAGCAGGTCTTTTTCTTCTCCTATTTTCTGGCCCTTGCAGCAGTGCTCCTTATAAAAGGCCAACCTGTACTGCCTCTTGCATATCCACTGTCTTAACACTTGGCAGACACGTGGTTTGTTCAGGTACTGCCATCCTTCCACTGCCTTGTTTTGTGTTGGGCTCCTTTACACAACTTTTCTAGTCAGAGACAAGAGGCTTTTTGGCCTCCTTTTAGGATTGACTCTTGCCTGGCAAACAAGAATCAGGGATGGATTTAGACATATTCCTCCCATGTCCAGGACAACCTATATGGCAGTGATAGCCTTACTACCCATGACATACTCCTGGGCATCCACAGCTGAGCAATGTCAACTAGTAACTGTCACCCTGCGCCTATGTTAGAGGAGAACTGGGCTCAGACCCCCCTGACCACTGAATGAAACACATTCATAATACAGTCACAGATTTTATCAGGTGCCTACTGACCACAGATGAGGCAGAAACAATGTGGGAACACCCTGCCCCCCCAAGTCTGCCTATGCCATTCAGAGAAGATAAACCCCAACAAGTTTCTGTGCTTGAAGGCCTCTGAACAGCCTGGTTTCACTGCAAAAGAGATCCCTACCTGAGCTTCTAACACTGCTGCAAAAGGAAGCCAAATCTGTGAGGCTGCAAAGGCAGATACCACCAGCCCTGCACCTGCTGCTGAAGCCTCCTCCCACAAAGAGAAGGAAATAAGGGTGCAAGACATGGCACAGTGAAGCTTCCCTCTTTAATGTCCCCGAGAGCAAGTCCCTGCTTTCATTCTGTTTGGGCAGTGGGCGGCATGGCAGAACACACGATGATTTTGCACACAACAGTTGGGAAAGCTGCACAGTGCCTTGCTTGGCTGCCAGCACAGCTCACCTTGGACAGGCTTGTACTCATTTGTCTGCAGTTTGTAGCGTGCAGAGCTTTGGCTACAAAAGCTCATGTCAAATTTGCACATGAAACCAGCTTGCACCTGCAGCTGTGAAAACTGCCCGTGCAAATCACACAGACACGAGCACAACCTCAGAGATGGGGAGGGCAACTCTCTTACTGAATTCTTGCTCAGCCGACGTGTCCTCTCCCTCAGCACCACCTCTGGACTCTGGGCCTGCTCTGCTCCCTGTAAGAGAGGCACATTAAAGTCCATTTCACACCCATCAGTCACGAAGCATGCCAGAACTCATACAAAACTGCAGTAACCCCTGTAAATGCCTAGAGAGCTGTTTTGTCTCATCCAGTCATAGAGAGGTTACCTTACTGCACCCTTTCCTGAGAACAGCAGGTCAGTAAGAAGCATTCACCACAATCTGTTTTCACAGCAGCTGTTTAAAGGCTCTGTTTAATTTGCTCCTGGGCAGTTTCATTACAACTCACAGCTGTGTTGGGCCAGCTGTGTGACTTTTTTTCTTCACGGCACTGATGGAGGAGCCATAGAGCACCGAAAGCACAACAGCAGAGACGGTGCTTCTGTAAACAGAGATCTGTGCACCAGCAGTTGATATATTGCCCTTCTGCCCAGGGCAGGAGTGCAATACATACAAGTCTGCTCAAAGATACAGAGCCAAGGCTTACACAGTGGCTGGAATGCACAGGCAGTGCCAGAGGAGTGTGGAGAACTCGCTCGTGGCACTGTGGCCCCAGGTACCGCACCCAGGGATGGTGAAGATTGGCAGAGCCATCATTCCAAAGAAATCAGTTCCTCAAGGAAAATTGGTTTTGGCTTTTGTGCCCTCCCACTTCAAAAAGCAGAGGTGCTGGTGGGGTAAGGAGAAGCTCCTGGAGAACTCCTCTCACGCATTTTTAACAGCCAGCAAGGTGAGTTTAGCAATTCCAATCCTGGATTCACCTCTAATCTCCTCTCCCAAGCAACAAGTGATAGGATGAAAGGAAATGGTCTCAAGTTACCCCAGGGGAGGTTTGGGTTAGATATTAGGGAAAATTTCTTCACCAAAAGGGTGGTCAAGCATTGGAACAGGCTGCCCTGGGAAGAGGTGGAATCACCATCTCTGGAAGTGTTCAAAAAACACGTAGGTGTGGTGCTTAGAGACATGGCTTAGTGGTGGGCTTGGCAATGACGGGTTAAAGGCTGGACTCAATCTCGGAGGTCTTTTCCAACCTTAATGATTCCATGATCCTGTGATCCGAATCTGAGAGTCTCAAAAGTGGGGCAAGTCAGAGTCTCTGAGTGACACTACAACCATGCAGCTGCATCTCCCAAAGAAGGTGGGTTGAGGGGAGGCCATGTCACCTATGGCCAGCAGTACCAGCTCACATTCCCAGAGGACACGCAACCATAACTTCATGGATGAAGGACAATGCCAGAGCAATAAGAGGGAAAGGCTGTGAGCAGTAAGACACCTCTCCACCAAGCCTCACAAGAGCAGAGAGCCTGACAGCAACCCATTGCATGTAATATCTTTAGTGTGGACAGGCAAAAAGGGTCTGAGTGAAGCAAAACTAACAATCCTCCTACACAGTGCTCAGCTAGTCCACCAAGAGGAATGCCATGGGAAACCAGAAGAGAAACTTACTTGTCAGGATAGATGAAACTTTTAAGCGACCAAGCTCAGGGGACCAGATGTACTCACCATCTCTCGGGAGCTTGCAATAGGAACAGGAAGATCTGTAGCCCACAGTACACACCTTACACTGCAATGGAAGATGGACAGCATGAGGAAGTCGTGTTTTGAAGGCAGTGGGTACAACCTGCTCCAGAATTCAAGACTCTGCAGCGTGCCTTCAGAAAGTAGCAGCCATGAAAAAGTTACAGTGATGGCTAATGGCAGCAGGGGCCTTGGCTGGAATTGCAGATAAATGCTCATATGACTCTCAGCTGGGTTTGCCTTGGGAACAGGGCTTTCACACAACTTCTGAGCACAGATTTATTCACTAGTCCTTGAGATGGGACTCCTCCCCCTATCAAGTGATGCTGGATCAAAAGCTCCCTGCTAGGCACAATGTTGATTCAAAGGATCCAGAGTTACCTTGGCATTCTCTAACCTCAACTCACCCCTCAAGCAGAGACAAAGCCCTTATCTGAGCTGAACTGTAGAAACTGATGTACTTGGGAGAGTTAAAGATGGGGTGTCTGCTAACCAAGAGGCAGAGCTGTACAGGCTTGGATGGTACCTTGGATGGTACCACCTCGAGCCACCTTGAGGAGAGCCAAGTGCCCTGTCTTCACAGCTCTCTCCAAACACAGCATTCCTGACTTCCTCCTTAAGCTCTCTGTAAATGCATTGCTTTTGTTTCATAGCAATTCTTTCCTATAACTGAACCATTGTGAATGCCCTGGGGCACACGGAAGCTCCTTCAGGACACGGCTACATGCAGCAACAGTGGGGACATACAGTGCAACCACCTCAGCACACGGAGAGCTGTTTGAAACCACTGCCTTGTGTCTCCATCTCTGGAGCACTGCAAGCAGAGATGAGGCACTGAGCAACAGCTCTGCTTGCAGCTGAGTGCATCCAGTCAGCTGCATGAGGGTCTCTGTAGCCCGGGGTGATCCAGCGGTCAAGGTGGGACTCTAATTAGAGCCAATCCCCTCATGTCCTGCTGCAAACCCTCAGCCTGAAGTCAGTGGGAATGCAGGCAACAATCCTGCCCTTTCTCCAGCAATCATCTCCAGCCTGCTGTAGCTGCAAGTTCCTGTTCTGGGAGAACCTTGGGGAGGGCACAGGAACAAACTGACCCTTGGGCAACTGTGCCTTCCCAGAAATGGGCCAGTTCCAGCACGTACTGGACTTGCATCCTGCTGCCTAGACTTGGATCCATTTCTAGGCTTCCTTTCCTGCTGCACTTTCTACAGTCACAGCTAGACCACAGGTTCCTGTGTGAGGCAGAGGGGTGGTTACACACATGAACCAGAGTGAAGCCTGTTCCATTCCGGTGGGCGGAATCGCTGTCTCATTGTGGTTTTCAAGGAGAAAGGATCCACACGCTATTTTTCCCACATGTTAAAAAGGAACCACTGCACAGGGACAAGGCTGCTCTGTGCATAAACATCTGGCTACCTGTACCAGAGCAACATGCACTCAGGGGTGGGGAAAAGCACAGTTTAGAAGCGGCAAGAGCTTCAGGGCAGGTATTAATCAATTACTCTGAGGGATTTTGGCCACCGAGCAAATATCTAAGACTCCTCTGAGCTGCCACTGCCATGAGTGCCAGCAGGGGAAGCACAACACAGCTCTGAGCACATACTTACACGTTTGCAGCGCCAAAACTCTGGGCACGGAGTGTATTCAAGGGTCACTTCTTTGCCACCGATCGTAAGAGTTCCCTGTTGAGACAAGGGGGTCAATGACGAACGTGCCCAGCACACACAGGTTACTCAGAGGCAAAGAAAGGGGTGAGAGCTCTGGTTCCTAAAGGTTTTGCAAGTGAAACAGGGTGAAAGGGGGAGAAAGCCTCCCAGCTCAGTTAGCTGGAGCTTTGCCATGGCAGTGGGAGGGAAACAGCCTGTGCTCTGCTCTAGCATGGGGCTGGAAGGCTGTGTTAGGCAGCTCCAGAGGGAGCAGGCAGGAGAGGCCTTGCCACATCCCAGGAAGAGCAGAGACAAGTAACTAGAGTGGGAAACTGCTTTAACCTGCTTTAGTCCAGGTGCTGGCAAGGGGCAGCAGGACAGACTCCCTCACGCCAGCCACCACCAGGCTGGCCTCAAGGCAGCTACCCGAGGAGGAATGCGTGGAAAAATCCTCTCAGGTGAGAGAATTTTCATACTCGGGTTCATCTTCATGCCAGTCACGAAACCACAGCTTTTCTTCAGAGAAATACACCAGAAATCTGCCACTGATCCTGCAGCCAGTAGAGCCACTGCTCTGCAGCCAGCCCTTCCTTGCTGAGGCTGGCCTTGAGCACCTGAGGGGCTCCACTGCCCACAGACGCACTGCTTCCAGATCCACATGTGATGCTTTGGAGAGGTGCCAAAACACCCACAAGCTCTGCTGAAATGCAGATAAAATGGGTCGTAGGTACAAGTCCCCCAGCTCCTGCCTGGAGCAGCGATGATTCCTGGTGGCTCCCATCGGCCATGGACAACAGGCCACATGCCTGGGCATGCAGGATGCAGGCAGGCTGAGTCCCAGATGCACATAGCCAGGAGACATCTCTTGTCACTGGAGGGTCTGCCAGACCAGGAAGCCTGGATTGCCCAATACCACAATTGGGTCTCTTTACTGATACCGAATCTCAAGACTCAGGTCTCCCAAGTCCCAGGAGAGCAGGGTCTGATAGCACAGACAGATGTCAGGGAGCTGTAAATGGTTCCAGCCTATTCTGGGGACCTCTGCTGAGTCAGAAGCTTCCCAGGTACTCTGACCCAGTAGCCTCATCACACAAAAACCCTCAGTGCAAACCATGAACACGAGAAAACAAGTTCCCAGAGTCATTATTCAGAAGTCATGATACACCCATGCATAAACTGCTGTGCAGAACGTGAGGCAGATGCTAGGGAATATGTAAAGTGGGAGTGAAGAGTTCATAGGAGGGAATCACTGAGTGGCAGTACAACAATCCTTTAACTCCTACAAAAGAACACAGCAGGGTTCCACCACCTCCCCTCTTCACATCCTGCCTTTTATGGACCAAAGCCATCCTTTCCTAACGTGCCTATGGTGAACACCTTGAGGGGTTCCTTTCTGCCACCCAGTTGATCAAGCACTGCCTTCCAACACGGATTTGCCTTTGCCTGACAGAAAGCCATTCCCGGACCTTGCTGAAGGCTGGTGTGTGCACCCAGAGCACCCTGCTGCACCTTTGGAGAATCTGCTCTGGGTCTATTCACAGCAGGGACTATTGCACACTTCACATGTCTGCAAGAGGGTTTGCACTTTCTTTAAGGCATGTGAGGAAATACAAAGGAGAAAGGGAAGTGGAAGTCAAGGCTGTCCCACTGGGAATATTAGTCTCTCTTAGACAGACACGCTCCCTCTCCCAAGCAGGGCACCCATCACATCCCAGCACACACTCAGGAGATGGGCAATGCCAGGAGCAGGGTAGAAATGCCCGCGTGTGCCTCAGGACACACTGAGCAGAGGCAGGAGGAGAAGGCAGGGTGCACATCCTCGTGAGCCCAGGGAAGTCCTCAGGAACAGCAGCCCCTCAGCAGGCAGCTGCAGCTCTGCCTACGAGCTCAGGAAACTAAAAACTCGATTAGAGAACACCTCCTCTGGCAGGGCAATCCATCAGAGAGCTTCATCCTTCTACCAGCCATTGAGGACAAACCTTGCCAGAAAGCCTGAAGATTATTTTTGGTTTTATGGAAAATGGTATTTAAGTGCATGTGGTGCTGGCGGTGCTGGTCCCTTCCGCAAATTCCATTTTCGGAGGCTGCAGAAAGTGTCACTTGCATAATTACTCCCTGATTTCCCTAACACCCTGCTGATTGCCTGCTCACTTTTTCAGCAAGCTCTCTCTTACTGATTTCTTCTTGATAAAGTAATTTTCAAGGTTGCAATCATCATTTAACTCTCCAAAATGAGTCTTTCACTCAGGACACACATTGTCAGGATTCAGTAGGTTTGAATTCCTCCTTCTGCCATTCTGTTGCTAGATTCCATCGCAAATATTTTCAGAACCTTCATTCCTTCTAGTGCCTGTCTCTGCTTACTCTTCTCCATCTAGATCTTCCCTTACTGTGCAAAAATTTTTGGGTAATACTCCAAATTTCAGCCCAGTTGAGCAGATTTCAATCCAGCAGACCTTGATGAAATCACAAATATTTTCTGAGAATTTCAGGGAACAGTGCTAGGGGGGAAAAAGGGTAATCTTAAAGTATGCCACGTGTAGTGTCTGGCACCATCTCTCTTCCACATTCAGGCACTTTATCCTGGACTTTTTCACCAACCTGCACTATGTCTGCTAATTCCTCTGTATTTTTAATACCCTGTACTTCAGAGCAGCTTGGCTTTTTCTAAGTCAGAGTGAAACAGAAACGTCTCTCTGGTCTTTCCAGTCAGGAACCTCCTCCTCATAACTAGCAGTAAACACGGAGTTGACTCACCAGTGAAGGGTTTAAAAGGCAGCAGAGCTTTGCAATACCAGGACAGAAAGCTCTCAGCCATGGAAATGCCCAGATTTCCAACGGCATGAACAGATTCTACTGTTTTCTGAATCGCCAAACTCATCAAAACAGAGCATCAGGACTTCACTGCTGGGAGCAACGATTTGTGCTACTGTTTGATACCTTTCAAACACAGTTATACATGGATTTTTTGCTTAGAGGTCGTTGGAGATGCAACACTGGATTCTAATCTAAGTGATACAATTCAGTCCCAGCCATTTCAGCTACTAAAACTCTGCCCTGTGGCCAAGTATGTAAATAGTCCTGTCAGCAGACTGATCCATGGAGCAACCCTACCATGAGATGGTCCTAGAGAGCTGTGCCAGGAGCCCATAAAGCCTCTTTGCAGAGAGCACACACAGCACAGCCACGTCTCAAAGCTCTTCACTGCGCAGGGACAAACCCCACAGGAACATGTTGTTTTCACAGGGGGAAGAAAAAATGAGAAAATCCCTTAGCCATGATATCCACAGGTGATGCAACCCGGGCAAAAGCACTTTGGAGACTGTGTCAGCAGGGCACATGGCTTCAGCAACAAAGCTAGGTTTACTAAAGCAGCTCCCAAGCTTTTTGTTCCCAAAAGAAGCATTAAAGAATACCAGGAAGGTAGGCCTACCTGTAAGAAAATTAAAGAATACCAGGAAGGTAGGCCTACCTGTAAGAAAAAAGCCAGACCACACTCCTAGGACAGGTCACGCCCACTCACGAGGCTGGGTCTAGCTCTCCTCTAGTTTACCCTGTTTGTAATAACACTGCTCTGCACACAGCCCAGCCTGGCTCTGCAGGTATGTGAGCACTGAGCACTCTGATCCCGCTTCCTAGGGAACCTATGGAGTTACTGCCAGGGCTAGGAGACAGCCTGCTGCAGGTCAGGCACTGCACAAGCCACCGCTTCAGCTGCTTGTCTGTCAATTAGCATTTACAGTTGGCACGCTGGGATTTTTCATGCTTGTTGACAGCCTTTTAATGATGATGACTGGGGGCTGAGGAGGGGGAGAACTTGCCAAAAAAGTATCTCTTTGCTCTCAAGACTGAGATGACAGAATACAAATCATCAGTGTCAAAGCTTTTGCTAACTGTTTCTCTGAAAAAAAATTAGAGCATCCAAGAGTGACCTAGAAAATTGGAAATGTGGAGGGAGAACATGGCCACTCCCTCAAATCAAACCAGGCTTCTGCTTTAACTGAATCTGTCCAAACGCTAAAACCTTCAGTAAAATTTCACTTTGGAGCCTCCAAACAACGAGCTGACAGCTCTCCAAGTATCTCATCCCACAGGTCATGCTTCGGCAGCTACCACAGGGACTGTGAAACCGCACAGAGATGTGGATGCAGCAACCAGCACCACCATGGATTGCTGTGGAGGAATGTGCTCCAACTCTTCCAGAGGGATGGCAACAGCCATCCATCCAGGATGCCACCACCCCTGGTCACAAAGAACACCATGAGTGCCTGACTTAGTGGAACAGCAATTTGTCAGTCTCACCTTTACAGATGACATACCTGGGGCGGCACACATCGGTTTTGGAACAGAACCAAGGCTCAGCTACCAAGCACCCTAATCCACAAGGATTAATAAGCCAAACTTTTCTTCTTGGCTACAACCCCAAGGCAGTGCAGGAGGTGCCTCCACCACAACTGAACCATCTTTAGGCCTTCTTTAGCAGCTGGCTCACACACAAACCAAACACCACTTCAGCTAATTATTTCCTTATATTGTTCACAGTCTGATTAAATGGAAAATATCTGTGCCATGAACTGAAAGGTTCAGGTATCCTTCTTGCTGAGTAATAACCAAGTTGGAAGACTGATGTGGTTCAACATGATAAAAATTAACTGAAAATACCATTTGTAAACAGATAAAAAACTGCATACAAAGATTATGACAAAAGAATGCTTATGGGCACCACAGCAAAGCAGTCAAATTAAAATCCCAGAACTAACCTCATTTACATGATGTTAATTCAGCCCTCTTATGCATATTTACTATAATTAGGAAAGTTATTCAAAAATCAGTATACATCCATCATTTAAAAATTATTTAAAATGATTAATGACAAGTGTTTATTGCCTTGGGAATGCTCAGACGCTACCCCAGGAGGCAGTCTGGGAATGCAGTGAGTGCCCCTTGTCCCAGTAGCACTTCCCAGAATAAAAAGCTCTTACCATCCTCAGGGTATATTCCAGCCCTGGCCTCCAAATGCACTGGATGGCACAGCACAGGAGACAAGGGGCTGACAGCACAAGCCAGGTTATCTAATTGGAACTGCAAATCAGAATGCTTTCAGGTTCTGCTCCTATTTGAGTATGGATTAGAAATGCAGATTTAACAACCCCCAACCACCACACAATGCAAGTTACGTAATGGCATCCTATTCCAGTGGCATGCACCGTGCAGAGGCTCGTGGGAGCTGGCAGGGAGAGCACAGGGCTCTCTCCCTTACAGGATTCACCTCCAAAGTAGGCAGGCAGGTGGGGTCAAACACCAATGGTCTCCCTAACTATCCTCAGCTGCTCGTGGAATTGCAGAGGCAGCACCTTCCTGGGACGAAGCAGAGGTCCAACACCTTGGAGGATAAGAGACCAGCTGGATGTATTTCAGAACAAGATCATCTCAGCCACAGAAACTGGCTTCTCATCCCCTGTTTTCCATATGCCGAAGTTTTTATCTCTGAACTCATCAGCAGCTGCTGTACAAGAGACTCAACTGTACAGAGCAACAGGCAGTACATCTGCTTACCTCTGACAAGAAAAAGATCAGAGAAGCTGTGAACCCACAAACCACAGTCCACCTCTAATTAAACAGTTAGAAAATGGAGCGTGACATGGAGCTGAAGAAACAAGAGCAATCCAGGCTGCTGCAGGGTACTGCAGCAATCTGGCATTTCCTACTGCAAGAGTAACTACAAGCAAATTCTTCACGAGGTGGGATTTTCCCTGAGGCTCTCAGCCTCTTTCTCGAGCTCTCAAACCAGTTGCAGCTCAGGGATTTCTTTTTATTGGCCTGATCTAGCAGTGCATCCAGCACTTTACTGCTGAGTGGCTGACAGCCAAGGCAGAAGACTCAAGATATACAGGGGAAAAGGATGGTTTGAAAAGTGGTGGATCCCTGAGGAATTGTTACATCACCAAATGGATCCAAACAACTTTTGCCGTGTACTATTATTGCAGATTTCCATCAAGACTAACACTGAGATGACAACTGACAACATAAACATTGTGTTAGTGGTCACCCAAAGAGCAGGATATTTGGCTCTTGAGCATCAGAGATGCTACAGAGCTGAAGAGCACGTGGCATCACCTTGAAGCATTTAGCAGGAAGGCATTTATTTCAACAGTGATCCAAGGCTAACCAGCATGGCATGCTCAGGGCTCCTGGTCTTTCAAGGCCTGAGACTTAGAGACCAAAGCTGTCACCATCCATCCTGAGCTGACAGAACACTGCTTCAGGCACACCACTGATGGGCATGTTGAACAAAACTGGCACTAACACAGAACTGAGGCATTAGGGGGATAACTGAGAGAGTCCTAAAGATTCAGTAGCTAAATGTAACATATTAAGAGGCTATACAAGGATTATTTTATCCCAGACAGCTCTCAGTACCTCTTTTTCAAACTCTTTTTTTTTTTCAAAACCCATTACCCACTAGCACTGAGACCATCCACTGTGCCACACAAGCTTCCATATCTACTTGCTCCCTCCTCAGACCTCCCTTCCTGCATGGTTATCCAGCCCATTTGTCCTTTAGCAGAAGGTGCCAGTCTGCATCCTTTAAGTACCTTATTTCCACAGACACCCCAGCTAGCCTGCTGAGACACCTCCAGTTTTCTTCCCACGATTTCTAAATTCCCTGGATACCAGCCATACTCCTTTTAAGCAAGTCCCAGTATCTTTCTACAGCTCGCCTCCCCCCAGTGATATCCTTTTCGCAAATACACACAGAAATTGCTTTTCAGACTATGCCAGCTCTCTACATTTTAATGCCTGAATTTTGAACTCCAATTCAGCTCCAAGTTAGGACTCTCAGACTGCTTATCTTTTAAACACAGCATTTGCTTTGCTTGTCAGCACTCTCAGCCCTGCTCCAAGAGCACCAAAACAGTGGGGGCACAGGCAAGCTCCCTATTACAGCTCCAGGAGGGATAACAGTGATGTGCCACAGCTTGGGAAAACACAATGTGCTCAGGACCTCACATGCTCAGGGACCAGCTTTGGGCAGTAGGTGATATGAATAGCATCTGCATTTCACCCTTTAAGGAGATTTCAACACATCTGAAAGTTTTCTTTGATCCAGTGAAGCCAAGTGGACTTTCACCTGCCACTCAAGGCCCTAATGCATCCCTGCCTGCTTAATGCCGACCTCCAGCTTCCCTCTCTCCTCTGGAAGAGCGCACCTTTGCAGATCAGCTTATAGGATCACCGGGGAAAAAAAAGTGGAAATTTTAAAATGAAAGCCTTTCCTTTACAGCATGAAGGAATCAGAAGATTTCTAGAGTCCAGACAGTGAGGATCTGGGGACAACAGCTCAAAGAGAGACAAGTTCTGTGCTGTGTTGTTACTGGCTGTGCTTCCACTCCACAGGTAAAGAGAGGCATGGATGGTTAAGGCCATCTATCAGGGTAAGTGGAGGAGGCCACGCATTTGAGTTACTTTGACAGCTGGACTTGATCTTAAAGGTCTTTTCCAACCTAAATGATTCTAAGTCAAACACTTGCTTTCATGCTCAGAAAAGTATCAAGCAGGTTCAATCCTCTATTTGAAAAATACACTTAAACTACCGAAACTTAAGAGTATTTAAATATTTATCATATTGAGTATCATTATTCATAGATGGCTTTAGGGAAGGATCCACATGGCTCTGCCTCATCAATATTCCTTGACTTATCACAGGCTCCTGCACGGACAATGTTTGAACAACAGCTGCTTCACAGACTCCCTTCTCTCTCCAAAATGCTGCTCTACTGCCTGGATGTATTTCTCACTTTTTTTTTTTTTTTAACATGGTCACCTTTTTCCTCAAAGGTCATCTCATCCCCACCTCACTGCTAAACAATATAAAGCTTAAGCACATTAGCACAATGCACTAATCCAGCCCAGGACCTTCCTGTGCACCTCCCTCAGGGATATTTCACAATTAGCAACGGCCATAAGGAAGCTGGGAAACAATGAGGAAAGAGCCAGCACCTTAATCATAGGTTTGAAGCACAAATATCAAAACCCTGAAGAGCAATCCCAACGCAAAACCATGTTGGAAAAAAAGTTAGGCTGGAAAGCTCTGCCTCAAAGGGGTAAATTTACGGCTGGACAATTCAAGCTATTTAATCAAGCATTTAAAGACCCCCCACACGAACAAACACGTGTTCTTTCAGTGGAGCATGTCCCTGTGGGATGACACACCAATTCCAACACCTGCACAGGGAACAGAACTCAGGGTGTTCTGTGCAGCAGCAAACGTTTGCTAAGAACACACCAACTGTAATAGGGAAGGGCGTGGTCCAGAGGCTCCTCCAGACCCGCCTCCAAACTCCCTTCTCAGGCACACGGAGCCTTCCCCGGCCGTGCCTTCTCTGCAGCCAGTGCTCAGGCAAGCGCCCTGCAGTTCAGCCTCTCTGCTGAAAGAAGACTCAAAAACCCTTTCAAGAGGAAGCACCTCCGAGGAAGAGAGGGTTTTGTCCTTAGAGACATCATTTCTCAAGTTCCCTAAATTCCCAGTTAATGACAAAAGTGGGTGTCTGATACTCACTCCCACAGGATAAAAGCCGGCCCATTTGCCACCAGCAGTGCAACACTTACCTGTGTCATCTCAATGATGATTCCCAGCACATCACTGTGACCTTGAGGTGGCCTGTCCAAAAGCTAGATCCAGATCCTTAATGGTCCCACCTGGACAGAACCACAGGGCAGCTGGCCCACCTTCAGGCTGGCACCTGTACGGATTTCTGTGTCTCAGCAGGTGCTGCCTCCTGAGAGCTCTTCTTAGGAGTTGATTTGGAAAACAGCTGCTTCAACCTCTTGGATCAGTATTTGCCAAGAAACCTGGCACAGCATGAGAACAGTTATCCAAGCCCTTTGGAAGGAAATGATTTTTCCCTGCCAGGCTGGCTTGGGTGCAACGTAACCCTAGTGGGTGTCACAGCTCCCTGTGGGACCCAGCACCTCCTCCTTTACGGGGCACTGAGGTTTAAAAGGTTCATTCAGCCAACTGCACTGCACAACGTCCAGACGTAAATTCAGATCCTTCCTTCCCAGTCAGTTCCCAGAACTGCTGAAGAGAGGAATTCAGTGCCTTGTCAGGGGGCAGAAGAAGTGACTGTCCGGGCTCTGAGGCTCTGGTGGCTGATCTCGGCTCTTTGGGAGAGTAGAGACAAAGAGGTGAGTGTGCTGGACAGCAGCTCCTCTGATAACCCTGATACCAAAGAAGGAAAAGAACACAGATCCCTGTTTTGCCAGAAGTGCCTCAGCATGGCTGAATTCCTAAGGGATTGGGAAGGGGAAACAGCATGCACAGGTATCTCTTTAAACTGTCAGATAAGCTGCACAGTAGTGGGTGGCTCAGATACTGTCACTTGAACCCCGCGTGGGACTTTAAGACCTGGGGATTTAACACCTGGTGGCTCAGGACAGAGACTGGCCTGTGCAGACTGAGGGCAGCCAGGCACAGGGTACTGCCTGCAGCTCCCTGTGTGCTGCTCACCTCGCTGCAGCAAGCACTGGAGCACCAGAGAGGTGATGCTTTCAGGTGCTCCTCTTAGAACCAGATGGATCAATCATTTGCCTGTCATTAGGAGGTATCTGTGAAACTTTCTGGAATTCACTTCTTACATTTAGTGACAGGCCCAGTACACACTGGAAGGAAGAAAAAGAGATGAGATGAGCTGAGTTAATGGAATGGACAGAGATGGCAGCAGTGGCAGCAGACACACACCGGTCCCACATGAACCAGGCACAGAACAACAGCTTGTCAGGGGAAAAAAAAATCCACACCACCTCAGCACTCCTCTCTAGTGATATCACAGGTTGGGAAGAATCAATCAGGCTTTCAAAAACTTAGGGCTATAAACAGTAAAATACCTTAGTCATCATATCATTAATGTACAGCTTTGCACCGTGAGAAAGCTTCTTAGTGAGACTTCTCAACCTGGTATTAAGTGTATGAAAATACATCTTGGGATTCTTAAGACTTAAAATTACTTTCTCTGTTAACTCTGCTCCTGAGATCCCTGATGGAAAAGTACATCAAATGTTTGCTTGGGCTTTAAATGCCATCCTGGCTCAAATCTGGTTCATGAAGCCCATCTGAATATTGCTAATTTCCTGGTTAGACGTGGACTGTACATCACAAAAAACTAAGATTTCCCCTGTTGTCTATGAAAACAGGAGAAAATTACTTCCATTCTCCCGTTCTGAAGACAGTTTCAGAGTTTTAAATACTTAAATCTCATGTTTACAGCTTTATAGCTTTGACCTTCATTAAAAATCTAATTCCTTACATGACAGGCTTGATTTTAGACCCCTGTCCTTCGGAAGCTGTTTGTTCATCCTGTGGAAGGTATAACTAATTGAAGTCATAGGTGGCCTGAAGCAATGGAGATGCAGGAGGACACTTGGATGCAACATCTGGTAGCTGTCAACACATACACACAGTGCAACAGCACCACAGAATAAACCTTCAGGCAGAATTCTCCTTTACATCTGACAGCTTTTGTTCTGCAGAAGCCAGGAAGAACTTCCCACCTCCCTCCTGTGTCTCCTTGTAAAAAACAGCTTCAAGATTTTCCCACACAGCCCTCTTCTGGGAGCAACTGTAGCCAGGATTCAGAAAGTTGGTCACACACTGGAACTGAGGACCTGCCAGTGGCTGTCCCATTCACATGTTCCCTGATATGACGGAAGAAGAAATTCTCCATTATGAGAGAGGACTGGGGAAGCTGGTGCCTTCCCTCAGCAGGGCAGAGAGAGTTGCCTGCCAGCACTCTCAGTGCTCTTCCACCTCATGTGCTTCCCGGTCCTGCACAGATGCAGAATGACAGCAAAGCTCCTGATCTCTGATCCTGTAGCACACAGTGTTTCTTGTGCTCTCCATAGGTATTAAAGCTTTAATAAGAGTCTAGAAAGTGCCCTGTGGCTTGCAGGGGAATGGGGCGGATAATAACTCTGTGTCCTCCTGTGTTAAATACCTGTTTCCTTGTTGCCTGTGATTGATGGATAATGACACAACAGCCCACTTAGGCGGGCTTTTCCATTACACTTACATTTTCCACTGTAATATTGGACTTTCTAGACAAGAACATTAACAACCCAGTTACAGTCAAATGGAAACAGAAATTCACAAATAAAAGTTGCTGGCTGCCAGAGCTTTGATCTTGCATCTTCAAACTTGAATCTGAATTTAATATTTTATTCACACGAGTCTCACAACCCAAGCAGAAAACAGCAAAATTCAATGTACTCCTTTTGAATGAACCCCAGTTCCAGGAACCAAACTTCCGTTATTTAAATTGAAAAGGTCCAATACAAACTCAGCTGGGAAGAAAACAGACTGAAATCCACATCTGAAGGGAATTCCAGCTCTCTCTCACTATCAAAACCACAGATACACAAAAAACATACATAATTTCTACAGAAGGGTAGGCAGACCATCTTTTTGAAGAGAAGGACACAGTGCTTCTGCCTTCTTCCTTAACCCCAGGGAGTGTGCAGTTTGACATTTTTTTCCACCTTTAGAGTCAACCTTTTTCTTTCCTCTTCCAGCAATCCAACACCAACAGTGCATCAAGTAATGGAAAAGCAATTGCTGCTAAGATAGCACAAAAGCATGAACAAACAGTTCTGAGGCTGAAGCTCGCAACAGCGACTCATCAAGTGAAAACTGCAACATTTTGGTGTGCTCCCACTTATCAAAACAGTCCAGATGGAGTCCTAGCATTATAATGTGGCTCATATGCTTGTAAAACATATCTGGTGTTCCCCTCGACATTGCTGAATTGGGCTGAGGACTCCTTGGACTCAGCCCAACAATTTATATCATCTCGTTCTCAGTGACGGGTCTTGTGCAAACTATTATGGCAAAACCGTGATGGAAAATGGTCTCACTCTGGAAATGAAAGTTGTGGTGCATCCACCAAGATGTCTTGATTGGTGTAAAGCAAACCCGTCCAGACATTTCCCTCTCACTGCCTGCTCATCTCCCTTAAGACACTTCAGTCGTATCATCGGCACCGTCCACTTCTAAGAGTACAGAGGGAACTTCTGAGAGTGCAGCCGCAGTTTGGTTAGTCACCAGCTTACTTAGAGGATGACTTCAAAAGCATCAAAGCAAATTAGTGGCATGAGTCCTACTACTTTCATATAGGAGCTTGATCAAGGGATTTTACATCCTAATCCAAAATCCCCTTCTGACCATATACACAATCTATCAACTGCAGCACCACAAGATCTGTCCTACACCTGATTTACCACGTTCCTTTGAGGCACTTTGAGGCTACAAGATACATACCTTCCAAATGGTTACACAGGGATATATTTAGAGTTTCTACAGATCTTCACCAAAAAATCCACTAATGATGAATGCAAACACATTAAAAAACATACAGTCTGTGAGAAAGAGCAGCCAGAAGTAAACCATTGTTCTTTGTTTTAAGGTGAAACTGCACCTATGCGTAGCATCTGTGACTAAGATTTCCCCACTGGCGCACAATTATTCCATTAACACATCAGGAGGAGAGGACCTGACAGCTACAGCGACAGGGTGCCATCTGTATCCTGCCCATGCATCCAAAGATTATTTCAAATCTTTCCTAGCTCAAGGCAAGATCTCACCTAGAAATGAATTCAAAGGATGAGTGTTCCAGATGCCTCACCGCTCAGGAAAATGCTTTGCGTACTGAAAATGACCAAACCAAAGCTATTTCTTAGGGAATGCTCTGCCAATGAGTCCTCTGCAACCCAACTTTAGTCCTGTGGAAGGGGTAGAGGCAGACTTATGCATGGTACACACTGCACTTTGCATGCACGAGCAGGAAGTTTTCAAGTACCCCCATTTTTAAAACATCAGTGCCAGGCATGACCAAAGGTGCGGCTGTCCCATGGCGGTTCCTCACTTTGAGCCACTGGTGCAGGGAGTATCCAACCTTTTTCCTGCCCAGCAGCTGTGAGGGATGCAGCACAAGTACTGACAGATCACATCACATGGCCAATCAAACAGAGAGGACTGGATACCTATCTTGTCAATCACTCACAAATCAAGTTATTTAAACAAATTTCAGGAAATCACAATTATTCCCTCCAGCTCCTGGCGTTGTAAACAGAACATCTAATCCAACACAGAACAACTTGATTAACAATATGTTTATAGGGAAAGAATGGTTATTTCAGAGTTACATCATCACACAGATTTGTTAATGTCAATGGGCAAAAAATTCCAACAAACCCATGACCAGAACAGAAATGCAGAGGCCAGAGGGAGAGCAATTTCATTTTAGAGAAGGGTAGGGAGCGATGCTTTATGTGAAACAACCTATTTATACAGCAGCCCAAGCCAACCTCAGCACACAGAATAGGTAATTCTGTAATATACAGCAATATTTGAGTCCTGAGATAACCCTGCTGGGCCACACATCCCCAGCAGTAACCAGAGATACTGAGGAAGTTCCACTTAAGCATGTGCTGCATGCTCCAGGCAGCTCACCCAGAAGCTGTCCTCTGGGACAATCCCATTGCAGAGCAGCAGTTCAGCAGCAGCAAACACATATGGTCCCTCACAATATGGGTAAGGTGAGGCTGAAGGAAAAAGGAGGACAGGATTTTGGAATACGAGCAGGGAGGTGGAGGGACATGGCAAGCTGGGAATCACACAAGCAGAGCAAGAAGATGCAGCTTCACAACTCTTCTAGTGAAAAGTGAACTTATTTTAAAACACATTGGGTAGCATGATTTGCTTCTTGAGGCAAGGCAGGACAGAGCTGCCAAGAGGGAGGTTGTAGTTTTTTTATCTGGGTAGGGCTGGAGAAAACACATTGATGGGAAGCTACTATTGGCTGAAAGAAAGAGTGTGTGAAGTCTCTGGCAGAAGATCTCTTACAACCTTCTGTGCCAAAGGAAGAGGGACTAAGAGGATTCACACGGCTTGGAGAGCTGAGATGACAGAAGATGTTGAGAAGATAGAAGAGAGAAAAAGGTCCAGAGAAATATTTTCGGTACTTTTTGGCAGTTACATTTACAACAAAAGCCACCTTTCTCTGCACATGGAAGGTCTCTGCAGCACGCAGAGATTAAGCCAGTCCTTCCAAACAGGCAGTGCATTTATCACAGCTTCACTGCAGGATACACACATGAACACCCACGCACCCAGCCCTGTCACAGGTCACTGCAGGCAGATCCAACTGCTTATTCACAGTCTGCCCAGCTCTAGGAGCTTCCCAATGCAGGCTTCCATGCCGATCTCGAAAGCTTACAACTCCAGTTGAATGCCAGTACGATGCAGTGATTAGAGAGACACAAGAGGGAATGAAAAAATTATTGACTCGACATGTCAAGCCTCTGTGATGTAAGACCAGGATGAGCTCGTGATAAGGTCACACACTGAATCAGACACAAAAAAACCCAAATCAGCTCTGCTGCCTGGAAATCCACTCATCATGTGCATGTTTCCCAAACCATTAGGATGTTTACAGAAGAAACTGCCTAGGTATACAAGCCTTTTCCTCACTCCAAGTGGAAGACTCCAAAAGCAGATTCTAGAAATCCACACAGTCAAAAGCAGGACAGGCCTCATGGGGGTGAGGGAGAGCAGGGGAAAAAGAGATGTGCTAATGATACAACCTGAGTAAAATCCACACACCTAATACGCAACAAGAAAAGCAGAAGATAATGTTAGCTATGAATCCAAGGAGGACAGATCAAAAGCAAGGCCACCTCCAGCGCCCTTAGCCTAACACACAAATGGATTTCAGTGTATTTGTGGACATGCTGCCACCAACCTCAACTGCAGGTTAAAGCTAAAGAGATGGAGTAACACTGTCAAGTGAATAAATGATGGACACCAGACAGCCCGTGAAAATGCATTTGAGGCAGGTGTCATCCTCCATTATAGGGGGAATCTGGCAGATTTTAGAAAAAAAAAAGCCAGACTCCACAATTAGGCACATTCTACCAAAAGGAAAGCAATTATTTTTGATGCTTGGACACTTGGACGCATTTTCTCTTACAAATCTTAACACACTCCTTGCACCACAGGCTTCAATAAATACTCCAAGGCTACAGGTCACAGGAGAAGTTCCATTCTCAGGATAACCAAATGCTCCTTCTCTATTTAATTGGGAAGCCACACAGAGTTGTGGCTTCTAACTGCAAATGTTTTCAGGACAGAAAGTCCTAAGCTTTGCCTGCTTGTCACAGCATCTTGTGGATTTTAACACCAACAGCTACAGCGAAAAGCCTGTGAAATCTGATCTGCACCAGAAGCTCTGTTCACACAGAATACAGAAAGGCACTGCAGTGAATGGATACAGGGGAATGGGCTCAGAGCAGGAGAAACACACAGTCGGTGTTTCTAGTTGTACAGGAATGGGACATGCTCAAGTGAGCACCCACAAAATCCAGTAAGAACCCCTCTTACCCTCTCCAGTAAAAAACAAGCAGGGAATGCAGATATTGCTATGCTCAGCAAGCTGAACATGGGCAGCACTGCAGGGAAACTGCTCTGACGCGCGCCGACCTCAGCGCAGGAAGGCATAAGAGCAAGTCTTGAACAACCACTCCAGCGAGACCTGCACAGTAATTTACAGTGTATGAAGTTTTAAAAGTTCATGCTATAGCTCTCCTCTTGCCCCCTTTCTCAAGAAACAGGAGGAAAGGATTACAAAATTGTTAGTTACTAGCAACAAAAGCTAGGAAATATTCATGCAGCCAGTGTTGCTAAGTTTGAGGCCTAAGAGGATTTGCAGACAGTACTACAGAGTCAGCTGAGACAAAACATTTGCTCCTGAGCTTAAAAAAAACCCCCTCTTGCTTCCATATGTATAACACCCAGCTCCATCTCAGTGAAAACAGTAAAATATGCAAGCAGCAGAGACAGGCTCCCTCCATTTCTCCTCCTCCTGCCTTTATGACACACAACAGTACACAAAGGGTACTTCATTTCCCACCTGATTTTCTCACACCAAGTAACATGCTTGTTATGTCTGTTCTCTTCTACGCATGAAGGAGGAATGCAGAAAGACCCCATGCCTACGGAAAAGAGCAGCCATGGGATGTATTCCCAAAGTTGCTTCCAAGAAGTCAACCTGGTGCCCTCAGACAGGAACACTACCACGCCAGGGGCTAAGCCAAAAAATGCCACACCATACCCTTCCAAAAATGAGAATAAAGAGGGGGAAATTACTTAGGAGAAATCATGTGACTTAGCAGACAGAACTCTCATTTTCCATTCAAAATAACTTTCTCCCCAACAGAAAAGCAGCCCCTCACAGACAGAAAAGAGGTCTCACACAACTCAAACGACAGCCACCACGAAACAAAAGGCCACCAGGAGCATCACCAACCATGAGGCTGCTACAAGGGCTGGACCCAGGCTCTGCACAACAAATCAACAGCTCATCTGCCCTGCCAGGGCAGAGCCCCCCAAAGCCAGGGGGAGAGCCAGCACCTGGCACCTCACTCATCCAGCCCTGTGCCCAGCACCTCCACACTGGGAACAACAGCGACCCAGCACCTTTAACGTGTATTAGGTGGGATCTTGGCACTAGAGTAAGTTGCCAATGCAACAATCAACAAGTCAAAGCAATTAATAAGGGGCTTGTTGTCATTACTTCAGCTGTTGCAGTTAATACACATGGAATGAAACTCTCTTGCAAAATCAGGGCAACACGGAAGATGGGTGTTTCCTTATCACAATATATGTAACAGAAAAGCCCCCTCAAATCTCAGCAGCCACATACATACACATGCTAAGATTTCCTGAATGGAGGGAGTTGAACCTGGTAAATCTGTAGTTTGCAAATCTGGCAATGATCTTAAGTGGGTGCTGGTGTGTGTCAAGTAAAAGAAAAGGATTTCACAATATCAGAATTATACAATATAGGGATGTAGCAAATTGTTCTTCAGGCAGGGGCAGTTCAACAGGCACTAAACAGCATCAAAAATGCTAGTTTTGCACAAGCTATTTATTCCCAGCCTGCAGATGCCTAAGAAAGAGGCAGGTTGACTAGTGAGGGACCAGCATGTCACTTGCTATTTATGCTCTCACAAGTGACTGAATTTGACAGGGACAGTTGATAACCTTCTGAAAATAACTGAACTATCAAAGAATCTGTGTCTTAGCTAACACAGGTTTTTGGTTCTGCAGCTTGCAAAAATGCAGACTCTCGGTCTAAGGAGATGATCTTGCAACTCTGCCCTGGAAGTCATTGAAGTGGAATATTTGTTCTCTAGGGACAACTCATAACTCCCTTTCTGAAGATCTCTATTTGTCTCTAACTGAGAATTTAAAAGTCACCTATTTCCCTTGCAGTATGTCAGGTACAAATCTTGCTAGTTGGTTCTTCTTTATTATTTAGGTAATTAGAAGGGCTCTTTTTCATGTTCAACCAAAAGCAGATTAGACAAGTTAACCTGTGTGGGGCAATCCAGAAGTTACAGCTCTCCTGACCAAATGCACGTAGCTTGGGTCATCCCAAACCCCACATTTAGTAACTTCACTAGTTACTAACTACTGTAGGTCTACTAAAGCATGATGAAGATTGGCATATGGAGGCTTGGGAGATGATCCCTTCCAAACACTCCATCTTCCAGCTCTCCTCTGCACACACACAGAGCCAGGTAGAGCAGGAAGAAAACTGGAAGACTTTCAAACCCTGTCTGTTTTTAGCACACCCCAGGTGTGCGTGGCTGGGATGTCAACTCCTGTCGCTAGCAGGGCTCTGGCAGCACCCTGCCTGAGTTTTGGAAGGGAACCACAGGAAAACATTCCCCAGCCTGAATGCCTGCTGTAACTGCTGCTGGGGAGGTCAGTGTAAGCAGCAGTGCAACATCAGCCAGAGCTTCTTCCCATGCATGTGTGTGCAGTGATTTACTGGGCACTTGCAGGCACTCAGTTCAGTTTAAATATTGGTGGTGCCCACAGGTTCCCTGCTGTAGCAGTGGACCAAACCTGATCAAGTCAAAACACCTGCCCAATCCTATATACTCCAAATGATAGAAAGGGCAGAACAGGCATCAACAATCAGAAACAGAGGGATTCCCAAATTCCCAGATACTTGAGAATTGCTCTTGCGTAGGAAGATGTTATTTCATGTGAGCAGAATGGTGGAGAGAATATGGAGAGGCATTTGGTTAAAAGGAGTGTCATCCATAATTATAGACTCCCCAATGACAACAAAATAAATTGGGAATTGTAGAAACACTGAAGGGGAAATAAAAGTTGTCACTGATGGTAAAAGTAATAATTAATTCTGGAGCCTTCTCTCTCTCTGCTCCTCACCACCACTTCGGTGGGAATGTGCCAGGCTCTTTCCCAGCAACAGAATTATTTCTGTAAAACACTTTTGTAAGTTGCAATACCTCTGTAACTGAAAATAGAGGCAAATGCAAGCGCTTAGTGGGACCTTTGAAACCCCAGCTGTGAAGACTCATTAACTGTAAGTACATTTTTGCAGATGCACAGCTCTGAATCTGACTCATAACTCTCCTCCCATGACAGCAAGACCCGGGATTCAGGTAAAAAGGCTTAAGATAATTGATATGGATTCTTACTCAGGCAAATTAGGAGGAAGAAAGCAGCAAAGAGGAGACTTAAGGGATATGGTGAAGGAAGGGGGATCAATCGTTTAGTTGGCTGTGTTGAGGGATCCATCACTTGCAGTTCCAAGGCACAAGGAGGGCAGTATCAGATGGGAATCTATGTTTTATGTAACAAATTTTATGCATCCTGCTCTTGTATGGTGGACAACAGCTCTAGCTTCAAATACCAGCTCAGAATAAAGGCCCCTCCTGAATAGTTACTGGGGATTTCAGTCATTTTGTCCTTTAAGGGCTGGAAATGTTCAGGTTTACCAGGCTCAACTGCACGTTGGGTAGTCCTTGTGTCTGCAGCTCCGGGTTGCCAAAGGACAGGATAGATACGGGGGAGATGCACAATTAAGCATCTCTCCCACACATAAGGCATATGGCAAAGTGGAGCAGTCAAGTCACAGCTGACTCAGAGCTGCACACGAGGGTATGCACCTACAGTCACATGTGCATGTGTGTGTGCACGAACAGCCGGGGGAAGCTTTTACTGCCAGCACAGCTCTTCCCGACTGCGTTTCAGTGAGTACAAAAACAGCAGGGTCAAAACCTGCATCAGGAGTCTGTCAGCCACCAGCCTCCGACTCCAGCCAGTGTGCTGACACACACCAGGGAGGAGGGCAGACCACTTGGTGTCCAGCAGCTCTTTCCCACTGGCATTTCTAAGCCTGATACGAGATTCTGGTAACAGCAACATTTAAACCGCGGTGTTGTGTGTTATACAAGAACAGATCTTCCTTCACAAAAACCTCATTGGCTTTCCACCACCCCACCAAAAAAAAAAAAAAATTAAAAATCTTCTAGCAGCATTGACCGAATTGTAAAGCAACCTGGTTGGCTTCCATGCATCCGATGGCCTCTTCCAAGAGTGAAAACTCCACGCAGACATAGCCATAGTCGTAACCTGGGGACAGCATTTAAATACAGACGGGAGTCATGTTAGTGCCTTGTCATAAAGAAAGCCACATTAAATATTCAATTTCCCTTTCCCTCCAACGACAAGCCCTCTAACCACCACCCCTCTACTTCAGAATGAAAAAGAAAGAAACCAGGGACTGGCTGGATGATGATTAACTGTGCAGTTTACCATGAATGTTAATGGTACCGTGTTCCCACTTTTCCTTACACAACCCAGTGACAGTCACACCCTTTCTCAGGGCAAGAAATAATTGCTTTGCTGTTTGTGTTCTTTAAGTCATAGTGACTTTCCATCGCCAGTTCCACATTTTGTGCTACCTTGGAGGCAGCACTCTCCAAAGTAAGTGTTGATAAATCATTTCCAAGTACCTTGCTGCAGATGTATTTTACACGAATAGCCAGCATTTTAATTGGGCAATATTTCAGAAAGAACTAACGCAATTCCTTTGCCTTTGCTACTTTTCTTTCAACACCTGCTTACTTTTTGAAGTCCAATCCCTTGTATTATGAAAAAGTGCAGCTGAGCAGGAATGAACTCCAACTTTCTCATTTTGGTATAGATGTCACTGCACACATAACAAGAGGGTGTGGAAGCTTTAAGTTTAGATTCAAGAAACCAGAGAGCCTTTACTCTTCTCACTCCTTGGAAAGCTGTCATCTCAGTCACTGCAGAAGGGACACACTGATTTAACTGTGTACTCTAGTCACCTGCACTGAAATACTATGTCCCAAAGTAAAGTGCAGAGTGAACACTACAGAATCTAAAACCAACTCAAGATCCATCCCTGACGGTGAAACTATATCCAAGAACTGGAGTGCTGAGGGGCAATCTAAAGTCACAACCTCTCCCTCCACGTGTCAAGGCCACCACACTCCAAAACAGTAATTTCCAGATGATCATGGGCCGAGATGCTCCTACATGCGCACAAGCAGCGAGAGGGCTTGGCTCCCTTCTCCTGCTGCTCTTTTGGCTGGTTTGGAGTGAGAGGAAAGCTGGTCTGCATGTGATTTGTGCCATTTTAGGCACCTAACTGTCCTGGTGAAGCGCTCATCTTCTGTCCTACTAAAGATGCACATCTCAACTCTGATATCTTCAAACCAGGTACGTATCTGGTTCCTACTGCTTCAGCCCCTCACCTTCCATGGGAAGGTAACTCCATGCATGCTTCCCTCAGGCAAGGCATTTCAGCCTCCTGGGAAACAGCCCCCAGCTCCCTCAAGCCTATGCCTAAGAACATTTGCTGCATTCTCTCCTTTTTCCTTCTCTGTCACTTTACTATCTTTGTAGTTTACCACATCAAAGACAGGACCACACAAAACTATTTCATCATCAAACCCTACTGATTTTTTTAATCTTTTTTTTATTATTATTCTTGGTGCTCTTTGCATGCTGTTCTAACAACACAATCCTGACTTTGCACCTTTGCCTTTAATAACAAGACTCCAATTTGAATCTAACACCTCTTCCACCTCACAGAGGAATTTATTCCCCTCTCCCATATTATTTTAGTCAATATAATTATGGTAAAGGGAAATTTATCAATCTGCGTGCTTTTCAGCTCAGTGGAAGACGCAGTCCAGCAGCACAACATCTGTGGTGGAAGGCAGCTAAAGCCACTTGACACTCTTATATCAAGTGGGCACCTGGAACTAGAGGTGTGGTTTCAGCTGGCAGGATTGACAGAACCAAATTGATCCAGCTGTTCCCATAGCATCCATTCTGCTCTGCAGCACAGCCATACCGGATCACACTTTGAAAATGAAGGAGATCTTCTCTCTGCAGAACGCAGCTGCTCTCCAGAAGCAGTGCTGCCCCTTGCTGGGAGACTGCTCTGCATTCCGGGCAGACACCTCTGCTACTCCATGCACAGTGTGCAGCCTCACGTGGTACATTTTAAAGCCTTACTCAAATCCAGAACTCTCGAGTCACTTTTTTCCCTTCTGTTTAGAAAAGGGCTGCGTGAATGATATTTGTCAGCCCATAAGGCTCCTGATTCCCCTTCAGAGAGGATTTCTGAAAGCTGCTGTAATCAGTGAGGCAAGATCAGAGCACTATCTTACTTCCATGTGTGGGAGATCTCATGAGAGACACAAAGCAAGATTGCAGAAGTTTTCGTCCTATTTGCTCTGCAGTAAGAGGACGTTTACATCCCAGTCCTCACGAAGGGAAGGAGTAGTTTAGACAAGGATTTAATCCAGCATGACACAACTGAGAGCGCAAGGCTGAATGTTATACAGAGATACAAAGGCTGAGACGCTTGGAGGAGTGTATGCCAGAGGATCATTCCAAGCATTACATGGAGACAGTTAACGGGAAGCCCAGCACATTTCTCCTCCTGCACTTTCCCCACCTCTGCTCTCCCCCACCGCACTCATAAACATAGCAGCAATAACATGTACAAAAACAATAACCGTGGCCCCATATCCAGCCAAAATGCAGCTCCAGGCCAGACGTTCAGCTCTTGTGGTCGGCTCACAGAGGGATGCAGCGTTCTGGAATTCACTACAAGCTGTCCTTGCACAGACAGCACCGAAGTAGTGATGCAAGAAGAGAGCAGCCTGGAGCCACTTGCTGAAAACCACTGCTGAAGATGTGTGGGGGCTTGACACTTTTCCCCTCCCCCAGATCCAGAGCTTTGCATAGATCTGACAAGCACGCTCAGGATGTGAGAACTACGGAGTAATATCAGCCTGGGGCGGCACACCACCCCTGCTCTGCCCCCCTGCCCCCAGCTCCTCCACAGCAGCCTTCCATTTTAGACCACGGCAGGGAGGCAACTGAAATGGAAGCCTGTGGAACAGTGGCACCACACCTTCAAAATGCAATGGCTGCTGATTTTTCCACCATCTGCAGCAGTCACATTACCCGGAGAACAACAAAACAAAAACCAAAAACTCGGTTTGAAGCAAAACCAAGTGGCTCGAGGCTGGTTCTTAAGGAGGAGCAACTACAGAGGCTCCTGCCACCAACCACTGTGCCTCTTCCCTGCCTCCTCCATAGGGCTGGTCCAGCCCTGTGCAGCAGCTGCTGAGCAGGGATGTTTTTGTTTCCGAAGCCTTCACACAGTTTGCCTGTCAGAATGCCAACAATTTAGGTGCTATTACCAGAGGCAGGACATGGAATTTTGATGGAGTGATAGGGCCAGGCACCTTACGGCAGGAACTGGTTCCATAGGCATCCCAAGGTAAGCAGTGCTCCCCTGTGAGTGAGAGCTCTTCGACACCCTCTGGTATTCTTCAGGTCATAGCAGTAAAACCAAAGCAATCAAACGAGCAAAGCAAAACCAATGCTGAAGAACAGCGTGGTGTTTTTGACTCAAAGAGGCCTAACTTCACATGCAAGGTTTCACATGAAGATATAAATCCTGGTATCTTCACCTGTTCATTAGTACAATACTACAGTTTCAGGATCCACAAGAAATTAGAATGGAGTAATGATTTGCAGAAGTATATATGATCAACATAGACTCTGTCAAAAAGGAAAGAAATCCTTGTGTGGTATTTCTCCCACAGAACCTCTGAGCACGCTGCAGCAAAGCTACACTGTCCAAATGATCTTTCCAACAGGAACACTTGAACTTGCCCAGATTTTGGCCCTAGCACAGCCATAAAACATCCATGCCCTCATCTCCCCCCATGTTTTAGGTCAACTGTGCAAAAGGACTCTTGTACCTTATTTAGCTACTTCCTTTCAGCTGTGCAAGTCTACAGTACCACAGGCTGTGTATGACGGATGAAATCAGAACGCAAGGACAGCATGCACAGAGATTTCAGAGGACTTCTGCTTTCCCTTAAGTGCTTCTATGTATACACAATCCTTTACGGATGCTCCCAAAGCATGCTCGGCTGTCTTCTGCACTGAAAATGGCACTAACGCTTAATACTTAGCAGTAAGGACACATTTAGAGCTCCAGGAAGCTGCTCTGCAAGCATTGGAATAAGGAACATTCTGCCTCTGAAAAAGACATGTTTTAACAAAGTGAATTTTGACAGCAAATGGAGGGTCCCTGCTAGCATGCAATAGTTTGGCTAAAATCCTGAAAGCCTGCCTTAAAATTGCTGTTCTTTGGCTTCAGATATAGAGATCAAAGACTTGGGATTTAAAATAAGTCTTGTCTCTATACAGACACAGTTTCTACTGAACAACTGACACATAGTAACGTGTTACTTCACCATAGTTTGTTATATCAAAGATCTAAATAAAGGAAAACCATAATGTTGTTCTCATAGGGGCTGTAAGCAGTGTGAAGATAAAAAAAAAAAATATCTCTAGAGTTTTAGAAGACCAAACGAAAAGATCCTGTAGTGACAGCAGCCCTGTCTGTGCCAAAGCAAAGATAGTTTTGGAAAGAAGGCAGGATGGCAACATGACAAAGGCATCCAATCCGAGAGGCGATCCAGCTTCTTGGTTCTAGGAATGAGCGTGCAGTCAGTCGTGCTGCTGCACACCCCAACAAGCTTAAGGCATTAGGTCACCTCATCTCCATGGGGAACCATCACCTGCCTTTGCAAAAACAACTGCGACAAACCCCTGGCTGCTCTGGTGCAACACAAATATTCCCTCTCCTCCGGGACAGGAAGAAGATGGTCTCCCATTAAATTAACTCCATGTAACAGCTCACCAAAGGACACTACACTTGGCAGAGCAGGGTGCAGCTGAGGAAGTCCTCCACAGAGTTCCACCCATGCTAGAGAAGAAAGTTCTGTTGCTCCAAGAACAGCTACAGCATAAAGTATGGAGTGACTATGAAGAACTTCTACATCCCTGAAGGAATCTGCAGTCTCACACATTGACCTTCGGGGAGTTCAGGTAATGGAGACCGGGATTGTGCACCCTGTTCTCAGAGAATCTGCCATTCTGTGGTTGAAAGGAAGATCTGCCTCACGAGTGGGAGATTTTGGCAATGTGCCCACGGCCCCATGCACAAGATTTGCCTGTTTCCTCCAAGGAAAGAGGCGGATGTAGATCATCCATACCAGAGTGAATACCTCATCACAAGAAAATGCTGGAGAACACAGGGCTTTCTCTGGATCTCTGTGCTGTTACAATGGGCTGCTATTAGAAGGCATCATACACTCAATGCTTCCAAGAAAACAGGAGCTCCTGGACATGCTCAGGAGTGGCTGTACCTGTGCTTACTCAGCAGGCACTGCCTTTGCAGTGAGGATGGGCACCAGAGTAGTGCCTTCCATGGCAGGCAGAGGAAATAAATCTGCCCAACCAGCCTAAAAAGCTGGAGGGCTCTCCCACAGCACGCAGGGACGGCAGCAATCTATCTACGCTACCACAGAAGCCAAAATCATGAGCTCTCTCAATACCAGCTGGTGGATTCGGAGCATCCATAAATTCGTCAGATCTCTTTACTGCTCAGATAAATTGGTCTTCAGAGCTACTAAAGCTGAAGAGCTGTACTAGAATAAACAGGACAATCTGCAACAAGCCATATCCCCAAATCCTTTCAAAGGCTGAGCATTTACCAGCCACACCTGCTTCTGGGAAAAGGCCTGTCACTTCCTGCTGTCCCTCTGTGTAAAGAAGTACACTCTTATACACTCATTCATGACAGAGAACAGCACTGAAACCACAGGAAATGAAACAGAGCTGTATTCTGAAAGATATAGTCCATCCTCCTCCCTCCATCCTGGAGAACAAGACACAGAAAGGACCTGCCTGAGACACCCTCAAAGGCAGACACTGGCAGCTCCATAAACTACAGGAACTACTACAATCAGAGCCTCAAATGGCTGTCAGACATTCTTGGCCCAAGGAGAGTAGTTTATACACCGGCACAAAGGAGAGAAGGGAAAAAACCCCAATGCTAAGATTGTACACACTGTAGTTTCATTAAAGACAAAGTATCACAGCGTTATGTTTGTACAGAAACTTGGAATCTGAGGAATGTTGGGGCTTTCACTAAACTCCATGAGAGAGGACTGTAAGCTGCATACCTGGGAAGGTGTTCCACCCAGGAATTTGGTTTTAAAGTGCTGATAATGTGAACCTGGTCTCCAGGATATATGACTTGTCATCTTAGCACAAGGCAATCAAGGTCATGTCAGTACACTGTGCAGAGCCTTGAAGTTTTGCTCCAGAGATGCAAAAGGAATGAGCACCTCTCTAAAAATGGATTCTGCATGTCAAAAAGGCTGTGAGCATGTTTTATGGATGGATGTGTTTGTTGCCTTTTCCGAATAGGCCTTATAACCCTGAACCAAGCTTGATCACTATCACAAACACTGAGTTAGACGAGATTTGTACTTCCTATTTCCTAAGCCACCACATCACAGACGAGGAAAGAGGAGCAAGAACACCTTTTGCTTCCAAGAGACAATGCACTAGTGCCCTGAAACCAAGCAAGGCAAGCTAAAAGCCTACTGCCCACACAGCTGGGAAAACTGGCAAGGACTGCTATTGATGACCATGGACTAATTCCAGCTAAGTGTGTTTTTTTGCTTCTTGGCAGGCTATTCTGGCTACAAACTAGAATCAATTGGTTCAGGCAGATCAGTGCTGAAGGTATTTCCACAAGTCCTGGCAGGTGAGGCCTGCAGTCTGCAGAACTCTGCTGATGACAGGAGGATCTGACCACGCCTCAAGGGGAAACTCCTCGTGTGCTACAGCATCTCGTGAGCTCAGGGATGGTCACCTCAGCTCTTAGCAAGTGCCTGAGGTCTGCATGCCTGAGTCATGGCTGATGCAGCAGAGTGGGCCACATAACCTTCACTGTGCAAAGCACCAAGCACAGAAACAGGAGATTATTCATCCTATTGTGCATCAGCACCAGCCTTGATGGCGAGCCAAGCTGTCCTCTGTATAATTAGCACAACAGGCCAGATGCCCTCTGCACCACAGTGTGTGCTAGAGACATCCCACAGCAACCCACAGCATGCTCTGTGTACCAAACCCAAGAATCTAAGTCCTTGTGGGACCTAGTCCTCATCTAACTCCAGAGGGTTATAAAAAATTCCATTGTATGAGGAAACCATTAGCTGGCCACAAATCCACCCTTCAGAGGGGTTTCCCCAAGGGCACTGCATCACTCCAGAAAGGAAACAAAAAGGTTTTTGTTTGGCACAGCTCCAGAAACACTCACTCTCCCTGCAGAGGAGCAGCTCACCTCTCCAGTCCTACCCAAGGCTGGGAGCTGCAGCACGATGGCACCTGTGGAAGGAGCAGCATCTTGCCAGCATTTCTGGCCTCCAAGAGCAGCCCCACCCAAACACCACCCACAGCAAGGAAGCTAAAACCCTGTTATATGTGGGCCTGACAAATGCACAGCCATGTCTGCCTCAAGGGAAAGGAGATCTCACTGCCTTGGAATGCACTCCAGACATGGAAAATGGAGAACTTATCCCTACTGTGGAGAGGTGCACCAATTTAAAATAAAATAAAATAAAATAAAAAATTCGCACCAATTTTTCCATCATGAGCTGGAAACTTCTGGACCCTTAGATTATGAGTTCTAGCAAAATGTAACACTGAAAAATACAATTTTGAACTCCAGAGGCTTCCTGATATATTCCTGAAACCAATGATTCACTGTTGTGATATACAAGATAGACTGCACTTGGAGAGGAGAAAAAAAGCAGCACCTTTTAAAGATTTATCTAAGGGGCTTATTAATATTTAACAGGGCACCAATGCGGCAGAGCTTAGAGAGAACAAGCAAGATAATCCAGTTTCTTGTATGACTTGGCCAAGGCAATTTTAAGTTTAACACAGGGAGGGATAAGGGGAGCAGTTCCGAGCACCACGTAAGGGGCTGGTCTGGAGAAATGAAACAGAATGTGAATGGTAGGGCAAGAAGGTGGCTGAGCAGGCAATAAGGAACATTTTGTGGCAATACTCGCTAAAACAAAAGCTTTTTAAAATGGAGCAGGCAGCTGCCATAAAGCAGCTCATGTTTTCAGGTAACACGACATTTCTTGGGTGTTCCCCTACCACAGGAAGAAGCCTGTCCTTTAGCATCAGTCACCTGTGGACACTGCTCTGGTCTCAGGCATCACTGCTGTTCAGGGAGCTTCTGCCTGCTCCAGGCATTCCAGTTCCATGGGTGCTTTGCTCCTCAGGGGTGCCGTATTGTGTTCCCATATCCCCACCAAGGGTTCAAAAGCAAGTATTTGGAAGGGTCAGAATAGGGTTAAAAAACCCAAACCTCACAGTTTCTGAAGTGCTGCACTAATTTAGAGGGGCTGGGGTAGAACTCACTGCTCCTGCTGGCTGGAATCCAGTTCACCTGGTCTCTCCAGGTCCACTTCAGAGCTCCTCTCTGCCATGCTGCTCTCCACCCTCGTCAGAGTGTCCATTCTCCACCAGGCTCTCCCAGCCCAGCAAAAATTCCTCTCAGTTCCCCAGATGGGCTTATGGAGTGAACTAGATAAGTCTCACGGGCTGCCAGCCATTTCTCAGGCTTACTTTCCCTGAACAGCTTTCACAGCTGCTGGTACCAACACTAACAGGAATCCTGGTTGGAAAACACGTGTTCCAAGCTTGTTCCACTGCACGCTGCATCCAGGAGAACAATTTGAACAGAAGGCTCAGAGTGTGCTTCGTGCTTTCACTCATTACTTTGGACACCACTGCAGTGTCTTTTAAGATAAGCAGCCCTTTCAGATAAGTCTGTCTCCACGTGCTTCCTTCTCCAGGGCACACGTGTGGCGCAGCCAGAGTTCTGTGCATATCAGACCCTCAAGATGAGATCGCAGGCTTATGTCTGACGTTAGTCAGGGAAGTAGAAATAAAGCCTGATGAGAATCAGGCAGGAGGTAAGCTTAAAATATGATCAAAATCAAAAGCAGGGCAAGGTATGTTCATGTTAGACTCCTCAAAGGTCAAAAGGCATCAGCTTCAAGGTCCTGGCAGTGAGCACTGAGGCAGGAGCATGGACAGTAACAGGAGGAGGACAGACCCCACGCCATGGGCAGCCAGTGTTGTCACACACTGCACTAACACCTCCACGGAGGGGACACCACGGTGTAAAGCCACATGAAGGCCCTGAGCCCAGCAAGAAGAGACAAGCACCTCCAGATGGGATAGGGGAGCTCACAACCCCTTCCCAGAGAGCTGCTGACAAGTCATCACTGCAAGCATCTACAGGATCAGCAGGACATCCACGCGCTGCCTCCACACAAGGCTCCAGGACACACTGCACACCAAAGCAGCTGATGGTCTTTGAGAAGGCTCCACGGTCACCTCAAGGTTCATTCTTTGCAAAGGTTAATTGGACAGACATGACCAAACACGCTTGAGAAGGCAAGCTGAAAGATTTAATACAGTTATTTCTGCCGAGGCTTACACATCACGCTGGAAGAAGCCCTCTTCTCCTCAAAAATGGATTTGGCACTTTCAGTCTGAACGTACAGGCATCAACTCAAAAATCTAACTGATGGAAATTACAAGTTAATGTCTTTTAGGGTAATACTATAAAGTCTGACTTTGACATTTTATCATTGTAAATATCTGCCTCTTTGATTTAAATAGAATTACTATGCCGCTTCTTAAGGTCTCTCCTTTCACTGCCTCGTTTAAAATCTAGCCACCATTTCAGTTTGTGGGCTTCAGAGACAAAATAATCTAAAGAATCAACAGCTTGAATGCATACCAAAATCACACCAGGTATATTAAGAACAGCGTTCCATTCTCAGCACAGCCTTCAGTGAAAATAGACTTTCCTTCGCACATACCCAGTATGTAAAAAAAAGGGGCTTTATAAAGAAATTGAGCTGCTTTTTCCAAGAAAAATCAACCACATAATTTCCCCCAAACCAGAAAGTCTTGTGAAAGATCATACAGTGGAAACATTACATTGAAGCTGCTGAGATAAGCTTTATGATAAGCGCTATCTTTTTGAGAAACCGATCCGAACTTCACTTATTTTGAGTTAATTGCGTGTTATTTGTTACGGCTGTTATTGTTCCCCCCACAGCTGCAGGCATTCTTCTCTCAAACACACTCAACATGCATACTCATGATTAATGTTATTTTTAACATTTCTGGACAGCACTCAAAAATATACAACCCACTCAGACTGGCTTAGCACGTGCTCCTCTGAGCCGGGCTGCCATCGTCCCACCGAGCTGATACAGCAGTGCAGGTGTATCCCAGAGACATCAGGAATCCAAAAGGTTTGCTTTTAATTCTTACAGATATTTACACACAAACCCCATCACAAAAGCATCGTTTAGCCCTTGACTGGCCTCTAGTTTCAAAGAGGTTTAGCTTTTCAGAAGTTAATATTAATTCAATTCTATACACTTCTCTAGGAGGAGCTAACGTGAAAAGCTGGATTAATTTTACAACAGCTTCTAGTTACCCAATTTCTAAAAGAAGTATCCACAATTCAGGAAGCTTTTATTGCCCTAGACATATCCATCTTGTGCAAGAAGGATCAGAGAGCTGTTTAAATGCAGCCTCAGGACATAATGCAAAACAAAGACTTCGGAGCCTCCACTTAACCTAGAACAAAGCTACACCACTTAAATGCCTGATGTTGACTGGACAGGGTTAAACAACAGCTTTACACAGCTCATAAAACATGAGCTAATTTTAACTTCATTCTTTGCCTCCCCACAATTGCCAGAAAAACTTTTTAAAAGATCCAACTTTGCAGCTGAAGAGACAGCCTGAAACGGAATGCAGCTTTTGGAGAGACAGCAGAAAACTGCAACCCTCGCATCACGTGTGACCACCCGCAGATACCGGAGCTTCTGCACATAACTTCAGACACTGTGTCTCACCCTGAGCAGCCTTTGAAATAGGGAATGGGAAGGAAGAAACAGCAGTTCCCTAATGAGGGCAGTAAGTCCTAATAACGTACATGGGAAGAGATTTAGGAAGAAATTTCCAGTTCAAGTCGATTTATTACTTGAAGTGGCATGTTTCAGAAGGAAAAAAACCACAACTGACAAATCTCATCAGCACAGGCAAGAAAGGAGAGTGTTGCAATTATTGTGTTGCAGTCAGTGCTGCGTGGGTGACGACAACCATGCTGAACTATGCTTAGAAAAGAGGAAAGGAAGCAAGAAAGACTAACTGTGCCCCTTAAGCCCTGCTTGTTGGGCCAGATAATGTGACACAAGGATGTTCTTTAGTTCAAAGGTTCCTGAGAAGGTTGTGAAATCTTCTTTGACAGCTTCCAGAAACAAAAATACACTTGAGAAATACCCCACTGCCCCAGTTTCGCTCCCCAGTTACTAAACACATTGGAAGCCTTTATATAATGTATTGACACCAAGAATCCAGCTGCTTCACATACACAACCCATACAGGAAATAAAAAAAAGCACTGATGAATGTAGAAGCCTCTGCTCTCCTAGGTTTAAAAAAAAAAAATTAAAATAAAATACCAGTTTCCAGGTATTTCCTACCAGTATTATCCAAACCAACCCCCAGGACTCACCCTTCCTACCATCGAACATCTTTGTTCCAGTACAACTTTCTCACAAAGCAGCCTTGTATAATATTTCTTTCTTCAGAATCCTACACACACTGATCAGAAGTACAGCAGAACTTTATTCTTTGAATGAGGAAGAGCATCCAGACCCAGTATTTGGATATTTGCTTATAAAACTTACTTTGTCTTTTTTTTTAACCTGTCTTCGTACCTAAGCAGGGTACCAGTTTCAGGTTACTGAAGGAGAAACGTTTCCTGAGGACACTATTTGTGAAGCACTTGTTCCACAGTAAGACCACCTCAGAAACAAGATTTAGCAATAGTTAAAAAAAAAAACTATGGAGGAATGAACCTGCTGTCCCATGGCTTTACTCTTGACAGCTGCTGCTCCTACACCTCTCCAGAGGCAGCTGGACACACGCTTTACCTCTGAGGCAGCAGTGAGTATAGCCATCAATTTTGAGGACAAGAGGACAAACTCCAAAACTCAGAGGGCATTTTCATTAAAAAATAACTGCAATTAGGGCATGTAAGACTTTAAGCAAATTGCCTAAGAGGATATTGGTGTAAAAAATACCCTGTTGTCACCTCGAAACCAGAAGCACTGGAGAAGCATTCTCACCTGAGCTGTAATCTTTCAGTCGCAGGTCCTTCACAGGTGTCCCATCAGGCCCTCGGAAAGCGTTGAGGATCTACAGGAAAAACGAGATCCACTTCATCTCCAAAATCAAACCTCCAAGCCCAAGGTACTTGCCAATGCACATTTCTGTCTCTCCAAGAGTTCTGTTCTTTCTAGGTTAAGTCTGTTACAAACTGACACACTTTCCTAATTAAGTTCCAGCAGTACCTGAGAATTGTTACCGGGTTTTGAGAAGTATTTTTGGGTTTTGTTTGAAGAAGTGAGCACCATTTACACCACAATTCAACTGTTCAAAGGTTTATTACACTGGTTTCAGCCAGACAGTTCAACTCAGATCCTTATTTAAGGTCAAAGATGTCCTACCACCTTTAAGGAAATCAAAGTACAAGGGCAACTCTTCTGAGCCTTATCATCCTCTGAAGGACAAAGTTCCTGCTGTGAGTTCTCCTATATCAAGCCTCAGAAGCTGATCACTACAGCTAACCCTAGCAAAAACTGCTGCATGTAGGGATTCTCATGCCTGGAACTGTCACCAAACAAACAAAAAACCCCAGAACTAAAGCCCTAATTTGTAGTAGAAGCTTTAGGAAACGGAGTTACTTTCACCTTGCAGCCTAGATAATTTCATGTGTTTTTACTAAAACCAGCAGGAACAGCAGACATCTTTTCCATCTTTGTAAGACCTCATTTAAGCAATTTCAAGTAACTAAGAACAAACAAGTTCACTTAGACACTACATGTCTTCTGAGCCCAAAATAGTAGTAACAATATTTGGTGTATATATAAAGCAGTGATGAAGTAAGGCATGTTACAGAGTCTGGAGTCAAGGCTTCTAGCTATCAACACCCCACATGCAACTGCAAAAAACCTCATCACTTCTAGAACCCCCAAAAACCCAGAATAATCAGATAACAGGTAACATTGCAGTGACTTCTAAATCTGGATTTTCCCCTGGGGAAATGACAGACCATCTGATATACATGAACCAGACTTAAAAGTGGTACTTTAGAAACCCTCTACAGAAGTTTCTGGATGAGAAACATCCCACTTACATCATCCTTTGTGGCAGTTTCAGGCACTCCTCCCAGTCGAATGAGCTTGCTTGGCTTCACATACTTGGGGCAGGTCCGGTAATCTTGGTCCTTGAGTTCACACAATCAAGATGGTTTTACAAATGAGAGATGCTGGCTCACAAGATACACAAGCAGTAGCAAAATAAAGCAGGGGAAAATTCAAAGGCAAAGGCCCATAAGCAGCCTGACTCAAAGCTTTAACCCCTGTTTGAGATTCAGGGAGCCCTGGAGGAGCTCTTCACATGCTCACTGAGCTGTATAGAAAGATCTAGCTCCAGGAAAATAAAACGGGTAAATCATGTGTCTCTGTTTTCCAGCACTGGGAGATTCAAATTCAATAGTAGTTATTCAAATTCAATAGCAGTTATTAACTCAGTAGCTACCACAACCTTCAGATTTCCAAGGTAACTCTGAAGGAAAACAAAGTATGTATGAGAACAGTTGTACACAGGCCCAACCAAGCCAGTAGCTTCTCTCTGATACTGCTCATAAGCAATATCCAGGGGGAAATAACAAAATAAGATTATCTGTAACCACTTCCCCCAACACCCTCTGTCTGGCCATTTTCAGCTTGGGGACTTTATGAATCAAATCTGGTTCTACGTATTTAGCAACTCTCACTTGCTAAACTGCACTTCTCTTAAGAAGAGTTTCTAAGATAGAAAGGGTGCCCATTGAATAACCTAGAGCAGAGAACGATCTCAGAGAAGGATGGTGAATTAGAATAGAACTGAAGTGATGGGATATGGATGAAGACTCCTTCCCAACTCCTTCCATTCTTTGGCCAATACGCATTTAAGAGAAACATCAATTGACAAAACCACCTACCTGAAGGCTCTTATAGGGCCTAGAATCTTTGCTGGGTTTTCCTTCTGAAAAGGACTTGCCATGTTCATAATCAAACATCTGATGCCCTGGCAGCCGGTGATCCACATCACGATATTCCATGTTCCGGTAGTCTGTATCTTGCCTCCCAAGGAAATCCAGGTCACCTTCACCCTTTAACCCAAGATCAGAATCGGATCTTTGCTGCTCCCCCCCAGAAAGCTGCTGCTGTTGCTGCTTGTTAGCAAAGGTCTGAGGTTGCTCCTCTTGGTCCTGAAGAGTAGGAAGAGGTCCACGGCTGTTTTGGAAATTGTGCGAAGTGTCATCTTCAAGACCCAGTCCCAGGGATTCCTCTTCTCCAGCTGGTGCTTCCGAGTGTTGAAATTCTCCTTTTTGGCTACCAAAGGGAGTTCTGTCTAGACTAAGCACAGACTCATCTCTTTTGCTGGTGCTTAAACCAGAGCCCTCTCTTTCTGCTAAAGGTACAGTAGATTGATTGTGCCTAAAATCTACAAAGCTTTGATCAACGGGAGGCATTTCCCTATCTGAAAAGTCCATGGGAGGAGCCACATCCCTGCTCCTAAAATCCTGATCAGATCGAGACCTGTGCCTATTTCTGAAGTCTGACGATGGTGCGTTCCTGTTTCTGAAGTCCAGATCAGAGGTGCCCACACCCCTGAAGTCCAAATCAGGTACATCCCTATTTCTGAAGTCTGAATAGGAATGTTCTCTGCCCCTGTAGTCTAACTCAGACATGTCTCTTGCCCTAAAGTCTGAGTGAGGCCCATCTCGACCTCTGAAGTCTAAATCGTAAGACCCCCTTCCCCTGAAGTCTGATGGAGGTTCGTCCCTGCCCCTGTAATCCATATTATGTGCTTCCCTATCCCTGTAGTTCATGCGGAACGTGTCCCTGTTCCTGTAGTCCCCTGAAGGAACATCCCCGCCCCTGAAGTCCATAGGGGGCCCTTCTCTCTCCCGGAAGTCTCCAGCGTACATATCCCTGCCCCTGTACTCAGAAGGGGGTGGCTCCCTGCCTCTGAAATCCATCTGGGACTCGTCTCTGCCCTGGAAGTCAGATGGTGGGAAATCCCTGCCCCTGAAATCATGGTGCCCCTCCCCACCTCTGAAGTCACTACGTGGTCCATCTCTAGCTCCATAGCTGAAAGAAGGTTCCTCTCTGTTGGCAAACTGAGGATTGAGGAGGCCTGAGAGTGCCTGGATATCAAAAGGAAGTGATTTTCTGCCAGAGAAGTTGCCAGAGTGTCTTTCTTGACCAAGACTATCAAGGGAAGGAGGATATTCCCTGTTCCACCCGGGAGCAAACCTTTCTTCTTGGCTCCCACTGTAGAAATAAAGACAGTATTATTCATAACGTGCTTAAGAGTCTGAAATCTACACAGCAGCACATTCTTCTCTAAACTTTTATAGAGCTGTGTAACAGTCTAAGATCCGCAGAAGATATTGATGTTTGGCAGTTTAAGATGAGGCAGCATACGACAGATGTGAGAAAGTAAACTTGGGTGCTCCCATTTCAGCACAATTTCCAGAAGCACTCAACAGGGAATACCTGCAATATTAATGGGTTAATGATGGTAGCAATCCACATAGTCCTGCACTGCACACAGCTCTGCAGCTGTCCCAGGTGCCAGCAGCTGGTGTGTTGGTTCATTAGCATCACCAGCACACGCCTGTGAGGAACCCAGGAGCTTAAGCTCTCCGGGCAGTATGGAAACAGCTAACTTAACACGTCATCCTGAGGCACACGAAAGCAGAGGTTACCAAACAGGCTTTATTGACATGCTACAAAGACTCATTTATGCTTCCTTGTGCTGGAGTCCAAACTGGCAAATTCTGAAAGCCATCAGTTCAGACACTGAGGGTGCCTCACAGGACTATGCCAACAATCAACATCCAAGATATCCCTGTGCTCGTGCCTCCAGACTGTCTTACACCGAGTTCACAAGACTATGGCTATGAGCTCTCCCAATATCTGCACAAAAACACTCTAGAAGAAGTTTCCTCTTAAGGCAGTTTTTCAAAATCCAATGGGGCTTTTTTTTTTTTTAGATGGAGCTATCTGATCTTTCATCTAAGCAAGGCTCCAATACATTTTTTAAAAAACAGAATAATACAGTATCAACACATTTTAAAATAACACCAAATGCTACCCAAAGCAGTGGACATTTCCTTAGCAACTACAGCAAGTCATGTTGTACTCTGAGTTTCACTACAGAATCACTCACCAAGATAAAGCATACACAGATTTCCTAAGGAACACGGTCCATTTCACCACCATGTAAAATAGCAATTAAAACTTGGATCAAGGTCAGCATTCCCCACCCAATACATTAAAGAATGATGCCAATAAAATCCACTTAAAAATCATCAGAACAGCACTAGTGATATCATCACAAGACACAATCACTCCCTCATCAGCACTGTTACTACATGTTCTGGAGGATACTGATTTTCATCAGCTTTCTCAACACATTACAGTAGACAATTATTTGAAGTATTCTTCTGGCAGAAATCTAAGGTATGCCATGAGCAGTACCTTTATCATGCTGATTTTCAAGGAACTGAGCTGCACACATGAGCAAAGGACGAAAGAATTATGCACAACAGAAGAAAACTCTAGATTTTGGTGGCTTCATTTTTATACCCAGAGCTCTCTTGCAAACACACGTCCCAGTAACAACCAGAGGAACACAAATAAATAAAAATATTGGGCTGTGCAGGTCAGCTGCACATTAATCTTTAGAACAGTTGCAGTGACATTCAAAAATGTCTTATGAATGAGTACATGGGTATACAGACTTTTTGCAAGTGCATGTAGTGGTAGGATAATGGGGAATTGGTTTAAACTGAAAGAGAGTGGGTTTAAATTAGATACCAGAAATAAATTCTTCCCTGTGAGGATGGTGAGGCCGTAGCACAGGGTGCCCAGAGAAGTTGTGGATGCCCCATCCCTGGAAGGGTTCAAGGCCAGGTTGGACGGGGCTTGGAGCAACCTGGGACAGTGGAAGGTGTCCCTGCCCACCGCAGGGGTTGGGAGAAGATGGTCTTTAAGGTCTCTTCCAATCAAACCATTCAGTGATTCTATGATACATGGACTTATTAACCTCATAGAAAGAATTAAACTCTCAAAGTTTTCATAAAATCGTGTGTGCAATGAATGTGCCAGTATTTCTGAACTCATTTTCTTCCCTTACAGGTGTTAATAGCACATAACACCAAAAACCATATGGCACATCACCTTAACTCACAATAGCTGAACTAAATATCACTAGGAAAGGTGGTATGGAGAAGGACTAGAAATATTAAAAGCAGCTGTTGCTTAAAAACTAAATTAAAAACTTCACAGAAATGCAAAAACCATCAATTAACTCGTCTGTTCTTTGGCAATCACAACTAGCTCCAGAGAGACCTCACAACTTCTACCAAAACAGTAAACAGAGAGTTCCCACAGCTTATTGTATTTAAGATTATTCCTGAAACAAACTGTACATTCAAGTGCTTACCGAAAAGACCCCATTCTGTTGCCTTGTCGATGGTCTCCCCACATTTTGATCTTGACTGGTAGGCTTCCAGAAATGGTTAATTCACTCTAACAACACCCAGACACCACAACCTGTTGAATAAACAACATGACGATAAGCCACAAGGCAAAGAACACATATGACATGAGAAGAACACTGCTGATCAGAAGGGGTATGTGTAACATCTGATCAGGATCCACAGATACACAAGACCAAGCTCAGGCATGAACGAATACAAGTGTTGCAGTTCTCCACGTTCAAACTTGTAAGCGTCAAATGACTCCTGAAATCAAACTGTCAATATGGTGGGCAAACAATTTGATATCTGCTTTGATTAACATAGAGCTTTCCAACATACTGTGCTGTCTGACACTATCCAGGGTGCAGCTAGAAATGTGAGAACGCCGCCATCTATAAACAACAAGGACCGCTGCCGAACAACAGTTTGCAATTAATGTTTAATCCAAACTATTTTTGCCAAAAGCTCTCTGCCGTTCAAGGAAACGATCACCACTCTTGGTCTACCATGGATACTCTGCCCCAGAAGTCTGCAGATAACAGAGGAGATTTTGCCAGTAAATCATGACAGGCACTGTTCTCCAACGCTGCCCTCATCAAGCGGAGTGACGCAAGTAACACTTGCCTCAACAGAAATCTAAAATTTCATCCACTTCCTCCCACCAGCGGAGAAGGTGAGGATTTCCTGGCGATAACCAAAGCCAGGACTTGAAATAGGAAGTACTTCCATCTTTCCAAAAAAAAAAAAAAAAAAAAAAAAAAAAAGAGAAAAAGAGAAAAAAAGGCTGCAGCAGAGCATGGAGAAAACTGAGGGAGATGGTAACCTGATGGCCTCAAAACTGCTCTGGCCAATCCAGCTGCAGTGGTGCAGGAGGGCTGCCACGTCACCAGACCAAAGCTGGGAGACCTGGCGCTCACACACTGTTCCAAAGTGGGATTATTTAACTCCAGTGGTTCAAAGGACAGAGGACAGTACAGACAGTCACTGTCAGGCCTGGCTGGAGCAGCTCTCGCCAAAGAAAGGCACACAAAGTCCTGTTTGTTCTCCCTTCCAAAGGTCAGCGCTGCCATACCGGAGGCAGGTCAACGGAGCAGGTTATGACAGACCTTACGCCAGGGAGCGATTCCGGATGCTGCTGCTGGCAGCTGGTGGTGCCAAGGAGCTGAGGGAGCTGCCGTGCCAAGAGAGAGTCCATGCTCTTGCCAGGGTCCATCGCCCGCCAGGGAAGGCTCAGGTGGGAGCCAGGGACAGCAGGTTCTGGCAGACTCAGAAACCAAGCATGCAGAGGCTGGGGAAAGCAACCCATACAACCACTGCTGATCCATCCACCCCAACGTGACTTCCAAAGAAACAGGTTCATTCACTTGGCCACTCAAGCCCGACAGTACCAGTCTGCTCTCATTTCACATGGCTCTTGATAAATTAACTGCCCTGGTCCCAAGGATTTCCTCCATCTTTCTGGAAGGCGAATCTAAGAGAACCAAGATCGCACCCCCTTCACAGCGAGGGCAGGCAAAGGGAGACGGTTCCTGTCGTCAGCCAGTCCTTTCACCCGTGATCTTTTGCAGCCCACAGACCTGGCATTTCTTGCTCTTCCCTTCTGGATTTCCTTCCCCCACTCCAGCTCTCCTTAAGTCAACAACCTTACCAACACTAAAATAAAATCCCTTGCCAGCTGGGAACTGTTTAGACATAATATTCAAATTATCAGACAGGGAAAAAAATACCACTGGACAGCTACCAGACCCGGTGCAGATCCGCTGAGCCATGTGGCAACCTCCGGGAGTGTGAGGTCATGGTTCAATGACACAGGGAGCAACGCTGGCTCCGACAGCCCCCACTCAGCCTGATTTGCTCCCTGCCTCTGCCTTTGGCAAAGCACCAGGTGTAAGTTGTGCCAGCTTGTGCTTTTCTGGGTCTGCACCACGGATGACCCTTGGAAGAGAGTTATATTTAACCCAGGTCACTTCAGTGATACGCTTTACCACACAACCCCACAAACCAAGGTGACAGCAAACTGCAGGGCAGGGACAGAAGGGTCTTAGCCTGGCTTCCACTGATGCCAAGATTTCCTGAAGGTACACCCTGCTACAACTGCTCCAAAAAAAGCACACCGTGATGAGACACTACGAGGATTCACCCTTCTGCCACGGGCAGGTACCTGCCAGCTCAGCTCCCAGCTCACAGGTAAATGCTGGGAGACAGGGCAGTGTCAGTGAGGCTGTTTGCCAAAGACACCCCAGGCCAACAGCAAATCATGGCAAAAATCCACCTGCGTGCTTGGAACTGTGCATCCATTAGTTTTGTCATACTCTGGTCACAACCAAGTGTTTGAGGAGATGGAAATGTCACTTGAAGAGCCCACACCAACAGCTCTTTAGGATAATAACGAGCTGCTACAATTACCCTGAACATTTCGGAGGGCAGATACGCATCATCCTTCCCTACTCCTATCCCAGCTGGCTCTGCTTCCTGGTAGCAAAGCCTCAGCTCCACTGAAGATACAGAAGGCACAACTAGGGGAAGCTCTGTTGTGGTTTCAGTTCCTCCAATGACTGCTGGTCACACAGTCCTCCCAGGAGAGACTGGTGGAGCTGTGGATGCTCCCTGGCAATTACACCCAAGGACTTCCTCAGGACCGTGCCCCTGCCCTCCCCAGCGCTTCCCCAGACAACCCTGGGGAGGTTCCTGACTCCACTTCCCAAACTGCACGTGCCAAGCCTGACGGCAAACTCTTGGAGCTCTTATTCCAATTTATATCCTGCTATGGTAAAATAATGGCTTTGATCATGGGAATTGTGCAGCTGAGCCAGACTAAGCAACTGGTCTTCTTCAGGACTAAATAAAGACATCTGTCAAGGGGCAGAGTGGGAAATGCCAGCACAGCCCTTGAGCATCTCCTCACCAATTTACACCCAACTTCACACCTTTTTTCCAAATATGGGGGAGAGAATGGTAATTGGTGACAGACTGGGTGCTATTTTCAGAAAAATACTCTGATATTCACAGCTTCTCTCCAAACAGATTTTGCCAAGACTTGGTATTTATAGAGCACGAGGAAATCAAACACAGAACTACACATGAGAACAGGGGAAGCAGTTTGCTGTGGAACAACTTTCTGTACCCAGTAAAGTTTTTGTAAGGCTGAAGAAAGGAAAAGGCCTCTGTGAAATCCAAGTACTGCAGGACATACAAGAGAAAACACTTCCCCAAGCTACAGAAACTGCAAGTAGCCACAAAAGCCAATTATATCTAATGTTAAAGCTGGAGATCCCTAATTCAGAAGAAATATCAAAAGCATGTCACTGGAATGTGAAAGTGAAGGGAGAGGGAACCATTTTGGCTCTCATGGGTGTCAGGCTGGAGGATTTTAATTTAAAAAAGGGGATGTGTGTGCTTTACATCTGTATGATGCTTCTAAACACGTGTATCAGAGACAATTAGGTGAATTTCTAACACACACCTTACCCCATTACTATCCTGACCTTGCTTGTCTCAAAGGACTTCACAAGTGCATTCCCAACCAGGGAGTGTTGGGAAAGACTCTCACACCACCAACACTCTGTTGGGATAGGAAAGTGGATTCCACCTTCAGCAGCATTTCCAAAAGTAACACCACACAGCAGCAGCAACACCAGCCTCTTGCGGTGCCAATTGTTTTAAAAAACAGAGCATGGGAGGTCACTGTCATCACTCCCAGCCGTTCCTGACCACTGCCTTACCTGGCCTCCACCAGGGCCACACCACATCCTGCCTCCACCTAAGCCTTTACTTACAGCCCAAAATCCCATTCAGCCCATCACTTGGGATTACATCCGCTAACACACAGCTCCCATCAGATCCCTCTGCATCCCAGCACGAATCCAGCTCACTTTGGTCCATCCCTTATACAACCACAAGCATTCCGAGATGGACACACATAGGAGCCGGTGCAAAAAAGGCCCTAATCTTGATGAGGGCCTCAGAACAACACTGAGATACCCAGAAACACCACAACTGCTGACAATGATACACGTGGCAGGCCCCAACACTACCATGTGAGATATCGTATCCTGATCCAGAGGCCGAGCTTCCCAACCCCACAACCCACATCCCACTGGGGCGTGGGGTTCTGAGGAAGACACCGAGCCCGCAGCACGCAGCTGCGGGCCCACAGCACCAGGACCTGATGCCTCACGCCCTGCAGCAGGGCCGACCGCAGCCTCACTCAATTCCCGCACCACGGGTGACCTCAAAACAGACACCCCCCCCCCATCCGCATGGACTCTGCAGCCTTCCCTCCTCTACCCCGGACAAGCCCACCCCAGGAGCCCCTCACGACACTCCTCGCCCCTCTCACTCCACTGAGCGAGACCCCCTTTATTCCAAGCGATCCCCTTTATCTCCCGAGAGACCCTCATCACCTCCTCTTCCTCCTCCTGCTCCGCCGCTCCCGCCTCGCACAGGCCCCAGGGCCGCCACAGCGAGAACCCGGAACTTCCGATTCCCTCCTCCCCGCGGGCACGCAGGGGGTGCTGGGAATTGTAGTCTCTGTGGCCCCGTCCCTGCCGCCCCTTTTCGTTCGTTGCGTTGATGCTCATAGACTACAACTCCCACGATTTCCCTCGGAGCGCATCGCCTACAACTCCCATGATGCCTCGCGGCGGGTCGCCGCGATGGCGGGGGTGTCGCCGCGGTCGGGGCCGGGACCGGGGGTAGGGCGGGAGGTGACCGCCTGCCGCCGGCTCCGAGCCCTTCTCCGACCCGCCTAGGCCGTGCCCAGGGGCCGCAGGGCGGCCCCGGGAGGAGCCGCGGAGGTGGGTCCCTGCGCGTTTTCCTTAGCGGGGGTCCCGGGCCTCGGTCGTGTCGGGGCTGCAGGAGCGGTGACACCTCAGCGCTCAAGGGGGAAGGGTCGGGGTGGGTCCGTGCTGGGCCAAGGGGGCTGGGGTGAGCCTCGCCCACGGGAAGGTCAGCAGGGTGGGGAGGAAAGGCGAGGACGGGGCCCTGATCCACTCCCCGGCACTCTCCAGGGCTGTCACAGGATTTTAGTGGGGTATCTGGTTAGCCCAGCTGAGGACGGGATCCCAGTCATCTCCCCGGCACTCTTCAGAGCTGTCACAGGCTCCCCCAGATGAGGACAGAGCCCTGATCTGTTCCCCAGTACTCTCCAAAGCTGTCAGAGGTTTTTGGGGGGGGAAGATCTAGCTTCCCCAGGGGAGGACGGAGCTTTGACCAGTTCCCCAACACCAGCTCCCCAACACCTCCTATCACAGGTTTGGGCAGGGGGGGCTCCATGCGCTCCCCCAGGTAAGGATAGGGTCCTGATCCACTCCCTGGTACCCTTCAGGGCTGTCACAGGACTTTGGGGGGGGGTCCAGCTCCCCCAGGAGCTGGTGTTAGTTGGATTGGGTTTGGGAGCAGAAGGTGTCCCAGGGCAGGAGGCAGAGCTTGGGCTCCATGACCTTCCCTAGCAGCCGGGTTCACAGGCACAGGCTCCTAGCCAGCCTGCCTGCTTCCTGTTGCTTTTGCTTGTGCTCACTTTTGGGCTGTTTTTTTTCCTTTAGAGAAGGGAGGAAGGAGCGGGCTGGAGGCATGACCTCTGCTGGAGAGGGCACCCAGCTCCCAAGGTGACGCCATCTGTGCCAGCTCAGGGGGAGTGTCAGCAGCCTCGTCCCATTGCAGCCACCTAACCCAGGCCAAGGAGGGTCATAAACTCCTCCCTTTGCAAACACGAGGCCTCTGGGATCTCAGGTGTATGGGACAAGCCCCATCCAGGGCTGTGTCCCTTCCCCCTTGCTGCCGGGACACGGCACAGGGAGTCTGAGCAGCTTTCACGGGGGAAATCGAGGCCAAGCCTGGATGAAAGGTGCCGGGGCCAGGGGACTGGAAAGAGCTGGGGCTGTGTGAGAGAGGAAATCCTGCTGGATTAGAGCGGCTTTCCTGACGTCTCACCAGGGCTCGGTGCTGCCTGCTGAGCCAGCGGGATTGGGCAGCGGGTGCTGGCCTGGCCCCACTGGAGAACAGAGCATTTCAGGGCCCACTTTGAGAGTGAGGGGACACAGGGGTGACACTGTGGGTCACACGCAGGTGCTGCCCCGAGGAATGGCTGCAGATGTCCACAAGAAGAAAAGCTGGGAAGTGCCCAATGGGTCCCTGGCACCGGGAGATGGGCAGCATGCGGAGCGGTCCGAGAGCCCCACGCCGGGGCTGGCGCAGGGCACAGAGCCAGGTATGGAGCACAGCTCACCAAGGGGGTGAGCGAGGGGGAGAAGAGCAGCTCCTCATGCAGGCTGGGACCTCCACAACCCCGTGGGCAGGGGGAGATGGGCCCACTGATGACTCCCCACTAGTAGGACCTGCACCCGCGGGGCGCTGTGGGATGGGGAGAGGAGGCAGGTCCCCTTTGCATCCTTCCGCCAGCATGGGGGACACGTGGACAGATGCTGCATGGCCCATTGTTCCCAGGGGCGGGCCAGGAGGGAGCCATGTTCGTGCACACCCGCTCCTACGAGGACCTGACCAGTCCCGAGGACGGGGCGGCCGCGGCGCGGAGCCCAGAGAGGAGGCGGGGGGAGCCGGCCGAGCAGAGCAGCATGGAGCAGATCAGCAAGGACTTCAGCGAGCTGAGCACACAGCTCACGGGCATGGCCCTCGACCTGGAGGAGGAGATGAGGCCGGGCAAGGAGGGGAAGCTGGAGCCGTCCCCGCAGACCACCCGCCGCGACTCGGTGCTGTCGGGGAAGGAGGAGGAGGACATGACCATGGACGCCTGGCGCATGCACCGGAAGCACGTCTTTGTGCTGAGCGAGGCGGGCAAGCCCGTGTACTCCCGCTACGGCTCTGAGGAGGCCCTGTCCAGCACCATGGGCGTCATGATGGCCCTGGTGTCCTTCCTGGAGGCTGAGAAAAATGCCATCCGGTCCATCCACGCAGGTACTGCCCTGGGGGGGAATGGGATGGGAGGGGTCATGGCCTGCCTATCCATGCACCTGCCACCATGGGCCATGTTAGCTGTCCCCGGGGGCAGATGGATTGCTGGGGGGTGAGGCTGTAGCCCCCGGGAGCCAGGCTCACAGGTCTGTCCCTGGCCCCCCGGGGACTCCCTCCCAAGCAGATGGCTACAAGGTGGTCTTCGTGCGGAGGAGCCCGCTGGTGCTAGTGGCAGTGGCACGCACGCGGCAGTCGGAGCAGGAAATCGCCCACGAGCTGCTCTACATCTACTACCAGATCCTGAGCCTGCTCACCTGGACCCAGCTCAACCACATCTTCCAGCAGAAGCAGAACTATGACCTGCGCCGGCTCCTGGCCGGCTCCGAGCGCATCACTGACAACCTGCTGGACCTCATGGCCCACGACCCCAGCTTCCTGATGGGCGCCGTGCGCTGCCTGCCCCTGGCCGCCAGTGTCCGGGACGCTGTCAGCAGCAGCCTGCAGCAGGCCAAGGCCAAGAGCCTGGTCTTCTCCATTCTGCTGTCTGGGAACCAGCTGGTGTCTCTCGTGAGGAAGAAGGATCAGTTCCTTCACCCCATTGACCTCCATCTGCTCTTCAACCTCATCAGTTCTTCTTCCTCCTTCCGGGAGGGTGAAGCCTGGACTCCCATTTGCCTCCCTAAGTTCAACTCCAGCGGTTTCTTCCATGCCCACATCTCCTACCTGGAGCAGGAGATGGACCTGTGCCTGCTGCTGGTCTCCACCGACCGTGAGGACTTCTTCACCGTGTCTGACTGCAAGCGGCGCTTCCAGGAGCGCCTGCGGCGGCGGGGGGTGCACCACGCTCTGCAGGAGGCCCTGCGCACCCCCTTCTACAGCGTCGCCCAGGTGGGCATCCCTGACCTCCGGCACTTCATCTACAAGTCCAAGAGCTCCGGGCTCTTCACCAGGTGAGGCCCCAGGGAACCACTGGGCCAAGGTCGTGGCATGGGCCAAGCCCCTTCTCCAGGGGGTTAACGGGGTGCTGTGTTCCTGCAGCCCCGAGATTGAGGCTCCCTACGTGCAGGAGGAGGAGAAGGAGAGGCTCTTGGGGCTTTACCAGTACCTGCACAGTCGGGCCCACAACTCTTCACGGCCCCTGAAGAACATCTACTTCACGGGCCCCCGCGAGAACCTCCTGGCGTGGGTAAGGCCGTTGGTGAGGTTTGGTGAGCCTGTCTTCTCTGGTCCTGTGTGGTGGGGAAAGGGAGTGGTGACACTACACAGCACCAGCTCCATGGTCCCTAGGGAGGCCCCCAGCCTGTGCATGGTCCTTTGGGGGGTGAGCCTGCCCCTGTGTGAGGGAGGGACAGGCAGGGGTAGCAGTGGGAGCTGGTGAATTCCAGCACCAAGGGCTGTGCTGTGTGCTGGTGTGAACTCAGTGCTGTGGAGGAAACCCACTCTGGGGACAAACCCCAAGGTTTGGTTCTCCCACTTCCGAGCAAACCAGATGCCACCCATTTAGGGTACCCCACTGCCACTTCATGTCCCTGCACTGGAGCCCCCACGGCCCATTCCTGGTGGCCCATGGGGAGAAGATGGAGTGCCAGCCCCAAGTGGGGCGCAGTCCTGTTGCCAGCATGTGTCCTGTTCCTTCTCACAGGTAACCAATGCCTTTGAGCTCTACGTATGCTACAGTCCCCTGGGGACCAAGGCCGGCGCCATCAATGCTGTCAACAAGCTCATGAAGTGGATCCGCAAGGAGGAAGACCGACTCTTCATCCTCACGCCCCAGACGTACTGATAGGCATCACCCAGGGCATGGAGCCAGCTGGGAGAGCCCCCGCTGTGCTGGGGAGCCCATTCCCAGGGATTCCCGGGCCATATGTCCAGGGGAGAGGGCATGGTGGGACCCCAGAGCACAGGGAAACCCCACCTGTGGGACTGTCCGACCTGGGTGTTAGAGATGGGGTGCACAGGGAAAGGGAAGGGGATGAGCAGGACTTTCTCTCAGCTGCAGGCAGTGCCCCAGCTGGGGGGTTTCTCTTCCTCTGCAGTCCCCAGCTCCATCCCTTATTGTGGAGCAGGGCTGCCGGTAGCTCAGGTTACTGGAGGGGAGCAGAGCCCCTGAGTCCTGCTCCCTGTGCCTGGCACATCCCTTCTCTGACATCCTGTGGCTATGCCAAGGGTGGGGAGATGTGGCAGCACTGAGGGGACCCTTATGTTGCTGTGCCTGCAGATGGTGGGTGACACCACCCAGGCGAGGGACAGGGCTGGCCTGGGGCACACACTGCTCCTCACCCTGCCCTGGGGGAGCTGGACCCCCCAAGTGCCAGGGAGCCTCTGCAGTCCCAGAGCAGGTTTGCCCCCTTGGCATCTGTATGAGCCTGGACCCTTCCCACTGTGGCTGTGAAAAGGCTGTCTGTCCCTGGGGATGCTGGCAGGCAGGGTGGGTCAGCCTGCCCCAGCTGGGACAGCAGGGTCCTGCCCACCTCACCACAGGGACACAGAGCATCTCCAGAGAGCCAAGGTGCTGAGGTGTTCACCAGGGTGCTTGTGGGCTCATGGTTCTGGCTGTGGGTAGTGGACCCTGAAGGGGCAGCTCAAGCACATCTCCTTGGAGACGCCCCTGGTATAGGGCCGTGGTGCTCCCCAGCCCATGGAGGGTTTTCCCTTTGCCACGGGAGCACCTGTCCCCCAAACCCAGCCTCTCGAGCCAGCTACGCTGAGCCTTCTGCACCTCCCTGACCACCCCAGGCACTGGTGTGGGGCTGGGCACCTGTGAACGGCCCAATTCCATGTTTTGGGGATGTCTGAATAGTGCTAGAATAGGTGTTGGAGGAGGGACACCCCGGCACAGAGGGAGCTGGGAAGGATCGGGCAGGGCTAGCACAGGGATCTGCTCCTGTATTTATGCTCTTGCCAGAGTGTAATCGCTTGTCTTTGCTCATAAACATTATCTGGACACTAAGTTAAGTCTTGTCGCATTCCTGTATGTCCACTGGAGTGGGGGGATGACCAAGCTGGAGGGGGGAGGAAGTTTGTTCCAAGTCTCGGTACGGTGCAGCCCAGCCCCGGGAATCCGCTGGGAGCCAGGAAAGCTGCCGGGGTTGTGCTGGCAGGAGGAGGCGCTGGCTGGAGACTGGGAGCGGCAAAATCCCCGGGCTGAGCTGGCCACGGCCAGCTCATGTCGAAACCGAGCAAAGGCGCAGCCGGAGGAAGGAGCTGTTGGGTAAGGCCCGGGGCCAGCGGAACTGCCGGGCCTTGCACAACACGGGGCGGGAGCCTGGGAGGGCCGGGGCTGGCCGGGCGGCAGGCACAGGGCATTTTCGACAGGCTCAGCCTCTCCTGGGACCAAAGTCCCCAGCGCCCTGCTCACCTGGAGGGAAAGTTCATGTGCAAAGCCGGAATCCACGGCCCCAGCGTCCGAGGGCAGCAGGGCACTTGGAGGGCAAATCCACGTATGGATCGGGATGTAAAGGACCTTCTCGCATCCCTACGAACAGCCGTCAGTCCCAGAGGTGCTGGCACCTCCTGTCACTGCGGGCAGCCAGGCAGGAAAGGGACATGAGACACAGAACGGGCACAACAGAAATAACCCTCCCAGCTGCCCTCGCAAAGCTGTGGCTGCCCCAGCCCTGCTCTTTTCTCCCAGCTGGGAACTCCGGTGCTGAGCCTGCCGCACCCCCCAAGGCTGCCCTGTTGGCCTGGAAGCGAGCAGCAAACGCGGTGCCAGCGCGGGAACTTTGGGGAAGCGGCAATTTCGATTCCGTGTGTCGGGATGTCAGCCGCCCCTAGAGCAGCGGAGCTGGGGGCTGCGGCAGAAAGGTCCAAGGGGTACCAACATGCAGGACCCCACTCGTACCCAGGGACGCTGTTGGCAGCCACTTCCCAGCCACGGGGATCCCCCGACGGCCACCCGGACCTGCAGCGGGCACCCGAGGCCCTGTGCCAGCCCTGCACCCGTGTCCCGATCAGCGGCCCCGCCTCCCACCCGTGCGCCTCTTGGGCACCGTGCCCAGCCGTGCCTGTCCCCCCGGGGGTGCCCAGCGACCCTCCGGGTACCCCGATCTCCGTGCTCCCCAGAGCAACCCCGTCCCCCCGGGCTGCGTGTGCCGGTGCCGGCCCTCGGGGAGCCCCGGGCGGCGCGGGGGAGGACCCGCCCACTCCGCCCTGTCTCGTCCCGTCCCGGCCCCGCTCTGCGCCACTCTGCCCCGACACGGCACGGCACGGCACGGCACTGCACGGCACGGAAGCGCCCAGGTGAGCGCCCCGCCGCCCGGCACCACTCGGATCGGACCGGACCGGACGGATGGGGGCGGACAGCCGGACCCAGTGGAGACTCCAGACCCGGTGAGCTGCGGCGGGGTCGGGGATGGAGGCCGGGGGTAGTTCGGGTTCCAAGTCCCGGGAGGCTGGTGGGGGCCTTGTCCTAGTCCCGCAGGGATCCCCAGTCGCCGGTGCTGTACCGGGGGCTGGCAGGGTGCCTATCCCCGTCCCCGGAAGGGGTCATTGCAGGGTAGAGATGCCCCAGGGTGACAGGCAACGTCTGTAGGTAGCAGAAGGCAGGATTTGTCCTTCTGCCACAGGCAGCTTGGCATCACCTCCTACTCGTGGTATTTCGGAAGAGTTTTGCTGTGACTGATCCTCCCTCGGCAGTACCCATCATCACTTGGCCCCTGGGAACCCTGGCACCCCCAATTGACACCCGGCTGTGGCTGTGCCCAGGGTCCTCACCTAGAAGAAGCAGATAAAACCCTTCTTTTTTTGTTTTGGCAGATGCAATGGTGGCCCATCCTCCATACGTGCTGAGCCTGCTGGGTACTGAACATCATCGATAACCCTACACCAGTGGCACTGCACAGCATGGGCCTGTTGTGCTGTGTGCGCCTCTGGCTGCTGCTTGCCCTGGCCCCGCTGGGTGCCGGCACCTGGCAGTGCCCCCGCATCCCTTACAGCTCCACCAGGAACTTCTCCATCCCCTACACGCTGCCCAGCCTCGATGCTGGCAGCCTCATCCAGAATGTTGCTGTCTTCACCGACTCCGACGGCCCGGTCGCTGTCTTTGTGGCCGTCCGCAACCGCATCCTGTTGGTCAGCCCTGAGCTGCACCTGCTCTCCGTCCTTATCACCGGCCCAGTGGGCAGTGCCAAGTGTGAGATCTGTCGCCTGTGCCCAGCCACCACAGATGGCCCTGAGGACACAGACAATGTCCTGTTGCTGCTGGACCCGCTGGAGCCATGGCTGTACAGCTGTGGCACGGCACGGCATGGGCTGTGCTATCAGCACCAGCTGGAGGTGCAGGACGGTAAGGTGGCCATCACAGCCACACACTGCCTGTACTCAGCCACGGGCAACAGCCCTGCGTTCTGCCCCGACTGTGTGGTCAGCCCACTGGGCACCAGTGCCACTGTGGTGGCCACCTCCTACGCCTCCTTCTTCTACCTCGGCTCCACCATCAACAGCAGTGTGGCGGCACGGTACAGCCCACAGTCGGTGTCCATCCGACGGCTGAAGGGCACCTTGGATGGCTTTTCAAATGACTTCCAGTGGCTGACAGTGCTGCCGCAATACCGCAACAACTACACCATCCACTACGTGCACTCCTTTGCCGACGGGGACCACGTCTACTTCCTGATGGTGCAGCCGGAACGGCCGGGATCAACAGTGTACCACACGCGCCTGGCACGGCTCTGCACCCACGAGCGCGACCTCCGCCGCTACCGCGAGCTCGTCCTCGACTGCCGCTTTGAGTCCAAGCGCCGGCGCCGGCGCAGCAGCGAGGAGGATGCTGAGAGGGACATCGCCTACAATGTGCTGCAGGCAGCCCACGCTGCCCGCCCCGGCGCACGCCTGGCCCGCGACCTCGGCATCAACGACACCGACACGGTGCTCTTCGGTGCCTTCGCCGAGAGCCGGCCGGAGAGCCGAGTGCCACGGGAGAACTCGGCCGTCTGCGCCTTCCCCCTCCGCCTCCTCAATCAGGCCATGGAGGAGGGCATGGCGAAGTGCTGCGGCACTGGGCACCAGCCACTGCTGCGGGGGCTCAGTTTCTTCCAGCCGGTGGAGTACTGCCCACACAATGTGAGTGCTCCACCCTGCGCCGCATCCGGCCCGGGGACCCTGGGGGCCCACTGCTGTGTGGGAAAGTGGGTTCAGGATGCTGGGAAACACTGGTGGAGCGGGATGGATGGTGGGGTGGGGTGGGGTAGGGCAGGGGGAGAGCAGCATCACCCAGGTGTGAGTCAGCCCAGCAGCCACCCACCGCCTACTGCAGGGGCTGCTGTGTTCCGGCAGCCCTGGCTGCACCGAGGAGGCCGGGTGTGGGGGGGGATCCTGTCGAGCCCCCCACCTCACTGGCACATATGCCAGCACACGGGCACACTGCCGCATGTCCTCCGTTGGGCCGATTCTTCTCCTGGTATGGCCTCCCTGGGAGCCTCGACTCTGGCCCCCGTGGTGACTGTCCCTGGACCCCAGCCACCCTCTCCAGCTTGTTTATGTGTGGGGGCTGGGAAAACCACAGAGCCTGGGTGCTTCGCAAACTGCATCTGTGAGGTGCTGGCTGCTCCTGCCGTGTCCCCCAGGCCTGGCCACCGCCTTCTCTGGGCAAATAAACCGCAGGCGGAAGTGCAATTAGTCACCGGCGTTCTGCCGCAGCCGCGGGGCAGGAACACCGTGTCCCAGGTACAAGCCCCAGCACGGCTAGGATGCAGATGGGTGGGCACCCCAGCAGGGCCCCCTCGTCACAGAAAACGACACGAGTTTTGGTGTTCTCAGCCAGGCGCAGGGCAAGGTGCAGCCAAATCCCCTCCTCTTCCTGCACGGAGCAGACAGCTCACTGCTGCTGACTCACACTGCAGCGGGGGAAACCCAGAGGGGACCCCAACCCTGTGCATTGGGGGCATCCAGTGGGGACCCCATGGCTCCTGGTGTCCCTCTTCAACCTCAGCCCCTTGCCGAGCTCCAGGGGTCAGTGGGCAGTGCCCAGTACCGGGGTTGGGGTGTGCATCCTGTGGTGCCAGCACGAATAACTATATCCAGATGGGGTGGGAGGGGAAGGCAGGATCTGACGCCACGTGGGGACTGCGGGAGGGCCTGCCGATGTGGTTTTTTCCCAAAAATTTTCCCAGCCCGGAGGGGAACTTAAGCAATCTGGCACTGCCCCAAAATACCTCACAGCTCAAGCTGGTGCCTACCTGTGAGGGTGTGGGAGTTGGGGTGCCAGGGCCAGCTTCAAGTCACCCACCCCATGTTTGGCCACAGGTGAACCTCTCTGCACCGGTGGTCAACACCAGCTGCTGGGATCAGCCCACCCTCATCCCCGCTGCCTCCCACAAAGTGGACCTGTTCAACGGGCAGCTGACAGGTGTCCTCCTCACCTCCATCTTCGTCACTGCCATGGGAGATGTCACTGTGGCCCACCTGGGCACAGCAGAAGGACGCATTTTCCAGGTGGGATGGGAGGGTCAGGTGGGGTGGCAGGTCCTGGCAGGCTGGGGGGTATGCTCAACCCCCTGCTCTGCCCTGCTGCAGATGGTGCTCCAGCGCTCCAGCTCCTACCTCCTGACCTTGTCCAACTTCTCCCTGGGAGAGCCGGGGCCAGTGCGAGGTGCCATGGGGCTGCAAAGCCACTCGCTGTTCTTCACTGCTGGCACCAAGGTGAGTGGGGCGGTCTGAGGGGTATACGGCGGGCATGGAGCTCCATGTGCCCTCCTCACCTCCACTCTCCATCCCCAGGTGTGGCTCCTGAACATCACCGGCCCTGGCTGCCGCCACTTCTCCACGTGCCAGGGCTGCCTGCGGGCCGAGCACTTCATGGGCTGCGGCTGGTGCGGGGATGGGTGCAGGCGCCGCCACGAGTGCACCGGCCCCTGGGTCCGGGACAGCTGCCCACCCGTCCTCACCGACGTAGGTCTGCGCTGCCGTCCCCCTGCTGCTCGCACCTCCCAAGCTCTCGGATGGGGAGAGATGTGGCAAACGGGGTAGCATGTGGTGGGACCCCGTTCCTAGGATGGGTGTTGTGTCCCTCAGAGAAGGGGATTTCTGGACTTGCAACAGTCGCTGGACTTTGGGGGCTTGGGGTGACACAGGTGCCTCTCCCACAGTTCCACCCCCGGAGTGCCCCGCTGCGGGGTCGGACACGGGTGACACTCTGTGGAATGACCTTCCGCTCCCGCTTGGACCCCGACCCCAGCCGCAGCCCCCCCGGTGCCTACCGGGTGGCAGTGGGGCGGCGAGGCTGCACCGTGCTGCCGGAGGAGAGCGAGAGCTACAGGTGTGCAGCGGTGCTGGGAGGGAACAGCAGCAGAGAGGGGTGTGGGGCTGCCCCCCGGCCCGGGGCTGATCCCCCATCACTGTCCTGCAGATCCCTGCCCACCTCGCGCCGCAAGGAGTTTGTGGATGTGCTGGTGTGTGAGCTGGAGCCGGGGGGGCCGGCAGCAGAGGGGGGCCCGGCCGACGTGGTGCTCACTGTGCAGGAACCCACCAGACCCTCCGGCTTCCGGGTCTACGGCTCCGCCACCCTCGGCGGCTTCGACTTCGTGGTATGGTTCCACACTGGCATGGCCCCTGACAGGGTCGGGAGGGTTTGGCTCACTCACTCACCCCTCTGATCCCATCTCTGCTCAGGAGCCCCGCGTCAGTGCCCTGCACCCCCCGTTTGGCCCCCGGGGGGGTGGCACCCACCTCTCACTCCACGGCAGCCACCTCTCGGCGGGGAGCAGCTGGCAAGTGATGGTCAATGGCTCCAAATGTGCCCTGACTGGGCAGCCCAGGTACGCCCCTGCCTTGCCCCCAGCCTGGCACAGCACGGTCCCCAGAGCGGGACGGGCACGGGGAAGCCCTGCAGTCCTGCTGTCCTCCCAGCCACGGCTGCCGTGTCTCCAGGCAGGGCAATGGGACAATCCGATGCACGGCTCCCGCTGCCGGTGGCCTGGGCACAGCCTGGGTAGCCCTGTGGATCGACGGGGAGGAGTTCCCGGCCCCCGTGCCCTTCCAGTACCGCCCTGACCCCGCTGTATCCGCCATCGTCCCTGTCTGCAGCTATGAGTGAGTGCGTGGGTCCCCCTCCCCTGGGAGAGGGGACAGCCCTGGCCTCCCATTGCCCCGGCTGGGCTGGATGATGTGCTGGGAATTGTGGGCACCCTGGGGACCATGTACACCCCGGGGAACCTGATCCCTGCCCTCCGTAGGGGCTCGCTGCTCACCATTACCGGCACCCACCTGGACTCCGTGTATCGCGCCAAGATCCGCTTTGAAGCCGGTGCTGTGATTACCCAAGCCACGGTAAGCACCGGGGTGTGAGGCCATCGCCCCCCGGCCCTGCCCACCCCACCCCAATCCCCTGGGCACCCTCCCGAGCCGGTGCTCAGCATCTCCCTGCCCACAGGAGTGTGAGGACCCGCTGACACCGGAGCGGCTGCTGTGCCGCAGTCCAGCCTTCCCCTTCGAGAGCAAGGTGGAGGTGGTGCTGGGGAATCTGAGCGTGCTGCTAGACGGCACCGAGGGCCGCTGGCTGTTCCGCCTCCGCTATTACTCCCGGCCCAAGATCTTCCCCTTGGAGCAGGAGGGCGGGCGCCTCCGCCTCAAGCCCGGCGATGATGAGATCGAGGTGCACGTACGTGGGGCAGTGGGGTGAGCCGGAGTAGGGGGTCTCACTGCCGGGACCCCCGAGCTCACGATGCTCTGTCCGGGCAGCAATTGGGGCTGGACGCCGTGGCCACCTGCATGAACATCACCATGACGGTAGGGGGCCGGGACTGCCACCCCAACGTCCTGAAGAACGAGGTGACGTGCCGTGTGCCCCGCGAGCTGCGCCTGCCCCCCTCTGGGGCCCCCGTGGAGGTAGGAACCCCCCGGGTGGGCAACCACCCACCCCAGTCCCCCCCACCCCATCCCTGCTGAGCCCCTGCTCCTCCAGATCTGTGTGAACGGAGCCTGTGAGGCGCTGGGCTGGGTGCTGTCCCCCCCCACCTCGCTGGACCTGGCCGCCAGCCTGGCCCTGGGCACTGGCATCACCTTCCTGGTCTGCTGCATCCTGGCTGCCGTGCTGTTCCGCTGGCGCTGGAGGAAGAGGCGGGGTGAGTGCCATGCTCGCCGGACACTCTGATGCCCCCCAGACCCGTGCCATGCCCCCCCTACCCACCCCACTGCTGCCTGCAGGTACGGAGAACCTGGAGCTGCTGGCACGGCCCGGCCACAGCGACCCCCCTGTCACCACCCAGCGTCCCGGTGTTGACTACAGAGAGGTGCTGGGTAAGTGGGTGTCACTGGTGGGTGGCGGGGTGCTGGGCGCTGCCAGCCCTCACCCTGCCTCTGCCTGTCCCGGCAGTGGTGAACACAGCAGGCACTCCCGGCCCCGTGGGGCCCCGCACACGAGTCGCCAGTGCTGGTGCCAATGGCAGTGCCGGTGCTGGTGCAGCGGCCGGTGGATCTCCCGTGCCGCTGCTCAGGGCCACATCCTGCTGCCTGGAGGATCTGCGGCCGGAGCTGCTGGAGGAAGTGAAGGACATCCTCATCCCCGAAGAGCGGCTTGTCACTCACCGCCACCAGGTCATCGGCAAAGGTGACCCTGCACCCCGATTTGGCCGTGGCATCACCTGCCCGATGTGTGTGGTGTCAGCTTTGTGCCACCTGTCCCTGCAGGGCACTTCGGTAGCGTCTACCATGGCACCTACACGGACCCACTGCTGGGGGAGCTCCACTGTGCTGTCAAGTCCCTGCACCGTGAGTAGCTCCCCCTCCCATGCGTGCTCCCATGGCGTGGCAGCAGAATGTCCGCAGCTCAGCTCTCCGCAGGCATCACGGACCTGGAGGAGGTGGAGGAGTTCCTGCGCGAGGGCATCCTCATGAAGAGCTTCCACCACCCCCAGGTGCTCTCGCTGCTGGGAGTGTGCCTGCCCCGCCACGGGCTGCCCCTTGTCGTCCTGCCCTACATGCGCCACGGGGACCTGCGCCAGTTCATCCGCACCCAGGAGCGGGTAGGGGGTACCCCGGGGGGCGGGGGGTGATGGGTGCCAAGGTCTCCCTGCTCACTGCTCCCATCTCACAGAGCCCCACAGTGAAGGAACTCGTCGGCTTCGGGCTGCAGGTTGCTCTGGGCATGGAGTACCTGGCCCAGAAGAAGTTTGTGCATCGGGACCTGGCAGCCAGGAACTGCATGTAAGTGTGGCTGTGCCCTCCAGACCTCTGCCACGGGGTCACCGCGTGGGTCTGGGGGTGCCCAGGAGTCCCCACCTCAACCTGGTGTCCCTTAGGCTGGATGAGACGCTGACGGTGAAGGTGGCTGACTTTGGGCTGGCACGGGACGTGTTCGGCAAGGAGTACTACAGCATCCGGCAGCACCGCCACGCCAAGCTGCCCGTCAAGTGGATGGCACTGGAGAGCCTCCAGACCCAAAAATTCACCACAAAGTCGGATGTGGTAGGCATGACCCCCCTCCCCATCCCCCATCCCCATCCCACCTGTGTGCCCACGGCAGCTCTTGCTCGGCAGTGGTCCTTCGGGGTGCTCATGTGGGAGCTGCTGACGCGTGGGGCATCACCGTACGCCGGGGTGGACCCCTACGACATGGCCCGCTACCTGCTGCGGGGGAGACGCCTGCCACAGCCCTCCCACTGCCCCGACACCCTGTGAGTGGAGCTGGGGGCGGGCAGGGTGGCAGGGGGCTGTCCCGGGGGGCTGCCAGCGCTGACTAGGGTGTTGGTGCAGGTACTGGGTGATGCTGAGCTGCTGGGCGCCGGCGCCCGAGGACAGACCGTCCTTCACCGGGCTGGTGGGTGAGCTGGAGCGTGTCCTGGCCACGCTGGACGGGGAGCACTACGTCAACCTGGCTGTCACCTACATCAACCTGGACTGGGGCCCCCCCTTTCCCCCTGCTCCCCCGGGGCAGCTGCCTGATAGCGAGGATGAGGATAAAGATAATGAGGAGGAGGAAGAAGAGAAGGAAGAGGAGGAGGAGGACGACGACACGTCTGTGTGCTGATGGGATTCCCTGCACCACGGGCGCTCCCAGTCCCCCAAATACCATAGCCACTCTCCCCCGAGGAGGGATGCAGCATGCAGCTGGATGCTATGGGGCACCCTCCCTATGGGATGGGTGCTGGGAGGCGTCTGGGTGCCTTGGAGTGCTCTCCCATGGCTCACATCCAGACCCTGCTGGCTGCTCCCCAGGATTGGTCCCACACCACAGGATGCTGGGAGCTCAGTCCTGCGCTGGCTGGGTGGTGTGGGGCTCAGCCCTACAGTGATGAGTCTGTGCCCTGGGTTCTGGGGCTCAGTCCCACAGTGGATGGGTGCTGTGGGGCCCCAGGCTCAGTCCCAGCAGGTGCTGTTGGGTGGCTGGCCTTCCCAGGGCTCCCATGGAGTTTCCAGCCTCTTGGCTGTTCATATCACTCATTAAAACATAATTATATTTTTTCCCTGCCTGAGGCTGTGTCTTTGAGGGGGCCATGCCCCAGGTTGGCAGCACCCCTGTGCCCCTGCATGGGTGAGGTGTCTCCCCACTCACTCCCAGGGCACCCACTTTGTGGGAGGCACTGACGAGGGGGCTCCCACTGTTGCTGTGCCAGTGACAGGACAGCACTTGTACAACAGTGCTGCTGTGGCCACCCTGGAACCATCCCTCGGTGCCTGCCATGCTGGGCACCCTGCTCTATGCCCTGTGTCTCACCATGGCTCTCTGACCTTAGCGTGTCTGGGAGGTTTTTCCTAAAAGTCCTCTTCCCAGCCACATGCAGCCCATGGCCAGGGTGAATGTGGGGCACGAGGCATATGGGGAACACCATGCTCCTGGGCATGGGGTGATGATATCCCTGCAATCCTGGCATATGGGCCATGCTGCCCCTGGGATTGTGGCATGATGGATGCCTGGAGCATGGAACTGCAGTGCCCATGGGATCATGATGCTCCTCGGATGGTAGGTGACCAGGCATCAGATCAGGATGCTCCTGGGGTCATGGACGCCCAGCCATGGGGTCAGGGAGCCAAGGGCATGGGGTTACAGTGTCCCTGGCATTGAGGTGCCCGTGGGACCACAGTGCCCAGGACATGGGATCACAGTGAGGACACGATGGCACCCATCCCACCTCCTGCTCCCCACCCTGCCTGCCTGCACAGGGTCCAGTGGGCCACACTGCTCCAGGCTTGGGGCTGCTCTCTGGTGACCAAGAGTCATTACCAGCTTCACTTAATGACACTTTTATTGCTTCAATATTGCCTCTGCAGGGGACGGTGCAGCTCGTGCCTCAGGGCGTGCCCAGAGATGGGCATGGGGCTGTGATGCTCTCTACCATATGAGCTGGCTCTGTGTTCCTTCTGATGGAAGTGGCGGCAGATGTCACATTTGCAAGGAACTCCTCCTGATGAAGAGGTCCTTTCTGCCCCAGTTTTGGGGCAAAAATCACCTAGAACAAGACGCTGGAAAAGAGGACGGGAGCAGTGACAGGCATCACTCCCCAGGGTGCAGGTCCAGAGTTCAGGGCAGGAGGCAAGGGCAAGGTCTGGGATGGATGGATGGATGGATGGATGGATGGATGGGCGGGCAGGGGATGCTGAAACATGCACGGTCCGTGGCTGTGGGCAGCACTGCTCCTGCTCCATGTCCAGCCAAATGCTGGCTTTAAATAAAACCTCCTTGGCTGCTCATTAAGCAGCGCCAGAGCCCGGGGCCGCGTCAGGTCCCATCAGCCAAGCTGTCCATCTCCACCAGCACCTCGCACCTGCACGGCTCCGCCACCGCACGCCCGAGGGTATTTTTAGTGCAGCTGGGTCTCAGCATCCCACTGTCAGGGCAGCTGCCAGCACCGTGCCTCAGTTTCCCCACAATGCCACTGCTCTGCTCCCCTGGCTCAGGTTTTGGGGTGACCATGACCTCCAGTGTGGGTGCTGACCTTGCACATACGAGGTCAAGCAGCACCATTTTGTCTCGCTGCCGAGTTGCTGTGGCAAGAGGAAGGGCCTGGCACTGCGTGGTTATTAGGGCTGGATCAGAAATGGGGGGTGCTGGGCACTGGTACTAGGGGATGCTGCACCCGGGGGGCAGCCAGGGTGGCTGATTGGGGCACCAGCAGCTCATGGGATGCAGTGATGCAGGGATGGATAGATGCATGGATGGATGGATGGATGGATAGATGGGCAGATGGGCCAGTGGATGCATGGATGCATAGAGGGATGGGTGGATGCATGGATGGATGGATGGATGGATGGATGGATGGATGGACGGACAGACAGGCACCCTGGGTATTGCCCTCCTTGACACAAAGCAGAGTGGGTGTCCAGGGCTGTGGTTGGGTGTCAGATGCATGCCAGGCCTGCTGTCTGATGACAAGGGACAGCTGTGGGAGCACCCAGGGGGAGCAGGGTGCCTGGTGGGAGCAGGGCTGTCCGTGCCGGCGGTGGGGTGGCACAGTGAACTGCTCGTTAGCTGACGAGCCTGGTGTGGTTACGGTGACGTGCGTGAGGGCGGCCCCTGCTTTAGGCTGCCCCCCTCCCCCCGCGAATGTGCTTGCAGAGATGACAGATTTCATGCTAATCCGCATTTATCCTGCCCTAATTACGCTGCGGGAGGTGAGGAGTGAGCGCCCAGACTTCCATGCCAAGGGCTGGCATGTGCCCACCCCTGTCCGATGCTGCCCGATGCTGCTAGCTAGGACTGGCGCTGGCACTGTGCCCGCTGCCATGGCACCAGGGACAGGCAGGTGACCTCTCAGGGTGGCATCTTGCATAGCACCTGGCACCCCTGCCCCAGCTGGGGGGTGTCTTAGAGGTGCTACCTGGGCACCCACAGGTGGGCACTGGGTGGCGGCACCCTGAGGAGCCGTGTGGCTGGGCGTGGTTGGTGGAGCAGCGGGCTGAGCTGTGGGCAGGTGAGGCCGTGCCGGGCCGTGCCACCCTGTGCCAAGTTGCGCCAAACCACCTCGTGCCGTGCCCACCCGCCACGGCTGCGGCAGAGCAGCCGGCGTCCCATCCCGGCAACGCGCCGTGCACACACAGCACTTTAAATGTTTTATTTGGGGAAAGTGCTGTCGTTAGCAGGGATTAATTATTAAAATCGGAGGCATCTATAAAACATGAGTGGCCGCACGCGGGGCTGCGGGTGCACAGGCAGAGCCGGGCACGGTCCCGCCACCGGCATCGCCCGGGGATGCGCTCCCGCGGCGTTCGCCGGTGATGCCGCAACGGCGCCTCGGCAGCGGGCTGGGGCTCTTCGGGGCAAAGTGGGTGCAGGCAGCGGGTGCCATGGGGTGGGGGCTGGACTAGGGACGTGCAAAATTGTGCTAAATCAGCGTTTGGGTGAGGCGGTGGTCGCCGGTGCCAGCCGTCCCGGTGAGGGGTGGCAGGAGGCAGCAGGCAGCGCCGAGCTGTTTTTAGCGGCTGCCGGTGCTGGGGAGCGGGCGTGAAGAGCAGCCGCCGCGGCACCGACGTGCCATTTTTAGCAACCGGCAAGTTTTGCTAATGATGCCTGTGAGCGGAGGGGCGGCTGCACCCCGGCACCCCCAGCCCCTGCTGACCGCACTCCGGCCCCGGCAGCCAGCCCTGTCCCTCTGGCCTCCCTGCCTGCCTCTGGAACACGGAACTGGGGGCACCTGCACAGCCCGGGGCACCCCTGCACCCACCTGATGCTGTGCTGGCCTCCGGAGAGCTTTGGCGGTACTTGGGGAGCTTCAGGGGCCCCTGGGAAGCTTTGGTAGCCCGTGAGGATCTCTGCTGGTCTCTGAGGAGCTCTGGTGGCCCTTGGGGAGCTTTGGTGGTCTCTGCTGGCCCCCGGGGATATCTGCTGACCCCCAGAGGAGCTTTGCTGGCACCTGGGGAGCTCTGCTGTCCTCCAAGAAGCCTCACTTCACCCCAAAGCCTTCCAGATTATAAGGCACATATTTTTCTCCTTTCTCTGCCTCTGAGACAGCACCTGCCCTCAGCTGGGGAGGCTGGCCCCATCCCAGCACCCATTCAGGACCAGTGCCAGCCATGTCCCAGTCCTGGTCCTGGTCCCGGTCCTCTCCCTGGGGGCCAGTTCTCTCCCTGGGGGCCAGTTCTCTCCCTGAGCTCTTGCCTGGTCCCTATGGCTGCAGGTACTGCCACATGGAGACCTGGCGGACCCTCAAAGCTCTTTCAGTGGGGAGTCAAACCCTGATGCCATGTCATCACTGTGATGCAGGAGCACACTGTGGAAAACAAGCCCCTCTTCCCCATCAGGGCTCCAGGGACAAGAGCCGGCCCTGGATGTGACAGGGACCAAGCCAGGGGAGGGGTACAGGGCTTTGTGTGCTGTCATCTACACAAGGACAGGCCACTGCAGGAGCAGGCTGGCCAGGGACAAGCAGCCATGGTCAGTGGTGCCCAGCCAGGTGCGGGGCAGCCCTGTCCTCACCCATGGTGTGGTCACTGACTGGCATGAGCTGGCAGAGCTGTGGCACTGTGGGGGACACCATGCCTGGTGGCCGAGCTGGATGTCTCTGGCTGTGTCCCTTGACGTCTTCCAGGGCACATGGGTGCCACGGGACACCTATGGGGAGGGCAGCCCTGCCACGATGCACCCCCACTGCTGCTTATCCCAGTAAAGGGCCAGGGGTGGCGACCAGCAGCTGCACCGCCTCTTTTTCTCTCCCCCTTGCTCCCCGCCGGCCCCCCGAAAGGAGGGATGGGGTTTATTTGGCCCCGTTGCCGGGCCGACGTGCGCAATTATCGCTGATTGCCTGGCGGTTGCCATGGCGATGGCAAGCACGCAGGGATGCGGTGCCGCGTGGTGCTTGAGTCACGGACACGCTGAACACCCCCCACTGCACCCCACTGCACCCCAACACAGACATGCTGAACGTGCATCCCACTGCACCCCAGAACAAACATGCTGAGCACCCCCTGCTGCACCCCACTGCACCCCCCAGCACCATCTGGGCTGGCCTTGCATCTCCTTCACCCTCCTGGGGCGGGCGGATACAGACGGATGTCCCCCAACTGAAGCAGGGGGGTATGTCCAGGTGTCCCCCACCCCAAGTCCCCCATCTGAGGCAGAGGTGTACAGCCAAGTGCCCCCAGCCGCGGCAGCCTCACCTCGGGCATCCCAGGCTCGCTCTCTCCAGAGGTCCCATAGGAAAAATCATCCCAGACCAGCCATGCCACCCCCCACCCAGCTCTGGGGTGTAGTGGGAGGGGGGTGGGTGCATGGGTCAGTGGGACACAGCACTGCAAGGACAAATTCCATTGGGCTCAGAAAAGCCCATCACCCCAAAACTGGGCACGGAGTGGACCAAAATCTGCACCAGAGCCAGGAGCAGGAGGGGACCAGAGCACAGTGATGGGACCTTGTGACAGCTCTGCCACGGGCAGGAGGCTGGCGCCAGGAGGTGACAGGCACGAGCTGGAGTCAAGGGACAATGAAGAAGTGCCATCACATCCCTCCTGCTGCAAGCAACCACCGGGCAGCCCTGAGCCACACAGGCACCTGCCGGGTAATTGAGACTTACACTCCAGGTCCGCACGAGGTGCAGAGATTAATAACCGTGGCGCGCTGCTGCCAGCCGGTATGATTAAACTCTTGATTAGAAGCTCAAACTACAGTGCCCTGCTAATTCCCCCTGCTCTCACACACCCTTAATTACCCAGCACAGGCGGTGGTGGGCCCGGGGCTTGCGGGGCTCAGCACCACACAGGGGATAGGAGCCGCGGGTACTCAGGTACCCCAGCTGGCTCTGCCTTGGGGAGCTGGGGGGTGTCCTGTGAGCAGAGGGGAGATGCTGGCTTTGGGACGCAGGTGTCGCCCATCCATGAGCCGGGGGGGGACCGTGGGTCCCAGGAGTCGATGGCCACATCCCTGTGGCGGCTGAGAACGGCACGAGTCAGGAGGTTTGGGGAGCTGGGGTTTGGTGGGCGCAGGGGCGGGAGGGGAGGGAAGTGGGGGTGCAGTTCGGAAGCGGCACCATATGGGCCG
>VZRR01004322.1:0-11625 GCA_013398015.1 Oreocharis arfaki
CCCATCCTATCCCAGTGCATTCCATTCCCATCCCGTGCCTGGAGAGAGGGCAGCAGGGGAAGGAAAACCTCCTGCCCAGCAGGCTGGGGTTGCCCAGGAGAGTTTTTGGCGTAGCCTGCCCACAGATTTAATCCCAAACCTCCGTCCCCTCCCAGCCTGGGAGCACCGGTGTGGCTGCTCCTGGTGGGCAGGGCAGCCCAATCCTGGACTCCCCTCCAGATTTCCCAGGAAAATATGGATATTCTGGATTCTGCAGGGGCAGGGGGGGTCTGGTGAGGCCGCAGGGCTCTGAGGGGCAGAGGAGTGGGGCTGCCTCAGCTGAGCTGTCCCTGGAGCCAGGAACCCACAGCAGCAGCCTGTGAGGCAAAACTCGAACCACAGGATCGGGAATCACAGAATTACAGAATTATGGTTGGAAGGGACCCTGAAGCCCCTCCAGTTCCACCTCCCACTGCCCCAGGCTGCTCCCAGCCCTGTCCAGCCTGGCCTTGGGCACTGCCAGGGATGGGGAAGCCTCTCTGGGCCCCCTGTGCCAGGGCTGATGCTGGGAGACCCTTCGGACCTCTTGAGACCCTTGGGAAAATCCCAGCCCATCCCAAACCTCCCCGTCACCGGGTGTGCAGAAGGAAGATTTTATTGGTGACCAGATTGGCCCAAACTGTCCCCAAATGGGGCTGGGACCCCTCTGCCAGCCCGGGGAGGGACCTGTGGCAGCCCCTGGGGGAGCAGCCCCTGGGGGAGCAGCCCCTGGGGGAGCAGCCTGCTCCAGATCTATTTCTGGGCTCTGAAAATGTTCTCTGTCACTCAGGAGCCGCCACCCCCCTGCCCCAGCCCCAGCCAGGCTCCCAATGAGGAAGCAGAGCAGCTCTGCTGAGCCTTTCCCACCTGCAAAGGAAGGTTTTTCCTGCTCCATGGGAGGGCGGATCCGAGCAAAAATAAAACTGCTTCGAGATCCTGCCACGTGCAGGGCACCTGCAAATGTTTGAGTTGAATGTTTTTAATGTTTCCCTGATGCAAAGGGTCGTTCTGGGGTTTTCCACTGGACAGGGCTCCCCCCTCTCTGTTGATCCTGACCCTCTGTGTGATGCCAGCGCCTCTTGGTCTCTTCAATCTCTGTTTCTTCTCCACAAAATGGATAAAATTTTCCTTCTTTCCCCATGTAACAGATCCCTCTGCCTGCATGGGTGATGTGCTGGAGGGGCCACGGCCTCAGCTGTTAATTTGGTTAATTAACTTGGGTAATTGAGCCACTGAGTTGCTTCCTAAGGGGTTTTTCCTACCCTTGGAAACAAAGAAAATTGGGAGTTCAAGGTAAAGCCACCTCCTGATGGGCTGTGCCTTAAATTCCCTGATCCAGCTGTCAGAGAGCCCTTGAATTCCTTGAATTCCCAGTCAGGAAACACTTCCTGGGGTCCAGCCTGGGGTTTCCTGGTGCAATTTAGGGCTGTGAGACCCTTGACAAACCCTAAAGGTCGTTTATCCCTTTTTGCTGTGTCCCTCGGGATGGGTTTGAAGAGCAGGGCGATGCCTCCCTGTTGTCTTCACTCAAAATGAGTCCCAGTCCTGGGAATGTGAGTCCCCATCCCTGGGAATGCTCAACAAACACCTGGATGTGGCACTTGGGGACGTGGTTTGGTGGTGGCCGTGGTGGTGTTGGGTTGCTGGTTGGACTGGATGGTCCTGGAGGGGTTTTCCAACCAAAATGATGCCATAAATGGGAATTTCCTCTCTGGTCTTGTGGTCTGTGCTCTCTCCATCCATCCCGGATCATCCTCCCTGTGTGCGCTGGGAATTTCTCTGTGAAATATCCAACACCAGAACCTCAGCGGGGCCAAGGAGATGGAAGTTCCCCTCGTGGATCTGGTGGACAGCTCCTCTCCCAGTGTCCCATTGCAGTGTTTGGTTTCACCCCGCTGTTGTGCGTTCAGTTCGTAATCCGTGGAAATCCTGAGATTTCCCCCAAAAAATGCCCTTGTGTGTTCAGTTCGTGATCCGTGGAAATCTCGAGATTTCCCAAAAAAAAAATGCCCTTGTGTGCTCACGTTGTGATCCATGGAAATCCCGATTTCCCCAAAAAATCAAAAAGTGAACATCACTTTGTGATCCATGCAAATCCCGACATTTCCCAAAAAAATTCCACCCTGGCGTGTCACTTTGTGATCCATGCAAATCCTGACATTTCCCAAAAAAAACACCCTTGTGTGTTCACTTCGTGATCCATGGAAATCCCGAGATTTCCCAAAAAAAAAAGCCCTTGTGTGTTCAGTTCACGATCCCTGGAAATCGGAAGATTTCCCAAAAAACCATCCTTGCGTGTTCACTTTGTGATCCATGCAAATCCCAAGCTTTCCCAAAAAAAAAATCCACAATTGTGTGTTCAGTTCATGATCCATGGAGACCCTGAGATTTCCCAAAAAAACACCCTTGTGTGCTAATGTTGTGATCCATGGAAATCCCAAGATTTCCCGAAAAACTACCTCTGTGTGCTCACTTTGTGATCCATGGAAATCCTGAGATTTCCCAAAAAATCGCCCTTGTGTGTTCAGTTTGTGATCCATGGAAATCCTGAGATTTCCCAAAAAACCAGCCTTGTGTGCTCACTTCATGATCCACAGAAACCCCGAGATTCCCCAAACGCCCACCCTTTCCAGCCTGTATTTATTTCCCTGCTGACCATGCCATGGGTTATTCCTGCCTTCCCAACCCACCCATCGTTCCTGAAGTGAATTTTTTCCCCTTTCTTCTTGTTTTTCCAGACCATTTCTACAATTTACCAAGACCATTTCGACTCCTAATCCTGGCCTCCGAAGCACCTGCAGCCCGGCCCGGCCTGGTATCCGCAGGAATTTTAGTAAGAAAAATCTCATTTTCCATCCTTCAGATCTGTTTTAAAGGTCCCAAACTGTGCTGGAGCTCCCATTTTCCCTTTGGGACTATGAAGCTGGAGTTGGATGTGATGATCCCGGTGGATCGTCTCAGGATATCCTGGGGGCAACCTTAAAATGATGCGTTTTCCTGGAAAAAAGGTCCAAAAGGGAATGGAAGTCCTGGGGCTGGTGGGATTTGTGTCCCAAAGAAGGGATTTCGTCCTCTTGTAACGTTTGTGATGAAAAATGAGTTTATTTGTGGTGTCAGGGCCTGAGCAAGGCTGGTTCTGTGCAGGGTTTGGGGTTTGGACGGGAAGAAGCTGGGATTTTGGGGATTTGGGGAAGGAATTGTTCCCTGGGAGGGTGGGGAGGGGCTGGGCTGGAATTGCCAGAGCAGCTGTGGCTGCCCCTGGATCCCTGGCAGTGCCCAAGGCCAGGCTGGACATTGGGGCTGGAGCAGCCTGGGACAGTGGGAGGTGTCCCTGGGGGTGGCACTGGATGGGCTTTAAGGTCCTTTCCAACCCAAACCATCCCATGACCATTCTCAGAAAATCAGCAATTCCCGTGGATTTGTGAAGTTTTGGCTTTTCCTTCGCTCCCCACCTGCCAAGGACACCCCTGAGCCGCCCTTTCCCAACCCTTGTTCCTCACAGAGCGTTTGGGGCCAGGACCCCGAGGGCAGGAATGCAAACAGGGCTTGTGTCAGCAACTGAAAGCAGCTGGGGCTGCCCGGGTGGATCGTCCATACCCCTGGAATTTCGCCCTCTTTTGAACGCTGCGTGGCTGGAGCTGCATCTAGACAGGTTCACTTTGGGGCAGAAGGCGAGAATTCCGGGATTTAGGACTTTTGTGAGGAATAAAAGCTTTGTTGAAGACCAGATTTATCTTTATGAGGTGAAGGGGCAGAGCTGGGGGCTGCCCACGGGGACCAAATCCAGAGGGCAGCCAGTGCTGGTGTCCCTGGGAGTGCCAGGGCTTAGCAAATAAGAAATGAAAACAAAACCAAGACCCCAGAGGGGATCAGGTGCAAATAAACTCAATTAGTTCCTTGTTTTTCCCTCGGGAGGAGCCTAAATCTGGGCTTTGCTGTTGTGTTTGTCAAAGCAGTCTGGTTTCAGGCCTTCTCATTGCTTTTAAAAGTCTAAACTTAAACAAAACCCCAAAAAATTCCTGCTTGTTTTTCACCTCAGACTTCCTAGGAGTGATCACGGGTTGGGATTTTCAGCACCTGTGGAATGCCATTCCCATGTTCAGGGGGGAAACTGAGGCACGAGAGGCCAGAGCTCGGCTCCAGGGGCGAGCTCGAGTGGGAAACGCTCGCTGCCCGTGAGCTGCCTTCCCCGAAGGAAGGGAATTCGAGGGGAAACGGAGTTCTGGGAGCCAAGCCTTGCAACTCGATATTTTCAAGGGCTTTGATGACGTAAAACTGATTTATTGGAGGGGGAAAAGCCTGAAATTTCCCTGCAGAGGGCACACGACGGGCAGAGTTTTGGGCTTATTCCCTGCGTTTCGGGGAACGGATGGAGCCTCTCGCAGCCGGAATGGAATTGCATCGGGATGTGCTCTCTGGCAGGGAGGTGCTAAAAGCAGGTGCACAAAGGGAATTCTTTTTGGAGAGAGGGGAAAAAAAAACCTCCTTGTGGTAGCAGTGAATGATTCTCAGCCCTGCAATAACCCCAGTCAGGTTAATTAGGATTAATTTGGCCACCTGGCTGGTGTTTGTGTGGAATAAAAACACGTCTGAGGGGTTTTGTTGACAACCTTTGTAAGTTTTGGTGATATTTTCCAGTTTTGTCACCTGGGCAATGTAAAAATCTCTGCCTGGTTGGGCTTTTAGGGGGAATTATGCTGCACCCAGCATTTAGAGACCTTAATTCTCCATCTCCTCCTCCAGTTTTTGTCAGTAAATCCATCTCCTGTCCCCATGCCCATGTGGAGATGACCCAGTTCTCCCTGGGTGTCTTCAAATCTGCTTTTTTGGGGTTTTGTTGGGGGGGGGAATTGTACCAGATCTGCCCTCTGGCAGCAGCCTGGTCCTGCTCCTGCTCTGCTGCCCCATCCCACACGAGGCTTTTTGCCTCCTGTAATTTTGCACCCGTGTGCCTCACCCAGAGCTGCCTCTTTCCCCGCTGACTTCTCGCTTCTCCCGCATCTTCCCCTCGCTGTTTTCCACCCCTGGAAAAGCTGCTGGGATTTTCACCAAACAAATCCTCGTGCTCGTGCCTGCCTGGATGGATCCGTGTGGAGCAGAAGCTGTCAGAGGAGGGAATTTTCCATCAGCCCCAGCCCCTCCACTTCGGATTTATTCCTCACAGAGCTTCAGCCACATCATGGAGGTGGCTCTGGGTTGGGCCATGCCCAAGGAGTGGGAGGTTTTCTGTCGGGGGTCTCGGGGAGCTGGGAAGGGCTGGGGTTGAGGGTCCACGGGCACTGACAGAGCCTGGTCCTCGTCACCTTCCAAACTCACCTGGCTGCTCTTTGCCCTTTGGTTTTTGTGGTCACAGGATGCCGAATGTCGGAAAACTCCTCCAAATCATCCAAACTTTGACCAAACCCTGCCGTGAGCCGTGTTGGGAAGAACATCCACTCATTTTTTGGGCATCTCCAGGGATGGACACTCCAAACCTCCCTGGGCAGTTCCAATCCCTGACCACCCTTTCCATGGGGAAATTCCTGCTGATGCCCACCCTGAGCCTCCCCTGGCCCAGCCTGAGGCCGTTCCCTCTCCTCCTGTCCCTGTTCCCTGGCAGCAGAGCCCGACCCCCCCCGGCTGCCCCCTCCTGTCAGGGAGTTGTGCAGAGCCACAAGGTCCCCCCTGAGCCTCCTTTGCTCCAGGCTGAGCCCCTTTCCCAGCTCCCTCAGCCGCTCCTGGGGCTCCAGCCCCTTCCCATCTCCATTCCCTTCCCTGGACACGCTCCAGCCCCTCCAGGTCCTTCTCATCCTGAGGGGCCCAGAACTGAGTGCAGCACTCGAGGTGGGGCCCCAGCACAGGGGGACTTCAGGTTTTAATTCAGCTTTTCTTGTCATGCTTGGTTTCACAGTGCCACGAACCTCTGCTGTTCTGTGTCCTTCACGTTTGGCCTTGCTGGGATTCAGCCCTGTCCTCATCCGTGGATGCGCTTCCCCAAGAGGGCAGAGGGCCCAGGGAGGTGCAGAGCAGGCACAGAGTGGCCAGGGCAGGCTCAGGCTGGAGAGCAGGGAAAGGTTCTTCCCCCAGAGGGTGCTGGGCACTGCCCAGGCTCCCCAGGGAATGGGCACGGCCCCGAGGCTGCCAGAGCTCCAGGAGCGTTTGGGCAGCGCTGCCAGGGATGCCCAGGGTGGGGTTGTTGGGGTGTCTGGGCAGGGCCAGGGGCTGGGCTGGATGATCCCTGGGGGTCCCTTCAGCTCAGGGTGTTCTGTGATCCTGTGACTCTGCTTTTTCCATCGCTTCCCAGCTGCGGAAGGTTGTGCTGGAGGTGCCAGATCAGGAGCTGTCCCCAGAGCTTTGCTGGTTCCACAGGGACCGTGGCGTCTCATTGCCAATGGCATCTCAAATCAAGACCCAACATTGCCCCAGAGCCCGTTTCAGCCCCAGGCTCAGCTCTCAGAACCCAAAACCCTTCCCCAAATTCACACCGAGCCTTTTCTGCTCTCTTTTCACTGGGAAACGTTGTCATTTCCAAAATCTGCTTTGAATCATCCCTTTACACTCCTCTCTTCAAGCCCTGGCACCTTACTACGCTGGCAGAGAGGTGTTAAGACCAGTTTTGGGCTTCCTCCCCTGTTTTTTTGCAGTGTTTTCTCTCAGCTTGGTGCTGTGCAGGAGTCCTGGGGAGGGTGTGAAGTGCGTGTCCCTCGGCAGTGTCTCACTGCTCTGCCAGCACCGAGGGGATGTTTCTGAGCGAGGTACCACGCGCTATTTTGAGCAGCTTCTAAAAATAAATCCCTGCCCGGGCTGCTGTTGTGGTAGCAATGTTTTATCTCTTAATTGGGGCTGTTTGCTGAGGGTGATTCATAGAAAGGAGCTGAGCTTTCCAAGTTTCACCCTGAGGTGGAACGGCGGAGGTGATTTGCTGCTTGTGACCGAGGCCTGCGCAGCCAGGAGGAATTCTTGGATTTTCTCCACGGGTTTTTTTTGGCTTTTCCCCTAAGGCTGAAATGTCACATTAAAACACTGGACAAGCTCTTTCTCCTGGAGGTGTCTGGGAGCTGGTGGAGCACGTTGTGTGCAGGGACAGTGACCCACAGAGCTTTGGAGGGTCGATGGCATTGTCACATCGAGCGAGAGATAATGACGGAGGGAAGGAATGAGGAAAGGGGTCATTCCTCTGGGAATTCAAGTGGAGATTTAAAACTTTTGTGTGCTTGGAGCTACGGGGAAGAAGAGCCAGAGGTGGAGGAAGGCATTTCGTGATTATCTGAGGAGCAGGAGGTGACTCAGCCTTCCCACAGTGTCACCTAATTCCTCCTGAGCTGTGTCCAGTTCTGGGCCCCTCACTGCAAACAGGATCTGGAGGGGCTGGAGCGTGTCCCAGGAAGGGGCTGGAGCCCCAGGAGAGGCTGAGGGAGCTGGGAAAGGGCTGGAGAATTCCTGAGGGAGCTGGGAAAGGGGCTCAGCCTGGAGCAAAGGAGGCTCAGGGGGGACCTTGTGGCTCTGCACAACTCCCTGACAGGAGGGGGCAGCCGGGGGGGGTCGGGCTCTGCTGCCAGGGAACAGGGACAGGAGGAGAGGGAACGGCCTCAGGCTGGGCCAGGGCAGGCTCAGGGTGGGGCATCAGCAGGAATTTCCCCATGGAAAGGGTGCTCAGGGATTGGAATTATCCAGGGAGGTTTGGAGTGCCCATCCCTGGAGGTGTCCAAGGGAGGCCTGGACGTGGCACTCAGAGCTCTGGGCTGGGGACAAGATCAGGCACAGATTTGATGATCTTGGAGCTCTTTTCCAACCAAATTAATTGTGTAGTTCTGTGATTCATCAGTGTTCGGTCCCCATCCCTGCAGGTGTCCAAGGAAGGCCTGGACACTGGTCTGGGTGACAAGGTGGGGATCAGGCACAGGCTGGACTCGATGATCCTGGAGCTCTTTTCCAAGCGAAGAGATTCCCTGGTTCCACATCCTGGGGGGAGCAGCTTCCCGGCTGCAGCTCCCAGCTCCCAGGTTTGTTTTTTTTTTTGATGTTGATTAGAACAAATCTTCATTGCTGAGCCACTCGTGGTCACCCTTGCCCAGCCACCCACGTGAGCAGCTCCCAGAGCAAACTCTGGCCTCTTGTCCAGCCCCGGGATGTTCCCTCTTCAGTGGTCAGTGCCCACTCAGAGGTGATTTAGGGCTGGATGTGACATAAGGGGAAAGAACCAAGTGAGCTGCAGGGAGCAGGAGTGGCTCAGGCTCCCTGAGCTGCTCAGATCCCGGTGCTGGTGGGGTTTGTGTGCTCAGGAGAGCGACAGGATCCCAAGGGTGCTGTGCTTGAAAGGCCAGAACCTCCAGAACTGTGATCTCCGGTGGGACAGCGATAGGAGCAAACACTCCCCACGCTGAGGGCAGCGCTGCCGTTGGTCTCCATGGAGATTTGGAGGCTTGGCTTCGTTTGGACTGCCATGAAATGCTTCTCCAGGATCCCGTGTTTTAGCCCCAGTACAGGATTGATGCTGTTCTACTTCTGTGGGGCTGTTTAGGCTTTGCTGGCGTTGGATTTGGGATCCTGGGGTAGCACTGCTCCATAAATGTGCTAAGTTTTGACCAGGCAGCAGGTCCTGTAGGCACGAGGTGACCCAAGGGGTTTGTCCCCGTGGGCCTGACAGCTTCAGGGGATGAGGGAACACCTGCAGGGTGTTCACATGGACAGTGTGGGATCCTGGAAGGTGGAGGGTCACCTTTCCTGCACCCAGGTCACCTTTCCTGCACCCACAAAAGGTGCTCTTGTGCTGCCAGTGCTGGGTCCAGCACCGACCAAACAGGTTGTGCTGGGCTCCTTCCTCTTGCAGGAACAATCCAGGGTGTCCTGTGCCCTCACTGGGGGAGCCTGTGCCCTCAGCTGGGCGAAGGGAACCCGTCCTGTGTCCTCAGTGGTGCCCTGGGTGAAGAAAACCCATCCTGTGCCCTCACTGGGGGAGCCTGTGCCCTCAGCTGGGTGAAGGGAACCTCCCCTGTGCCCTCAGTGGTGCCCTGAGCGAAGGGAACCCATCCTGTGCCCTCACTGGGGGAGCCTGTGTCCTCAGCTGGGCAAAGGGAACCCATCCTGTGCCCTCAGTGGTGCCCTGGGCAGAAGGAACCTCCCCTGTGCCCTCAGCTGGGCAAAGGGAACCTCCCCTGTGCCCTCAGCTGGGCAAAGGGAACCTCCCCTGTGCCCTCAGTGGTGTCCTGGATAAAGGGAACCTCCCCTGTGCCCTCACCTGGGCAAAGGGAACCCGTCCTGTGCCCTCAGCTGGGCAAAGGGAACCCGTGCTGTGCCCTCAGTGGTCAAAGGGAAACAGAAGCTGAGCCAGAGCTGCGGCCCAGTCGGTGTCCAGGGGATGTTGTACCAAACGCTGACGGTGCAGGCGAGGCTTTTCTTGTCCTCTGAACCTGCTGTGGGGCAGACTCGGGGCAGAGCTTTTGTGCTTTGTGAGGAGGCAGCGCGGAGCTGGGGCTGCACTGACACCCCTGTGTGCCCCAGGAGAGAGAATCAAAAATACCCTGAGCGGGGAGGGACCCCAAGGATCACCCAGCCCGACTCCTGCCCCCGCACAGACACCCCAAGAACCCCACCCCGTGACACCAGAGATGGCCACAAGCGCTGGCCCCGTGGAGGTGTGCAGGGCTCACTGCAGAACAACAGGAAAACCCACCAAAGGGCTGGGAAGCCGTGTGGTGACGGCACAAACCCCCGGTGGGATCCCGCTCTCCGTGAGGCCCTCGGGGTGTCAGGGTGTTGGGTGTCGGTCTGGACGCTGCCACCCCCTCCCTGCCGGGGTGCAGGTGCCTTTCAGGGGGTGGCAGCACCCTCAGAACCTCTCCTCTGAGCCTGCCCGGGTGCCACCAACCTGCAGCAGGTGGGCAGAGATGCTCTGTGCCTCCTGGAGGAGGTGAGGAGGCTCTCTGCCCGCAGCTGGAGGGAGGAAACCAGCGCTGCTTGTTTACCCTGTGCTGCCTCGGGGTGGAAAAAAGAGGCTTATCGTGATCAAAGCAGGCAAAACAGCACGTCAGGGCCGAGCTGTCCTCAGGCACTGCTGCTCCGGGCTCCCGCGTTCCAGCTGCACTGCGGGAACGGGGCATTTCTGGTGTTGTCAGGCTGCCCAGGATTCGCTGCCGCTGGATTTGGGATCCCGGGATTTGGTTAGCTCTGAACTGGCAGTGGGGAAAGGAGCAGAGGGTCAGTTTAGGGCTAATTCTGACTTTATTTGCTGTGCATTTCAGGAATAGCCGCCTCCAAGGCAGCAAAAACAGCTAAAAAACCCCAGAATTGTTACCAAGGCAAAAGGGTGCCAGAGGCTGAGGCTGGGCAGAGGGGAATTGGTTTTGTTTGCAAGGGTTCAGGCTCTTAAAAACGGTGTTTCCTTCGTTCATCTTCATTAAGGAAATGACACTCAGAGCGAAAATGAAACACCCCAGGGAAATAAAACCCCTCCAGCTGTGGAGGAGATCTGCCCAGAGCTGCAGTGCAGCCCTTCTGGATGAGTTTACTCCTTGCATTGCCTCGTGGGGAAGGGAACAAGACCATCCCCTGGATCCCTGGCAGTGCCCAGGGCCAGGCTGGACGGGGCTGGAGCAGCCTGGGACAGTGGGAGGTGTCTCTGCCATGGCAGGGGTGGCACTGGATGGGATTTAGGGTCTCTTCCAACCCAAACCATTCCAGGATTCTGGGATTCTATGATTCAATGATTCAGTAATCCAATGATCCAGAGATTCAGTGATCCAGTGATTCTGTGATTTTATGCTTCTGTGATTCTATGATTCCATGAGTCTATGATTCAATAATTCAGTGATTCAGCGATTCTATGATTCCGTGATTCTGTACTTCTGTGATTCTGTAATTCTGGGANTATACTTCTGTGATTCTATAATTCTGGGATTCTCTAACTCTGTGATTCTATGATTCAATAATTCAATGACTCAATGATCCAGTGATTCCATGATTCCGTGATTCCGTGATTCCATGATTTTATAGTTCTGTGATTCAATGATTCCATGAATCTATGATTCTCCAGTTCCATGAATCTATAATTCCGTGATTCTCTAATTCTGTGATTCAATGACTCCATGGTTCCATGATTCAGTGATTCCATGATTCTATGATTCCATGATTCCATGATTCCGTGATTCTGTGACCTCTCAGAGCAGGCAAGAGATTGAAACCTGAGGAAAATGGGGAAAAACCCCAATCTCCCTCTTTGTGCTGGAACAACGAGTTCTGTTTAGCTCAGCGGGACCTTGGGGACATCAGTGGCAGCTCTGTGCCCCTGGTGCTGCTTGGTCGGGGCTGAGGCAGCGCTGGGACCGAGGGAAGCCCTGCTGGCAAAGCGTTAATCCTGGCATAATCCCGTCATAATCCCGGCATAATCCCGGCATAATCCTGACATAATCCCATCATAATCCTGACATAATCGCAGCATAATCGTGGCATAATCGTGGCAAAATCCTGGCATAATCCAGGCATAATCCTGGCATAATCCCGGCATAATCCCGGCATAATACCATCATAATCTCGGCATAATCCCATCATAATCTCGGCATAATCCCGACATAATCCTGACATAATCCCGGCATAATCCTGGCATAATCCTGACATAATCCCATCATAATC
>VZRR01004322.1:11742-37962 GCA_013398015.1 Oreocharis arfaki
CATCATAACCTCGGCATAACCCCGACTTAATCCTGACATAACCCCAACATACCCCTGTCATAATCCCATCATAACCCTGACATAATCCCGACACAATCCCAGCATAATCCTGGCGTAATCCTGTCATAATTCCTACATAATCCTGACATAATCCTGGCATAATCTTGACATAATCCTGGCATGATCCTGACTTAATCCCAACATAATCCTGGCATAATCCTGACATAATCGTGACTTAATCCCAACATACCTGGCATAATCCTCACATAATCACCCCATTCTCCTGGGACAGGAGCTTTCCTGGGGTGAGAGCTGGGGCTGTGAGTGCTGGCAGGGGCTGTGCAGAGGGGAATAAATGGGAACAAACCCCCCAGGAGGGAGAAAGGCCCTCAGTGAGCCTTGTCCCTCGTCCTGCCGCAGGGCCTGGGGAGCTCCCTCCTGCTGCAGCTCAGCAAAACATTTGTGTTCCCCACGGTGAGGGCTCCCTGGGCTGCTGGGGAAGCTCTGGAGCTGCTCCCCATGGCCAACCTTCCTCGGGGTGCCTCCCAAAACAGTGATCCCTGCTCCGTGTGCCACCTGCTCCCTGCAGGCTCGCTTTCCAAACTGCTGGCACAGCCCTGCAGAGCCACTGCTGCTGCAGGGAACCAGAGCACGATTTTAAAACCAGCAGCCCACCCTCCCAGCCTCCCCAGTTTGTGCCCTGGGCAGCTCCCAGTGGGGCTGGAGGTGCTGTGGGGCTGGACTTTGAGTCCTGGGCTTTGTGTGCTCTGATCTCAGACCCAGGGCTGGTCAAGGGGGGGATTGTCCCGCTCTGCTCTGGGCTGGGGTGGCCTCGCTCCAGTTCTGGGGGAGTTTGGGGTGTAGGAAGGATCTAAAGGTGTTTAGAAAGTGTCCAGACGTGGGACAAGGGGATGGGGAAAGGTCTGGAGGGGCAGCTGAAGGCTCCTGATGTGTGCAGCTGGAGCAGAGAGCTCCGGGATCTGCGGCTCCTCCCGAGGGGCAGCTCCGATCTCTGCTCCCTGGGACAGGGACAGCACCCAGGGAACGGCTGGAGCTGGGCCAGGGCAGGCTCAGGCTGGAGAGCAGGGAAAGGTTCTTCCCCCAGAGGGTGCTGGGCACTGCCCAGGCTCCCCAGGGAATGGGCACGGCCCCGAGGCTGCCAGAGCTCCAGGAGCTTTTGGGCTCCGCTGCCAGGGATGCCCAGGGTGGGGTTGTTGGGGGGTCCAGGGACTGGGCTGGATGTTTCACTATTTAAGAACATCATTTTAAAAATACTGGTGCTCCAGAACAAAACAAAATTAAAAATTTTGCCCTTGGCAGCCAGCCAGATGTGGCCCCAGCAATGTCAAATACTTTGCAAAGAATAGAAATATTCTTTTATATTATTATTTTTTTTTCCTTTGACCTTCAGCACTGCAGGCCCTCCATGACCAGAGAAAATTGTGATGGTTTCTGGTTTCTGACCATTGCTGCTCATCAAAACCCATTCCAGAGTGTCACAGCTGACCACAAACGCAGCTGCAGCCAGAGGCTCTGTGTGAGATGCACAGAGGGCTGACTGAAAAGGAGCAGCTTTCCAAGAATTCCCCAGGTTTTGGGTTGTGTAAGGCCTGAAATGCAAGAGATGCTTCTCTTACCCCAAAAGGATCTCCAGCAGCAGCTGTAGGTGAATTACAGCAGGGATTGCTGGGTTTAGGGAGAGCCCACAGAGATCTGTCCTGGGGCTTTGGGAGCTGGGGTGCTCCTCCTCGAAGAGCAAAGGCAACAACACCAAAAACCATCTGGTGTTGAATCTGAGAGGTCTGGGCAGTGCAGCCAGACAAAAAAAGCCTCGAAAAAAAGGGAACAGAATCTTAGCAGAGAAGAAATCAATCACCGGAACGTCCTCGCTGAGAGCTGCTGCTTCTGCCACCGTTTGTGGTCTTTAAATCCGGGCTATTTTCGATTTTCATCCGAGAAACTGAAGCTTAAGGACAAACCCTGAGCCTGATGCAGAAATGCCTGGGGGGTTCTGCAGCCTGGGTTTAGCAGGTCAGGCTTTGTCAGTCCCTGCGCTGGCCCTGGGCTCAGCATCTGAGGGTCTCTGAGGAGCTTGTGGGGTTGTGGCACCACTTTTTGAACCACCAGTCTTTTCATCGTCCTGGGAATGCTGGTTCCAAAAAACTCAAGGGCCTTGACTGCAGCGGAGTTGTTCTGCTGGAATTCCCTCTCTGCAGTGCCCCATAAATATGAGCAGCAGTGTTTTTGCTGCTCAGTCTGGGGCTCAGAGGAGTTCCCAAGATAAAGGCTGGGCTAATTTCACTCCAGTTCATCGCTGTTGGTGACTTTAGGGAGTTTAATGCGGCTCCTGCACAGCTCACAAAGCAAAAGCTGAGGCCTGCAGGGGCTCTGTGGGTTCTTCTGCCCCCCGGGCAAACAACCAACCTCTTGTGCCACAATCCTTTTTAATCTGCCACATTTTGGGGTGATCATTTTGACAGTTCTGAGCCCCTTCCCTTGACCTGCAGGCGTGGGTGTAAGCCTGACACTGCTGCTGGGGGAAGGAACGGGATCTTCCAAAGTGGCTTTTAGGGGGGAAGATAAAAACCAAACCCAGAAGGGACCAAAAAACCTCGAAAAATAAAGGCATTTTAGGCTCACAGCGTGGTTTGGGCTGGAAGGGGCTTAAAGACCATGGGCAGGGACACCTTTCACGAGACCAGGCTGCTCACGTTGGACATTTCTCTCTTTCTGGGTGTGAGGTCCGAGTTCTGCTCATCTTCCCAAGCTTCCTCCCTGTGCCGCCAGAGCAGGGCCGTATCCGCAGCTCTCCTTGCCCACGAACGAGAGGAAAATCCTACAGAGCTTTTAGAAACCCGAGGCTGTAATTTCACGTCCCCCCTCAGCGAGCTCCTCCCCGGTGACCCAACCGCTCGGGTTCCCCCGGCCTTGCCCCCTGTGGGTGTGGGGTGAGCAGCTCTGGAGGGCTCTGGGGTTTCCTGCAGCCCCGGGGATGATTCAGCACCTTGCAGGCAGCTCAGGTCGGGCTGTTTTGGGGTGCGAGCACCATTCTTGCAGCACCACCTCCTGGTGCGCAGCCCCCGCTCGGTGCGGGCCATGGAGCAGCGCAGGAGCTGCTGCTGCCTGCCAGACCACCAGGGAAACTCCTGGGTGGCTCCTGGCCAGATCCCGAGGGGCTGGAGCACTCCTGGGGAAATCTGAGCCAGGCTCAAGCTGTGTTTTCTGCAGGGTTTCCGAGCCCCGGGGTGCTGGCGGTGCATGGGAGGTGTGGGACCACATCCTGCCCACACCCCGGAGCCTCCGGCTGCAGCCCCAGTGGGGAGAGAATTACTGAGCTGCACAGTTCAGAGGAGACCCGGGAGCCTCCTGCCCTTTCTCACCATCCCACGGGGGAGTTTTCTTCTGCTGCCCCTCATTTTCCCACCCGGTCACCGCTCGGTCACTGCTCGGTCACTGGTTGGGTTTAATGACTCGCCCCAGGCACAAGTCCTGGTTTTATTGCCCTGCACAGGGCTGGAGCTGCTCAGGGTGGCTCTGCCTGTGCCAATTGTACCGTTTAAAGCCCTGAACTCTCCCTGCAGCCCCAGCCCTGCACTGAGACCTCCCAGTTCCCCTCCCTGACGGGATGTGACAGAGCCGCCTGTTCGGGGCACTCAGCGACCTCATCTCTCACCTCCCCTGGGCCTGTCCTCGCTGCTCTGTCCTTCCTGGGACAGAAATGTCCTCATCCTCATCCCTCACCTCCCCAGGGCCTGTCCCCGCTGTCCTGTCCCTCCTGGGACAGAAATGTCCCCATCCCTCACCTCCCCTGGGCCTGTCCCCCTGCCCTGTCCTTCCTGGGACAGAAATGTCCTCAGGGGCACTCAGCCACCTCATCCCACACCGCCCCTGGGCCTGTCCCCCTGCTCTGTCCTTCCTGGGTCAGAAATGTCCCCATCCCACACCTCCCCTGGGCCTGTCCCCCTGCTCTGTCCTTCCTGGGTCAGAAATGTCCTCATCCTCATCCCACGCCTCCCCTGGGTCTGTCCCCCTGCCTGTCCCTGCTGGGACATGTCCCGCTCAGAACTGTCCTGCCCAGCTGCTCTGCAGACACAAAACCCCTCAGCTCAGTGCAAAACCCAGAGCTGAGCTCTGCTCCCTGCCTGTCAGGGCCTGCAGCCGTCCTTTATTTGATGCTCAGGCACCAAGCAGGAATGCTGGCCCCTGGAGAGGGGTTTTTTTTCGTACTTTTAACATTTTTTTTACCCTTTCCTAAGAGGCTGGAGGCAGTTTCAGACTTGCCTTGTGTCCAAACATCGCTCTGCACACGGAGGGAGAGGCAGAGGTCTTGTTACAGCACTTGCTGCTTCTCCACAGGGCGGATTTGACAGGGAATTGTCTCTCCCTGGACCCAAACCCCGCTTGTGTGGGATTATTGAGGGGTCTCAGGGCTGGTTTGCAGCAGCCCCTTGAAGAAGGAGTTGCTGGTCTGAGGTTCAGGGCTGTGCTTGGTAAATGGGATTTGGGGGAAAAAAAATTGTTACTGCTCTGGGATAGACCAGGAAAAGCCCCCTGGGAATCCAGCTGTGAGGATTCCTGGATTTCATCAAGGAACCTGAACAAAAATTCAAAAACTTGTGCTATTTCTCAGGCTGGCACGGTCGGGGGGGACGGACACTGGCTGAGGATCCACCTTGCCAGCGGTTGATTATTTTAAGTGTATTTATTCAGTTTGTTTATTTATTTATTTTTAAAGCAGCCACTTGATCTCAAGTTCAGATGTGTGGCTGCTTGTGATTTTTGACTGAAGCATTTCGTGCTTGCCTTGAAATAATGATTTTCTTGGTGATCTCTCAGCTGTTCCATCACAGATTTCATCTTAGGGAGGGTTTTTGAAGTATTCTTCCTCTCGAGGCTCTGCAGAGCAGGAGGTTTTTTGGATCAGTAGCTGAGCACATGAGTAATTTCTGGCTCTGGGCTCTCTGCAGGTTTCAGATTTGTTTTTTTTTTAATTTCTTAGAAAAAGGTAACAGGCATTTAAATAACTAAAACGGATTGGATGTGTTAAGGGAAATATTTGTCCATTTTTTCTTGACAAACACATTAAAATTCTTTTAAAAATATCCCCAAACGAATGCTTTGAAGCCTATTTTTTATTGAGCCCTGTGCCAGGCTGAAGGAATATGCTCTCAGATTTCCTGGATGTCTATCCACAGGGATATATCCCCTCTCTTTGCCAGGGATGTGGGACCAGGCTTCCAAAAAATATTTATTTGCCTTGAAATCTTTAATATTCGACCTGCAGATCATTTCCTTGACACCTGAGCCCTGATGGGCTCAGCTGGGAAGTGCTGGGAGGTGTTTTCAGGGTATTTTTGGTCACCAGTGTGAGCTCGTTTCTAATTAAACAGGAGCTCACACCTTATCTCATTAGAGACGTGATAATAAATGTGCACAGCGCTGGCTGATTCTCAGAAATGAATTCCCTGGGTCTGGCAGGTTGAGAAACAAATTCCCTGGGTCTGGCAGGGTTAGAAAAGGGGGTTTGGTGTCGCTGAATGGTCTCGTTCTCCTGATCCACGTGAAGATGTCCCTTTGCTCCTGGTTTGGATTTGTTGGGATAATTTATGCGGTCCCTGGGTGTGACAGCAGCAGGTACAGCTGGAATATTGCCAGGAGGCACAGGGTTGGTTTCCTTTTGGCTCAGGGGAAGTTCTGGAACCTCCCAGCTGCTTTTGGCCTCGGTGGTGACTCTCGGTGTCACCTCTCCATTTGCCACCTGCAGGTGCCCTCACCACACAAAGATCAGTGGTCAATAAAGGCACCAAAATCGAGTTGTTTCTCATGAACCTGTGGCTGTTGCATCCCTGGAAGTGTCCCAGGCCAGGTTGGACAGGGCTTGGACCAACCTGGGAGAGTGGAAGGTGTCTCTGAGGACTGGATGAGCTTTAAGGTCCCCCCAAGCCAAACCATTCCATGGTTCCACGATTCCATGTCCAAGTCAAAATCCCGCAGGCGGATGCAGCGAACACAAATCCCTCACATGGGCTCTTCCCTTGGTGTGTTCCAGTGGCCCCAAATGAAGATCACCATTCCCATACTGTGGGAATGGGGTTTTGTTGGGAATGGGGTGAGACTGGGGTCTCTCCTGGGGATCCTCCTGCTCTTCCTCACCCCAACCCCACCAGCCTGCAGATGCTGTGGTGGCCTCGTGTGGCTTTGTCCTCCCGGCTGCATCGTGAACTCTGCTCCCACTTGGAGCCCTCAAACCCTTGCAGGGATAAAGGGAAGGGAAATGTCAGGAAGTGGCATTGGAGCAAGGAGAAAGCAGCCTCAGGATTCTTGGGGTTTAAATTGGCATTTAAATCTTGGCATGGCTGTTTCCATCCCAGGCGCAGGCAGGAGCCTCCAGGTTCTCATTTCCATAAAAAATTGATCAATTAAAGATTGTTCTTTGTCCTGCAGCTTTGCTGGAGGCTCTGGAGATTTGTCCCACCAAAGGGCAGGGCTCTTCCCCATCCAAAGCCAGCTCAGGTGTCCAGCAGAGCCACCCCAATCCATTGGGAGCAGAAGATGCTGGAGGAAATATTTGGTCGGGCTGCGTCCCTGTGTAGGAGTCAGGAACAGGGAATTTCTTAGGGATGCAATGGGATTGAAAGAGTGGAGACTTTCTGGTGTGGAGGAGATCCTGTCTGGGCTTCTGAGGGTGTGGAAAATCCTGCTCTGGGTTTTCTCCTGCTCCCCCAGCCAGCGCTGGGCTGTGGATTCTTGAGGAACAGGTTTATGAGGGGAAAAACCAGGAGAGAGCGACACGCAGCCAATGGGGTCCCTACACAAATATTTGCCTTCATTGACAAGCAGGATCTGTTAAGAAGAGGCCAATCAGCTGGAAGTGACCCAAAGCATGCTCTGGTGCTCGTTAAGCCCTGGGTCCCTGGCACAAGGTGGATTTTTGTGTGTGCAGAAACAAGGGAGGTCTGTGGAGCCGGTGATGACAGGGCAGCAAACACTGCCCAGACTTGACTCTGCTCTCCCTGCACAGCTCCCAGCATTCCCTCCCAACTCAGTCATGCTTTTCCTCCCTTTCCTGTTAAACAAATGCATATCTTGATTTAAAGTTATTTGTGCTCTCTGCGTGCTCTCCAGAGCTCCAAAATGTGAGGTTTTCCCCCCCTGGATCTGGTGTGGGGAACATCAGGAGCTTCCAGGGGGGACAGGTCTTCACGCCCTTCCCAGCTGTGTGAAATTGGGATCTGCCTGGAATTGCCCAGAGCTGGGATTTGGCTTGGAATTTTGAATCAGAATTGCACGTGCAGGGGTGTGTGTGCACAGGCAACTCAGGATATAAATACATATATATATAAATAAATACAGTATATAAATATCTCCACTATCCTTTGGAAGGGAGGGTTTGGGGATGGAAAAACTCCACCTCTTGCAGCTGGCTCTGCGTTCCCTGGTGAATCCCCTTCCAGCAGCTCCACCTCGCCTGGGATAATATTTACCTGGAGAAAAGCTGTGTTAATGAACCCAGCTCTGCCCCGAGTCCCCTGCCACGGAGTGGGAACACAGCAAAGGCTCTGTGGGCTGAGGGTGGCTCTGGGGACCTGCTCACGGTGCCTCATTCCCATTTCTGGGTCCGTCACCATTTCTGTTACGGCACAAAATGGAAATGAATTTCAGGATGTGCTCCCTGCGAGGCTCTGGGAAAGGGAGATTCCCAGCCTGGAGAGAGGATCAGAAACTCTGTGTTTGCCCATAGGGAATAAAAGGATCATCATCTTCTCTTTCTGCTTTTCTTTTCATTGGGGACAGGGAGAAACCCCATTCCCTTTGGTCCTGAATCACTTGGGGAAGTTTCCTTGTTGAATTTCTGCTCAGATTCCAATTATATTTTCATTTCAACAGCAATCTTTGAGCATCTCCTCTGTATATTTAATTAAATGAGATAGGGGCTGGCATAACACAGCACTGTGTGTGGATGCTGTGTCCAGAGAGTGGAAAATCTGATTTATTTTGATTTTCAGGGGCTGCACACACAGGTGCAGTAATTCCGAAGTGAAAATATTCCCAAGCAAGAAATGCTTTTGCACCATCCCATTTTGGGGAATTTATAACATATTAATTGTATATTTTTATATATTATATATTAATTATATATTATTAATTAAATAGATTTGTATTTTTACAGTACCTTCTATCCTTTAGAGCACTTGGGAACTTGCTTAACTCAAAGCTGGAATTCCGAAGCTGGAATTCTGTGCACCGAGAGAGGGAAAGGAAAACCTCCTGCCCAGCAGGGTGGGAATTGCAGGCTGGGGTTGCCCAGAAGATTTTATGGCATCTTTTTTGGTCTGCCCACAGATTTCAGCCCCAAACTTCCATTCCCCTCCCAGCCCGGGAGCCCTGATGTGGCTGCTCCTGGTGCGTGGGGCTGGATTCCCCTCCAGACTCCCTAGGAAAATGGCAATATTCCAGATGCTGATGTGGCTGGGGAGATCGTAGGCTCTGGAATCACAGAATCATGGAATGGTTTGGGTGGGAAAGAACCTTAAAACTCATTTTGTTCCACCTCCCACTGTCCCAGGCTGCTCCAGCCTCATCCAGCCTGGCCTTGGACCCTGCCAGGGATCCAGGGGCAGCCACAGCTGCTCTGGCAATTCCATCCCAGCCCCTCTCCACCCTCCCAGGGAACAATTCCTTCCCAAAATCCCACCTAAACCTCTCCTGTTTCATTTAAAACCCCTTGTCCCGTCACTCTCTGCTCCTGCAGGACATTGATCCCCCCTTTATGAGCCCCTCCCAAGCACCAGGAGGCTGCTCCAAGATCTCCCTGGGGTTTTCTCTTCTCCAGATCCTTGGCTCTGCCTGTCCCAGGTTATAACCCTGCCTTTTATCAGCCTGAATCCCTCTTTTCTTTGCTTGAGGGCACCGAGGGGGTGAAGCTGTCCATGTTTTCTGTGGGAGTTCTCTGTGTGAGGGTGCTGGAGGCTCTGGAGGAGCTCTGAGGTTGTGCCCTGTGTGCTTTTGGCTTTTGGATATGGCAGATGTGAGGCTCCACATTTTCCTGGCTGCTTTTCCAACACCTCTCTCACCTCCACCAGCGCCTGGCGTTTAATCCCTGGAAGGATGCAGCCCTTGGCACCTCCTGGGACTTTGCTGAAACCCCGTAAATTCACTTTGTTGTCTCGGGCAGGGAAATGACCAAACCCCGTAGATATTTCATGTTTTCTTTTTTTTTTTTTTTTTAATATAAACCAGAAAACATTGAAAGGAAAAAAGCCCAAGCTCAGTAACTGCGTGTGGAGCTGCCAAAACAAAGCCCCAAGCCCAGGGCTGTGCCAGGGAGTGAGCACAGAGATGAACCCGTGGGTGGGTTCTGGCCCAGGTCCCCTCCGTGCCATCCAGGGAACGGGGAGAGGCTGCCAGCAGCAGAGCTTTGGCTGGGGCAGGGGCTGCTCCTGCTTCCAGTTCCTTTGGGCCCTGCTGGGCTTCCCTGGAGCTGCTGCTGTCGGGGCACCTTCGTCTGCCTGCAGCAGCGGGCCCCAGGAACCCCGGTGTGCGTCAGGATGGGGGATTGGTGGATGTGAGGCAGAACCGTCCCCGCTGTCCTCACGGATCAGGTCAAAATTCCTCTTCTGGGGCACAGGCCCTGTGTGTAGCCACTTCCACCATGAAAGGGGCTTAGAGAAAACCCCTTCTCCACCCCTGATGTGTGTCTGGAGAGCACAAAACTCCCCTGTGATCTCCTACGGAGAAATCCATTGGGGAATATATCAAATGATTGGAGAAAAGGGCGTCAGTTTGGGGTCTGTGTGGGCTGACAGGGAAGGGGTGCTCACCTGGAGAGGAGAAGGCTCCGGGGAGAGCTCCGAGCCCCTTGCAAGGCCTGAAGGGGCTCCAGGAGAGCTGCAGAGGGACTGGGGACAAGGCCTGCAGGGACAGGACACAGGGAATGGCTTCCCAGTGCCAGAGGGCAGGGCTGGGTGGGAGCTTGGGCAGGAATTGTTCCCTGGGAAGGTGGGGAGGGGCTGGGCTGGAATTGCCAGAGCAGCTGTGGCTGCCCCTGGATCCCTGGCAGTGCCCAAGGCCAGGCTGGACCTTGGGGCTGGAGCAGCCTGGGGCAGTGGGAGGTGTCCCTGCCATGGCAGGGGTGGCACTGGGTGGGATTTAGGGTCTCTTCCAACCCAAACCCTTCCAGGATTCTGTGCCCAGTGTCCCGTGCCAGGAGGAAGAGAGGGAGCCTTGCCGAGGGCTCGGGCTGGAGTCCAGCACAGGGATAAAGCTGATGCAGCTCCCAGCCCTCCACAGCCTCTCTCCCAGTGGAGAGGTTGTTTTTAGGGAGCATTTCTGCTCCTCCGTTCTGCATTCCAAGCAAGCTGGCAGCTTTTTGTGATAGCAGCTGGAAGGATCCCTTCAGCAGGGTTATACAATAATCTCGGAGTCTGTTTAATTCTATTCTGTTTAAGTTTTATTGCACTTTGCTTAATTGCCTCTGCTTTATCCTTAACGAGACAAAGAGCAGTTTGTGCGAGGCTAAAATTGTGGAGGAGCAGAGCTGGAATTTGCATGTTAAAAGTTTCCTTTTTACCGTTTTCTTTGCCTTCAAATCCCTCATTTGGTTTTGTTCAGTCCCACAAAGCTGCTGTGCCCCCCCACAGGTGACATCACCGGCCTGGCTGTGTCCTGCTGGTGCATCCTGAGGGAAAACTCCTCTGGATCACAGCCCGGGAAGGTTCTCCATGGGCAGGCCCAGCCCTGCTCACATGAGGATCGAGGCAGAGCCTCCCTGCCCCAGCCCTCCCGCAGCCTTTCGGTGCTGGCCACTTCTGCCACCTGCCAAAAGTGTCCCTCTCTTCTGGTATTGGCAAAACACACCGAAATTCCTCATTTTTCCCATCATGGAACAGCTCCAGCTCCCACAGCAACCAACGGTCAGGAAACCGGGGTCTGAGCCAAACAATGCAGCCAACAACCCACGGCGCTTCTTGGGGCTTTTTTGTTGGGGGTTTTTTTTGTTGTTTTTTTTTGTCCAATTATTTTCTTCAGTGAAGCCTGAGGGGAACGCTGCTCTCAGGAAGCCCCTGGAATGCTAAATAAGCTGGGAAGGAAATGGTATTAATTCAGCTGGAGAGCGTCATGCAGGAAACTTGGGAAAAGCTGCTCCTCCCTGGTGTTCCCCCGCTGTGGGGAGCCAGGAAAGGCTGAGGGACTACGGGCTGGAAAGGGCACGTTTGCAACCTGATTGCTGAGCTTTCCCTGTGTCCTCGTTGGAACAAACTTCCCAGGGAAGCGGTGGAATCACCAGCCCTGGAAGTGCTCCGAAAACAAGTGGCGATGTGGTTTGTGATCGTCGTGAGGTTGGGTCGAAGGCTGGGCTTATCCTGGAGGGCTTTTCCAGCCTTAATGATCCAGTATTTCTGTGGAAATCCTGCAGGAGTTACGTGGGCTGGCGTGGGGTCTGGATCCTGGCCGGTCCAATCCCACAGCCATGACGTCCCTGCCGCTGCCTCCCGCCTGGCCCCCAGCTCTGCTTTGGGTGGTCACTCATTGGCCACCTCACTGGCGTGGCTGCAGCTCTCCTGCTGCTCCAGGAATTGTTCTCCAGGATTCCGGGAGACGGGAGGCTCCAAATTGGTCCCTCACGGACAGCTCAGCCCGGGTGTGTGAGCAGCAGCCGGCACCTGGGGCTGGCCGGGCTTCGTTGTAGGGAAAAAGGAAGCCAGGAAAGGGCTGGGACAGAGCTGTTCCCGCTTGTGGGGTTGGCTGAGGTCTGCTTCTCTCCCTGAGTGCTGGAATCCATGCTGGGATCCCGTGCTGGGAGTTTGGGATCTCAGCTCCCTCTGGGGCACTGCCCGGGCCGGGATTTGCGCAGGGCTTGAAGGATGAGCCAGGCTCGGGCACATCCCAAGTCAGCCCCAGGAGCTGGGCTCTCCGTGACCCGCTGCAGCTCCCAGACCAGCCTGGCCCTGTCTGGGAACGCTGCTCATCCCAGCACTGCTCACAGACCCCTCCGAACCGGAGCCCAGGCTCAGACAGCCCTGAGTGGGTGTCTGCAGTTACCTTCTGATCTCTTTCTGAACATTTTAGCAGCCTGAGCGCTCTTGGGGTTCATCTGTGCTGGTTCAGCTTCCCTGGGAGCTCTTCCCTCTGCTCCATCCCAGTGCTGGAGCTCAGCTGGGGCAGGAGGAGCCGGCTCCTGAGGGCAGGGCCTGCTGTGGAGCATCCTCCACCCTCCAGCTTCAGAGCCGCCAGGGCTGCTCCAGTTCCTGGAAATGGAAGGAGCCAGGAGCAATTCCTGAACTGGATTCCTGAACAGAAGGAGCTCCGTCCACCTCAGGGGCTGGGATTTGGGAGTGCTCTCTGCGGAAGGGTGAGATTCCCCTTGGAGCAAGGTCCTGCTGCTCAGACTGGAAAATGATCCTCATAAAAAACCCTTCCTGTGTCTGCCTGGGTTTGGTGCTGGAGATGCTCCGTGGGCTGGGTGTGCATCCATGGGCTGTGTGTGCATCCATGGATTGGTGTATGAATCCATGGATTTGTGAGTGCATCCATGGATTTGTGAGTGCATCCATGGATTTGTGAGTGCATCCAGGAGCTGTTGGATTTTGCAAGAGGCACATGGAGAAGGGAGCAGGGAGTGTGGAGCCAGTCCTGACTCGGTGGGAGTGTCCAGACATGGTGTGTGAATCCATGGATTGGTGAGTGCATCCATGGACTGGTGAGTGCATCCATGGATTGGGGTGTGAATCCATGGATAGGTGTATGAATCCATGGATTTGTGAGTGCATCCATGGATTGGGGTGTGAATCCATGGATAGGTGTATGAATCCATGGATTTGTGAGTCTGTCCATGGATTGGTGAGCGCATCCATGGATTGATGAGCGTATCCATGGATTGGTAAGTGCATCCATGGGCTGTGTATCCCTGCAGGAAAGTCAGGGAAGTATCCAAGGAGAGGCTCAGCCAGGGAGGGTCAGGGAGAGCCGTTCCCACTGACCCCTCCAAAGCTTCCTGGCCGTGGATCCAGGGCTGTGGGATTGACTCCTTCCTGCTGCAATCCTGAGGTTGAGCAGGAATCACAAACTCCCTCTGAACGGGAGTTGTCCCTTCCTCCTTTTTTTTCCCCACTCCTGTGGTTTGAAACAATGCAGGAACGTTCTGGGAGGTTTCTCAATCTCTGGGTTCAAGCAGGAGTCTCTGCAGGGGAACACATTCCCAGGGAAAGGCAATTCCTGCCTTCCCTGCGTTACCTTGGATGGGATCAGCAGCTCACCACCCTGGGTCTGGCAGGCCTGGAGTGGTCAATCCTGAGGAATTTTGAAGGAATCGTTAGGCAGGAGTGGTTTAAAAATATTAAATAGTGACTTTTAAACAGTGAGAAGGGAGGGCAGCAGGGATTTGCACAATCCCATGGAGGAGATGAGATGGGAATGCTCGGAATTCCTCACAGGCACAGGCACTGCACCTCGAGGGTCATCTTAAATGTCTCTAAAAAAGTTGATTTTTTTGAATTTTGGCTGCAAGAAAACAGGATCAGTGTCCTTAGAAATGTAAAAATCCCCTCTGGGATACGGGAGTGAATTGGCAGCGCCTGCAGGAGCGGGAGCCAGGCTGCAAATCCCGCTTTTAGTGATGGAAATGGATCAGCCTGAGCTGGGCTGGGGCTGGGAGAGAGCTGAGGCTGCCTGGAGCCTGAGCCAGAGCCCTGTCCTGGCTGGGCAGAGCCGAGTGCTGCCTCCAAGGAATTCATGGCAGCGCTGATGCTTTGCTCCATCCCTGCCCTTCTGCTGCTGCTGCTCCTCAGGCTGCATAGCCCTTGCTGCTTTTTTTATCCCCCCCCCTCCCCCTTCCAGTTTTGATGGTGATATTTCTGGGAATATTTAGATCTCAAATATGCAGATTTTGCAATAATTTCTCTGTTGTGACTCAAATGCTTTTCTGGAAAGCCTCTTTGAAGTGATGAAACTCTGCAGATTAACCCTTTGCCTCAAGTAAACGCAGAGTTGGGTTGGTTCATGTTTTCCTCAGGTTCTGGGGCCCTTCTCTGCCTGGAAAGGTGGGAGGGAAAATTGCTGAAACCACGTGGGCTAAAAATAAAAGTGAATAAGCACAGCCTTTTAATCCTGGGCTTTTTTAATGAGCAGAGAAAGTCTCCTGGCTGTCTCCCCATCTGTTTCCAGTTAAGAGGATCCCTGTTTATCTCCGTGGGTCTCTCCCTTCCCGTAGGATCCAGGGCCCCTCAGAAACTCTGTGCTGAGTCACAGCACAGCTGTGGGACAGGGAAGGGTCCCTGTTTGGAGATGGGGATGAACTCAGGCCTGGGCGAGGTGAACTTGCTTAGTTTCACACAGGAAATGTGCAACCAAAGCGGGCCTGGAACCCAAATCTCTCCAGTTTAGCCCTGGGTTCTTCTCCCCTCGGCCATCCACGGCAGCTCAGCAGATGTTGCTCTACTCTGAGGATCCAAACATGTGAATCCCAGAATCCCAGAATGGCTTGGGTTGGAAGGGACCTCAAAGCTCGTCCCATCCCACCCCTGCCATGGCAGGGACACCTCCCACTGTCCCAGGCTGCTCCAGCCCCAATGTCCAGCCTGGCCTTGGGCACTGCCAGGGATCCAGGGGCAGCCACAGCTGCTCTGGCAATTCCAGCCCAGCCCCTCCCCACCCTCCCAGGGAACAATTCCTGCCCAAGATCCCATCCAGCCCTGCCCTCTGGCACTGGGAAGCCATTCCCTGGGTCCTGTCCCTGCAGGCCTTGTCCCCAGTCCCTCTGCAGCTCTCCTGGAGCCCCTTCAGGCCCTGCAAGGGGCTCGGAGCTCTCCCTGGAGCCTTCTCCTCTCCAGGTGAGCGCCCCCAGCTCTCCCAGCCTTTCCTCACAGGAAAGGTGTTGGGCTGTGCTGGGAGGTCTGGGGAAGGTGAGTGTGCAGTAATGAATGATTTACCTAAAATTAAAGGTGGTCTAAATGCAAATCTCGAGACTAAATACAAGCTTTGGAGGAAGAGCTGGGCCAGGAGTGGAAATACCTGGTTCAGATGAGGCAATAGCTTGTCCAGGAGGAGGAATAACTGGTCCAGGAGAGAAATAACTGGGCTAGGAGGAGGGATAACTGGTTTAGATGAGGAATACCTGGACCAGGAGAAGGAATAACTGGTCCAGGAGGAATAACTGGTCCAAGAGAAGGAATAACTGGCACAGGAGGGGAAATACCTTGTCCAGGAGTAGGAACACCTGGGCCAGGAGGGGGAATTCTTGGGGCAACAAGAGAAATACCTGATCCAGGAGGAGGAATGCTTGGGCCAGAGGAGAAACACCTGGTCTAGGAGGAGAAATAACTGGTCCAGGCGGAGAAATACCTGGGCCAAGAGCAGGAACACCCCACAGTGCTGTGTTTTCTCCGAGTGTTGGTGTCACCCCAGGGAGGTGACGCAGCCCCAGAGGCTCCCCAGCTGTGGCACTGTTCGTGCCCTGCTGTGGTTACCTGGGCCTGTCTCCAGCAGGGCCCCGGCTGCTCCTCGGAGGTGGCACCGGGATATCTGCACGTCCTGAGCCCAGGCTGCTCTTCCTCCCGCAGACCGAACTCAGCCGTGGGCAAACGAGAGAGGGACGCCACCGAAATTCCAGACTCCCCAGTCCACTGTGAGTAACCTCTGCTCTCCCACCCTGGGGGCCTCCCCTGCCCTCTGCCGTGGGCTCCACCGGGGAGCAGGACCTGCCTTTCTTGGTGTCCAGTTTATTTTGCTTTCACGTCAGCTAATTTGAGAAACTTCTGCCTCGCGAGTCCTCCCAGTGCTGCATTTTTATATTTCTGAGGTGATTTCAGGGGCTCTGCCCCTGCTGCTGTTTGCATTAAATCCCTCTCTTCATCAGTCACTTCGTTTGCTCAAAACTAACTTGGGATCCCCCACAACCTCCAGGTAGCACCGAACTCTCCACCCCTGTGATTCTCACATCTGGTTTTATACACGGGCTCGAGGTTTTTTGGAAGAGCTGAGGAACACCATCAGCTACTGCAAAAAAAAACCCAGGGGATTTGTTTCTCCCCCAGATGTGCATCTCCAGATTGATTAATCCCTAATTCAAAAGGGGTAAACACTGGATCCTCCCACAGGCAGGGCATGTTAGTGGCTGCCAGTTCCCTCAGTGGAACAGAAATAGGAGCTGGTGCTGTGCCTGCTTCCCTCACTTGCACAAAATCTGGAAGATTTAAAGTAGATTTAACAAATGTCAAATATTGTTGGTCATTAAATTTAAAGAATATTTTAAAACTATCAAATATTGTTGGTCATTAAATTTGTCTAAAATTTGGCTTCACAGTTGCCATGACCAATAAAGAGGTGGATTTTCCAGCAGCCCACCAGACATTCCTCATAAGCCTGGCACCTCTAAAAAACAGGCTAAATTTGGTGTGCACAGAGAGGAAATCGCTGTTGTGGTTGGAAGTGTGGGAAAGGCAGGGCTGTGACAGCTTCCCGAAAATCCCACTGGAAAATCCTGATGCCTTCTCAGTGGTGTTCCCACCTGGAGCTCAGGTGTCAGGCCCAGCATTTCCCATCCCATTCAGGAGGGGTTTCAACCCCAAATGTGGTGGGGAAGAGCTTGTGTGGGTGGGGTGATGGTCCCAGGCCTGAGGCCAGGCACTGCTCAGCTCTTCCTCAAAGCCTCCAGGAGGACTTGGGAGAGGTTTAGGATTGGGAGAGGTTTAGGATTGGGAGAGATTTAGGATTGGGTGAAGTTTAGGACTGGGAGATGTTTAGGCCTGGATGAGGTTTAGGCTTGGGAGATGTTTAGGCCTGGATGAGGTTTAGGCTTGGGAGATGTTTAGGCCTGGATGAGGTTCAGGATTGGGAGATGTTTAGGCCTGGATGAGGTTCAGGATTGGGAGATGTTTAGGCCTGGATGAGGTTCAGGATTGGGAGATGTTTAGGCCTGGATGAGGTTTAGGCCTGGGGATGAGGTTTAGCACTGGGGGAAAACGTGTGCCTGGCCCTCCTTGCATGATTCATTTCAGCCATTATAAGGTAATTCTAAATCCCCATAATTGTGACCTTCTAGAAGAGCATTTTTCTGAGCATTTTATCTCAGGCTTTAGGGTAAAACCCTGGTCTCATTAAAATCAGGGGGGATTCTGTCACTGATTCCTTCCGACGGGGTGGCAGCCTTTGTTTCTGGCAGTGGGAATGCAGCGGGTGTTCCTGCTCGCGTTCGCTCCACTGCATTCCAAGTGGAGCCCTAAGAAATCCCATTTGAATGGAAAGAAAAGCTGGAATCCCCAGTTTCAGTGCCTGTGCCTTGCACTGGGCCGCAGACGTGCGGTGGCAGCAGCTGGAAACCGTGCGCCAGATAATCCGTGGGAATTTTTCCTTTAGGATTTGCTGTCGTTGTGCCAGTGCCATGCTCAGGATGCTGGGGGGAAAATAGTGTAGGGTTGGAGAATCGTGGAATATCCAGAGCTGGAAGGGACCAAGGATTATGAAATCCTGCACAGACACCCCAACAACCCCACCCTGGGCATCCCTGGCAGCGCTGCCCAAACGCTCCCGGAGCTCTGGCAGCCTCGGGGCCGTGCCCATTCCCTGGGGAGCCTGGGCAGTGCCCAGCACCCTCTGGGGGAAGAACCTTTCCCTGCTCTCCAGCCTGAGCCTGCCCTGGCCCAGCTCCAGCCGTTCCCTGGGTGCTGTCCCTGTCCCAGGGAGCAGAGATCGGAGCTGCCCCTCGGGAGGAGCTGCAGATCCTCTTCCTCTTCCCTCTCTTTGGATTCTTAGTGGAGAAACCCTCCCAAACTTCATTTTTTTTTTTCTCCCATTTTTGTTGCACTGCTCAGTTTTCCTTGGAGAAGTCCCAGCCTGGATGAACTGCATCCAGCCAGGAGAATTATCCTTTGCCATTGGCATTCCAGGAGCCTCATTCTGAGTAATGGAATAAAGATGTCCAAAGTAGCCGGAGCTGGCCGGGGATGGCCTCGCTCGCTGCTGTAGGCAGCCAGGTGTGTTTGTTTGTTGGCCTGTGCTTGAATTGTTCACTTTTGTGCAGAATTCCTCAGAAATAAAAATCAGCTGGGGCCCAGGTGTTCGTCAGAGAACGAGGATGGTCTGAACTTTTGGGGTGATATTGAATCAACTCAAGAATTTTCTTTGCAAGCCTAACCACCGTACATTTAGGAACTGATATGATGCCTATAGGAGAAAATTCAGTATTAAAATGTGGTTCAGGCTGAGTTGGGAATTCTTAAATGTCAATATTTGAGCTCGTGGCAGCTCGCTCTGCACTTGCCAAAAAAAGCCCTGCTTAAATCCACTTCTGCCCAGTTAAAGTTCTCTGTCCCTGCTTTAATCCACTTTCCCCAAGTTCAAAAGCTCTGTGTGTCACGAGTGGGGCAAACCCCAGCAATGCGGGCAGAAATCGAGGTGATAAATCAGCTCCACGAGTGCCTTTGATCTTGAGTAGGTGCTGGGCTCGAAGTCTAGCCCAGGCCACGCTCAGGGTTAGTCAGCACTGAGGGCTCTCTGAGGAGGGGTTTCAAAATGTAATTAAATCCTTCTTGCAGCAAGGAGCCTGAACTCCTCAGCAAGCCGGGGCAAGAGCAGGTGCTCTGCAGGTCCTGGGAAGTTTGAAGGTTGTGCTGGAGGGGAGCAGGACCTGGATCTGGGGAAAAGGAAGGTGAAGTTCAAGGCTAGGACTGATTTTGTGTCATTCTCCTGAGATGTGGTGTCACAGCTTATGCAGTCAGTAAAAAATGACATCTCGGGGCCACCAATGTCCCTGAACTGAGCCGCTCGTGGGGGATGCATTGTCCCCGCCAGGTCCCTCACTGGCAGCGGCCTCTCTGCATGATAGAGCTGTTTCCAAGGACTTGCACCCTAAATTTGCCCATCTGAGGCAATGTGTCCGAACAACAGATGGTGTTCAGAGAGTTTGTGAAGTCTGGCTGGTCACGATGTGTCCCAGGGTGTCCCAGTGTCGTTAGACTCTGCTAATTAAGCTAAATCCCCTTATACCCCACATCCCTTTTCTCATCGAGTGCACAGGGCTGTAGGAATCAATGAGGGGTGGGGAATCCCTGGAGGACTTTGTGGTTTCTCCTGCTGGCTCTTCACTCTTCAGGAGGAAGCTGGGCTGTCACAGAGCTCAAACCCCAGTGCCCTGCTCCTCCCTGCTCTGCTGGACTTGCACTTCAGCCCCTTCCCCAGGATCAGAGCACAGGGATTTGAGAAATTTCCCTGAATTAAACCAAAGCAACGCTGTCCTAGCAAGGCACAGCAACCCTTGGCAGACAATACCTTCAGACAGAGGGGCGGGAATTCGTTTCTCATTATAAACCACACCTATCAGTTCACTTCACTTAAAAAGCACCACCCTTCCTTTCCTTCAGAGCATCCCACCCATCCTCTGCTCCATCTCTTGGAGACACTGGCCGATTCCAGTGTGATTCCAGAGCAATTCCCTCACAGAGTGTCCCATCATGAGCTGTGTTTGCTGACAGGGGTGGTTAACTGGGTTTGAGAGGTGCCATCCACACTCATTTCAAGAGGGCTTCCCTTTAGGAACAGCCCACGGTGACACCCCACGCGTGTGCCACAGGAATTGGATTTGCCCCTTTGTTTGGGGACAAAAGGCAGGAAGTTAAAGAGGCAACATTTCAATAAAAGCCCTCGTGCAGCTCCTCTTCACCTGCCTTTGTTGTCACTGGCACTGAAGATTAGCACAGCTTAGGAGCAGCTTTCATCCAGAGAAGATTCCTTGTTATTCGTCAGGGATGTAAGAGGCGGGAGGCAGTGCTTTGAAATCAGTCAGTTTGGAAGGGGGATACAATTATAAAAACTTTAAACCCCTAAATGCTTGCAGGAGATTAGGAGGAATTCGAGTTTGAAAGCGTTTTAATGCATTTTTCCAAACTGTCTCTGTTTCCAGTTCCTGTCTTCGGTTGCTGCTCCAGAGCCAGGTCCTGCGAGCATTAAACCGAGTCCCTGAGGTTTGCCTGAGTGCAGTTTATGTTTAGGCTGCCATTAAAAGTAATGTCTTGTGAATGGCAGACATTCAGTGGGTTATTCTGAATTATTTATGTGCAAAATATTCCCCGTGAACCCCCCCAGAACGAGCAGTGTTTAATTACTCGCACACAGAATCTAAAGTCGTTTTTTCTGTCTGTTTGTTTTTCTTTTGGATGTAATTACAGAAATGTGGGAAACACTTTTCCAAGGCTTTTGAACTCCAAAGTGGAACAGAAGGAAGACACAGGGGGACATCCACCGTTCAGTGTTATTTTCCTTGCACAGGAGAAAGAGGAAAGGGAAAAAAAAGGATCTTTCTGAGATGAGCACTAAAGTCTCAAGTTTTCAAAGCTTTGCATAACAAACAAGAGACACATTGTGGGTTGCATCTTGACTTTGAAGGCTTGCCACTGTCAACTGAAATAAAATGGCAAGGTTTAAAGCCTTAACCAAGTTCACAAGGAAAATATTTGGACTGAAAGTTTTGGAAAGTTTTCTCTCTTTGAAGTAGTTTGTCATGTGTTACCAATGTGAACTTTATTGACCTTGAAACGTTTTTTTTTTTTGAATCAAATAGCAACTAGTGACACTTTAGTAAAATCTTAAATCAACAACCATCTCCTGGCGGCTCCAGCTTCATAGCAAATGCAGGCAAAACAGGGAATCTACAGAGGAGACCTTTATTATTCGTAAATGAAGCCTGCCAAAACCTTCCCGAAATAGCATTCAAAGACCCTTTTAAGGTCATGGATCCTGAACAAAGCCAGAAGAGCACAAAAAAGGCTGAGGAAAGTCCAAGAAAGAGGCTTCCCAAAGGAGAGGCTTTCCAAGGCAGCATTTCATCCCCAACTACGTACCAGGGCAGCTCTGCTCCTTCCCAAGGAACCCCTCTCCGAGATATCATCTCGCAGCAGCACTTTTCCGCCTCTTTGCCCGTTCCGCGAGAGGAGCCCCAGGAGAAGCCCGGCCACCAGAAACAACCTAAGCCTTCCTCCTTTGACCACCCTGCCCACGTCCCGCAGCTTCAGCAGCACGCACTGTCACCAGCATTTATGTCGCCGGGGAAGCCAGAGCATGTCCTGGAAGGTCCCACATGGCAGCTAGTTGATCCGGTCAGACCAGGGCCCTCTGGCTCCTTCCCGTCCGCCGGGCTGCACTCCCACCACGGCCAGCTCCTCCCGTCCCACTCGCCCATCATTCCCGCCGAGGACATGCCGGCCGTGCAGAAGGTCTTCATCCCTCGCCCTGCCCAGGTGTCCCTCAAGCAAGCCGAGGAGGTGCACAAGAAGGAGAAGAAGCCTCAGAAGCTGGGCAAATACATCTGCCAGTACTGCAGCAGGCCTTGCGCGAAGCCCAGCGTGCTCCAGAAACATATCAGGTCCCACACGGGGGAGAGGCCCTACCCCTGCATTCCATGTGGCTTCTCCTTCAAGACGAAGAGCAATTTGTACAAACACAGGAAGTCTCACGCTCACCGCATAAAGGCTGGGCTGGCCTCAGGGATCGGAACAGAGATGTATCCGTCGAGCCTGGAGATGGAGAGGATCGGTGGGGAGGACTTTGAGGAGCCGACAGAAGGGGAGAGCACGGACTCGGAGGAGGAGACGGCAGCGATGTCGGGTCACACCGTGGAGCTGTCACCCAGGCAGAAGCACACCCTGCTCTCCGGCAGCCTGCTGAGTGCAGGCAGCCAAGGCTCCAGCCACGACCGCTGCTCGTTGTCCCATTCCAGCATGTCCCAGTCCCTCGAGGACAGCTCCCAGTTCGTGGAGCCGTCATCGGAGCACGCCCTGAGCCATAAGTCCGAGGACACCCACACCATCAAGCAGAAGCTGGCGCTGCGCCTGAGCGAGCGCAAGAAGGTGATCGACGAGCAGGCGTTCCTGAGCCCCGGAAGCAAAGGCAGCACCGAGTCCGGCTACTTCTCCAGATCCGAGAGCGCGGAGCAGCAAATCAGCCCTCCCAACACCAACGCCAAATCCTACGCCGAGATCATCTTCGGGAAGTGTGGGAGGATCGGGCAAAGGACAGCAGGGCTGGCTGCAAGCACGACCCAGGGGTTCCCACACCTGTCCGGCGACGAGAAGCCCAGCATGGTCCCGCTGTCTGTGCCTAGAACACAGGTGATCGAACACATCACTAAGCTAATTACCATTAACGAAGCCGTCGTGGATACCAGTGAAATCGACAGCGTGAAGCCCAGAAGAAGCTCCCTATCCAGGCGTAGCAGCATTGAATCCCCAAAGTCTGGTGCGTACAGGGAACCGTTTCAGTTCGATATCAAGTCTGGTTCCAGCAGCCAGCTGGACACAGCGAAAGTGTTGGCGTCCCACGGTGAAAAAATGAAGCCCGAACAATCATTGTTGTCACTTCAGCAATCCCACAGTGCCACAGAGACAGTGCCTCTCCTAAGAAGCCACTCAATGCCTTCTGCTGCATGCACTATAAGCTCCCCACACACCTTTAGAGGTAGCTACTCATTCGATGATCACATCATGGAGCCTGAAGTCTTAAGCCGCAGCCAAGCGTTCTCCTCCCACCCTCGAATGCTAAAACGCCAACCAGCTATCGAGCTGCCCTTGGGCGTGGAATACGTCTCAGAGGAGGTCGGCTCTGCCAGCAAAGAAACTGTTCCCAAGCCTCCCGAGGAGCCTGAAACCAAGGAAAGCGATCTTACCAAAAAGTCCCGCAAGGGCCCCAAGGCGAAAGGGTTCATGTACGAGTGTAACGTGTGCGGCGCTCGCTACAAGAAAAGGGACAATTACGAGGCCCACAAGAAGTACTACTGCTCAGAACTGCAGCTCGCCAAGCCCCGCTCTGCCGCGTCCCACACCTCGTCGGAGCCCGAGAAGAGCGCGGCGGATCCCGACGTGTGGCCCCAGATGATGCATTACAAGCTGGGCAGCACCTTGGAGCTCACCCCGCTGCGGAAGAGGCGGAAGGAGAAGAGCCTCGGGGATGACGAGGAGCCTCCAGCTTTCGAACTGTCTGACACGCCCTCCTCCAGCACCGGCCCAGGCACTCAGTTTGCAAACCCAGCCTCGTCTGATGTGGCTCTAAACCTGACTCGTGAATCCTTGAAGTCACCAGCAGACTCGGGAAAATCCGCACCTTCCGAGGCCAGTGCCAGCTTCCATTCCAGGAACACCAAACCGGCCGCAAGCGCGGAGGGCAAGGAGAGGAGAACAACCTCGAAGGAGATCTCTGTCATCCAGCACACGAGCTCCTTTGAGAAGTCGGACTCCATCGAGCAGCCTGGCAGCTTGGAAGAGGACAAGCCCCTGTCCCAGTTCCCACCTCAGCCCACTCCCCAGCACAGCCGCCCCCCTCACTCCCTGCAGCCCAGGCTGGTCCGCCAGCCGAACATCCAGGTCCCTGAGATTCTGGTCACGGAAGAGCCGGACAGACCAGAAACAGAGCCAGAACCTCCTCCAAAGGAGCCAGAGAAAACGGAGGAATTCCAGTGGCCGCAGAGGAGCCAGACTCTTTCCCAGCTCCCTGCGGAGAAACTCCCACCCAAGAAGAAGCGGCTCCGGCTGGCAGAAATGGCCCAGTCCTCCGGAGAGTCCAGCTTTGAGTCCGTCTCTCTCACCCGGAGCCCCAGCCAGGAGAGCAGCCTATCCCACGGCTCCGGCCACTCCATCTCCTTTGACCGGGATGACCACACCAAGCCAGAGTCGAGTAGCCAGCCCTCCGAATCCCACCCAAAACCTCCTGGCGTTGGCTCCCACATGCTGATGGTCCCCAGCCACCATCACCATTCCAGGGAAATGCGGAGATCCGCGTCCGAGCAGACGCCCAACGTGTCCCACCCTTCCCAGATGTCAGAGACTCGCAGCAAATCCTTCGACTACGGGAGCTTGTCGTCCACTCCTGCCTCCACCCCCGGCCCCTCCACCTCCTCGGCCCCCCAGGAGAGGAGGAAATGCTTCCTGGTGCGGCAGGCGTCCCTCACCAGGCACCCCGAGCACGAGCCAGAGCCGGCCCCGCCGGGCTGGCCGGACACGGACGATCCAGCTCCTTCTTCAAGTAAATCTCCTGCCACGAGTTTGCCCCACCAGCCGACCTCGTCCTCCCCTCTGCCCTCTCACGGCACCTACCCGAGTGACAAGAGCCAGCCAAAGGACAGCCCCGAGCATTCCTACAGCCCGCCATACACAGAGGCTCTGCAGGTGTTCCACCACCCCGTGCCGCAGCTGACGCTGCACGAGAAGCACTTCATGGCCCCCCAGGTTTCCATATTCCCCTACCAGCACCTCCTGCCGCAGCCAGGGCAGTCTGCAGAGCTCTTCGCAGCCCACACCATGTCTGACATCCTCTCTGCCCAGTTCTCCATGCCTCAGATCCCTCCCTCCATATTCCAGACCCCGCCGCTGCCCCTCCCGCAGACGCTCATCCACCCAGGCCCACTTCACATCGCTCCTCCCTTGATGTCTCACCCCGCCGAGGTGTCCTTCAGGCATCCTTCATTCCTGCCCGTGCACTACCCTGGCTCCTCCCCGATCCCCTCAGCCTTTTTCCTGCCTCTCCAGTCTCAGTTTGCTCTCCACTTGCCCGGCGATGCTGGTGGACATTTGCCACAGATCAAATCCAGTTTGTTCTCGGCAGCAGGAAGCCCCAGCCTGTCCCCGTGCACGGATTATGACTCGGACAGCAGGTTGCACCCTCTGACCTGCACAGCGAGTCCCGCGGTGTCTGTCACCGTGACCCAGCTTGTTGTCCCCACCCGGACGGAGCCCATGGTGTCGCTGGTTGTCCCCGTTCGCATCCAGACCAACATGCCCTCCTACGGCAGCGCCATGTACACCACGCTCTCCCAGATCCTGGTCACGCAGTCCCAGTGCAGCTCCTCCACCATCGTCCTCCCCAAATTCGATGACCGCCAGCCCAAGGGCGCCCTGGTGTGCAGCGCTGACGTCCATGGGCTGGGTTTTGACCTGGCCCAGATGATCACAGAGGAGCAGAGGAGCCTTTTCCAGAGCCCGTACCTGAGAGTGCCCCTGCCCTTGCCGGAACGGAAAGGCTACATGCCCCTCACCTGCCCCTCGGACAGCGTCCTCGGCCTGGAAGGGGGCCCCTCCACAGTTGGGGGGAGCAAAAGGATGCTGTCCCCAGCCGGCAGTTTGGAGCTGACGATGGAGACACAGCAGCAGAAGAGAGTGAAGGAGGAGGAAGTGTCCGAAGCAGAAGAGAAGCTGGAGGTGGTGAAGCCACCCAGTGCAGTAGAGGAAGGGAAAAAGCAGGATCAATCCCACTTCCTTGCAGAAAGCCAAGACAGGGTCGAGGTTGAGACACCAGCCAGCGTGTCTGTGGAGCAGTCGGAGCCGAAGGAAACCTCGAGCAGTTCCCAGCCGGCCGCGTCCCGGTCGGGTTCCCTGAGCTTTGAGGCCCTGCAGGAGTACGAGCAGCCAGCTGGCAAACAGCTCCTCAGCCAGGAGCCCCTGCAGCCCGTGAAGAAAGAAGACTCCAAAGAACCGGTGGAGCAGCCTCCACCAACCCCGGCCAGCACTGCCCCCGTGCCCGAGGGCGCCGCCAGCGCGGGGAAGGCTCGGGAAGGCACAGACACCAAGAAGGTCCTGCAGTTCCCCAGTCTCCACACAACCACTAATGTCAGTTGGTGCTATTTAAACTACGTAAAGCCAAATCACAGCCCGCAAGCGGACGGCCGCTCCTCGGTGTACGCCAGCTGGTGCGTCAGCCTCTACAACCCCAACCTGCCCGGGGTGTCCACCAAGGCAGCCCTGGCCCTGCTGAGGTCCAAGCAGAAGGTGAGCAAGGAGACCTACACCATGGCCACTGCCCCGCGGCCTGAGGCGGGCAGGCTGGTGCCGGCCAGCTCCAGGAAGCCCAAAATGACCGAGGTAATGCAATCCTATCTCTTTCTCCTGATCCATTTGGATGCGTGGGCAGAGGGGGCTGAGGGCCGGGGCGTGGCTGTGCTGAGGCTGGTTGGGGTTTACTCGTCCCGCTGGCGCTTCGGGAAGCGCCTGTTCTCGGTGAAGCTCTTCGAGTGAAGAGCCCAAACCCCACTGAAAGCCCACCCTGGGAGGCAGGAGAGCCTGCTCCAAGGCCAGGTTTCTGTTCTCCAGTTCCTGCTTGCCTTGTAAACCCAAAAAGTAGGAATCACCACCACCACCACCACCACCACCCCACGAACCACCACCGCTCCAGCACAAAGGATTAGACTTCATTTGCATTTGTCTTGATATTTCAAATAGCTTTACGACTTCTTTTTTTTTTTTTTTT
>VZRR01004322.1:47568-59148 GCA_013398015.1 Oreocharis arfaki
GGTTCGTTTGGAAGGGAACTTAAATCCCATCCCACCCCTGCCACCCCCGGGACACCTCCCACTGTCCCAGGCTGCTCCAGCCCCAATGTCCAGCCTGGCCTTGGGCACTGCCAGGGATCCAGGGGCAGCCACAGCTGCTCTGGCAATTCCAGCCCAGCCCCTCCCCACCCTCCCAGGGAACAATTCCTGCCCAAGATCCCATCCAGCCCTGCCCTCTGGCACTGGGAAGCCATTCCCTGTGTCCTGTCCCTGCAGGCCTTGTCCCCAGTCCCTCTGCAGCTCTCCTGGAGCCCCTTCAGGCCCTGCAAGGGGCTCGGAGCTCTCCCTGGAGCCTTCTCCTCTCCAGGTGAGCCCCCCCCCAGCTCTCCCAGCCTGGATATTTTGCTCCATTCCTAGATGTCAGCAAAGAATTCCCGCAATTTGCGTTTTTGAGTGCAAGGGGTTTTCCTGAGTCTGTTTGCTTTGCGTGGCTGGGAGAAATTGGAGTCCAGCCTTTTCCAGGAGGGCCGGTGGTGCCAGACTGACCACTCAGCGTCCACTTGAGCATCTCCTGGGGGTTTGGTTGCTGGATTTTCCCTGCCCTGGGAAGCGCTGAGCAGGCACTGCTGCCCCGTGGCTGCATGGTTCTCCCGGGAATCACAGAACCACGGGATCACGGAGTGGTTTGGGTTGGGAGGGACCTCAAAGCCCATCTCGTTCCAATCCCCCACCACGGGCAGGGCTGCCCCCAACCAAATCCCATCCTGGGTGTCCTGAGCTGCTCCCTGAGACAGGAATTTAAAGTCTTAAGCATTGGCCCGTGCAGTGGTGTTTGTGCTGCCTCTGTAAAGGACATTTTAGTAAAAAAGTGGAGTTTGTGTGGGGAATTTTTGGTTGTTTTTCAGCCAGGACTTCCCCAGCAGTGCAGAGGAGGGGTTTCATGTCCCTCTGAGCCCCTCAGGGACAGCTGTGTTGCCCATCAGCTCCAAACACCATTAACCCACTCGTGCTGGGATGCCGGGAAGGAGGAAGAGCAAACCCTGGGTTTGTCAGAGCTCAGCTGAGAAAAAGCTGCCGGCAGCTCTCCAGAAACCCAGGCCCCATCTTCCCTCCCAGAGCTTGGTTTCCTGTGGGTTTTCCATGGGGTGTGGGTGTAGCCTGAAGGGTTGAGATGCTCCCACTCGCCAGGATCCATCCTGGGTGCCAAGGAAAGGTTCTGGAGCTGGGCCAGGGCAGGCTCAGGCTGGAGCGCAGGGAAAGGTTCTTCCCCCAGAGGGTGCTGGGCACTGCCCAGGCTCCCCAGGGAATGGGCACGGCCCCGAGGCTGCCAGAGCTCCAGGGGCGTTTGGGCAGCGCTGCCAGGGATGCCCAGGGTGGGGGGGGGGGGGTGTCTGTGCAGGGCCAGGGGCTGGGCTGGGTGATCCTTGGGGGTCCCTTCAGCTCAGGATATTCCATGATTCTGTGACTTTGCCAACCTCAATTATCAAATCATAGAATAATTCGAGTTGGAAGGGACCTCAAAGCCCACCCAGTGCCACCCCTGCCATGGCAGGGACACCTCCCACTGTCCCAGGCTGCTCCCAGCCCCGTCCAACCTTGGGCAGCGCTGCCAGGGATGCCCAGGCTGGGGTTGTTGGGGTGTCTGTGCAGGGCCAGGGGCTGGGCTGGGTGATCCGTGGGGGTCCCTTCAGCTCAGGATATTCCATGATTCTCCTAAAAGAACCCGAGGTCTCTCCAAGCACCATAAATTTACTCTTTTTTCTTTTTTTAAATAGCACAAGAAAAACACTTTTTCTGCTTAAAAAACCTCACCCAGAGGAGACAAAACACAGCGTGGCAATTTAAGGAAGGAGAGATTTTTAAATGCTCCCAATGCTGACAAGATAAAAGGGGGAATTGTTTAAGAGGCAGCTCTGCAGTGGGAACGGCTGCTGGAAAGATGCATTCCTTAATAAGAGGAGAGAAAAGCAGCAAGGAGAGAAAAATATTTGCAAAATGAAAGGAATCTCTGCTTTTTGCTTTGGAAATCATTATATTCTCACATTAAAATATACTTAAAAGCCAGTATGACAAAAAGCTTCAATTCAACTGGAAACAAATGCTTTTTTTTCCTCCCCACGATGGATGTGTCTTCACGAAAATTTGGATTTTTCTCATTAATTTGGGGTTTAGTTAAAAAGCAAATATTTTCCCTGGTAACTCAGGGAACAGTCAAAGTGAAAAATCAATTTTTTCCAGTGGTCTGTTCAGGAAATCTTTCCTTGGCTGGGGAGCAGCGAGGTAGAGGGCAGGAAACAGCACTTGGAGGAGGGGGAAAGGGAGAAATCCAAGTGCAGAGTCAGAGCAGGAGCAGCAAAACAACGGTGTCACTGCTGGGCTCCGAGCTTGGACAGCTCAGCCCGCGTGCAGCGTGTTCTTGTGGGATCCCAGCCTGGTTTGGGGGGGAAGGGAATTTCAATCCCATCTCATTCCATGGGCAGGGACAGCTCCCAGGGTGCTCCAAGCCCCGTCCAGCCCCACTTGGACGGAGGTTTGGCTGGACAAGCTGGCAGAGGGGAGGTGTGGGGTGGCTGTAACACCATCACTGCCCACAGCTGCCCCTCAGCAGCAGGGCCTGCCCCCCACGAGCTCCTAGACAGGGAATTTTGTATAAAACAGGAATAACCTCAGGTTATTCACTTGAAATCAGAGTTAATTTCTGTCGGGGGCAGCTCTGGGTTGGACAGCCACAGCTGGAGCTCCAGGCACGACCCCACATGTCACAAACACGCCTTGAAGATCTCATCCCAAAGCTTTGCCTTGGGCAGGGGATGCTGTCAGAGCTCCGGGCTCGGAGCTTTGTGTTTTCCCTGCTCTTAGGACAATAACCTGTGAGCTGGTACCTTTGGGAATGCACCTGAAGGGTCTGTGCAGAGCAACTCAGCACCACCCAGATCCACCCTCCTTCCTGTGGTGTCTCCTTAGAGATGGGGGTGAGAAAAGCCCCATTAACCCCCCCAAACCCCATTAAATCCCGCACATTTCAGTCTATAAGCACAGATCCCTTCCCATCTCCCTCCCAGCCCTCCACTGGGTGAAAAAGGATTTGCAAGGCTTGGGCTCTTCCCTCTCTGGGTGCAGCGGGGCCTGGCCAGGCTTGCCCGGGGGATGCAGGATGTGCCCCTGTGCCTTTCCTGCCGCAGCAGCTGTGTTTGTGCCCAGCAGCTCCTGGACAAGCTGTTCCCCGGCCTCCCCGACAGCTCCCAGAGCACTGCTTGGAGCAGGGAAGAGGGATTGGGGCTGGTGGGCTCCTGACTCACCAGGATAAACCCTTCCCCTCTCCATCCTCCCATTTCCTGGTGTCTGAGGGCACACACAAACTCCTAAGCTCGACTCTGTTACGCCTTTAAAACATCTTAATGTTCCTCGCTGGGAATTGTTGGTGTTCCCTGGCCTGGACACCTCACTGGACAAACTGGGTTCATTCTGCAGCTTATTCCTGTTTTTCCCAGGAAATCCCACAAGCTCAGAGGGATTTCATCCGGGTTGTTGTCTGGTTTCCTTCATTACTTGTCCTCGGTGATTCCTGCCGGCGCAGCCAGCCCCGTTCCCTGACCCGTCCTCGTGGGTGCTGATTTCCCACAGCCAGTTATTCCAAAATGTTGTCTGCAGCTTCCTGCCTGACCTCGTGTGGGATGCTCCAGGTTCTGCAGGGATTTCCTTCCCCCTGAGAACCCTGTGAGCATCCAAGCCCATGGGATTCCTCCGTGGTCCCTGCTGGAGGAGGAGGAGGAGGAGGAGGAGGATGCTCTTCCTGAGCCCAGCATTCCCAGGGGTTTTCCCAGCATCTTACTCCACTCACCACGAGTTTTATCTTCCCCAACAAGAATTCACATTTGCTTCCAGCTCAAACCAAGACTAAATAAATGGGATCAAGCAGGAAAATGCCTTTTTTGCCTCTCACAAGTGCCTGGGGTACCTGGCTGGGACCTGTGTCACCTTTGGGGGATGAGAGGTTGCTCCAGTGCCAGACTGAGCACCACAGGAATTTAAAATCTACTCATTATTGCATTTTTCCCAAGCAATTTCTCTGCTTGCAACACCTCATGGGTCCAAGGATCAGCCCAGACGGGCAAAGAGGAGCAGCTCCTGCTCTGAGATGGGCACACAAGGGGGTGCCTGGGGGCAGGGGGGGAAAGCAGGACTTTCCTTTCTTGTGCAGTGCAAAGATGAATTCAGAGGGAAAAGAGAGAGAAAGGGATCCCGGCCTTGCCCGGGGAATCTCCCCCATGCCTTGCCAGAGATTTGTGGCCCTGTCTCAGTCTTGAGCAAAAATTGGGGGGCAAAATCAAGGATGGCAGGAGTGGTGCTGGATTTTTAGACCTCCCATCTCTCCTTGGCGCTGGTTAGACCATTCCCAGGTCTGGAGCTTTTCCTCTTTCCTGGAATTCTGTGTGACTCCATCTCATTTTGGGGTTGGGGCTTTGCTGATGCAACCCTGAGTGCACAACTCGGGGTCATTCCCTGCAGTGAGGCCGAGGTTTGTGGGGTCTGGGAGGGGGAGAAGAGGAACGTGGGGTCTGAGGGTGGAACCTCTGTGCTCTGTGTGATTTTTACACCACAGAATTGTAAACTAAAGTGAACAAAGAGCTTTAGGGCCAGAAAGAGCCCGTGGGTGTTCCAGGTCTGAGGCTTTGGGCAGAGCAGAGCAGGGAGAAAATGTCACAAGCTGGGAGCAAATGTGATGTCCAAGAGCAGCTGAAGGGACAGGCAGGAGCATTTCACAGAGCCTCAATCCCACAGGTGAGGGGATTCTGGTGGAAAGGAGGAGGATTTGATCACAAAGACAATCCTGGCAGCTGGACAGGGACTGAGAGAGGCAGAAATTGTTCAGAAGGGAAGAGCTGCAATTATCCAGCAGGAGAGGGACAGGCTGGAAGCTCCGAGCTCTCACAACAGAGAGGGGGGGATTGGAATGGAGGGAAAAATGGCTCAAGTTGCTGCTGGCAGAGAAGGGAACGGAGGCTGAGGGTCAGAGATGATCTCAGGATAGGGAAATGCCAAACTGCCAGGAATGGGTGGATGCAGGTACCAGCTTCACACACCCCAGGTGTGTTTTTGTTTGCATTTCCAAGGGGTGCCTGCCCTCTGTTTCCCAGGAATAAGCATTTCCCTGTGGTTTTAGACGCTTTCCTTTGTCAGGGGGTTGAAAATTAAAATGTAGAAGAACTTTGTGTGGAGTCCTGCAGCAAATCCACAATCACCTGGGCTGTCCTTCCTCATCCCGGATTCCCAGGCATGACACAATGCCTGACTCCGAGCCGCGGGATGAGGGGGCCCAAACGTCTGGGATAATGAGCTGTGCCTGTTAGCAGAGCATTCCCAGGCTGCTGGCAGAGCTCCAGGCGCTGGGGTTTGCACTTCATCCGTGCTCCGACACAATCCCTGCCGTTAATTCCGTGGAAAATCGGAGCAGCCAAACGTTTCTGTCAGATTGACTCAGGATTGGGCAGTTCTTAACATCTGCACGCCCAGGCAGCCTCTCCTGGGCAGGGATGGGGTTTCTGGGAGCCCTGTAATGGAATCCAAGCCCTGTGCAATCAATCAGGAGCCCGATGTTCAAACATACAGACCCAGAGCCCAGAGCCTGATGCTCCATCCGTGTTCCACTGGGAGCAGGGCAGCAAGATGACTCTGAGAGTGTAATTCTGAACTGGCTTCTGGCACTTCCTTTTCTGTCACTTTCTAATGATGGAAATGTTATTTTGGGGAGGCAGCTCCCTGTGCAAGGCCGATGTTGATCTGATTCCTGTTTGGTGTCTTTCTGGGATTGGTTTTTCTCTTTTAATGTTCCCAAATGTAGCTGGTTTTCAGTTCTCTTCAGTATCAACTACCAGAGAGTCCCATGATGACAGATGGGAGGTGGAATTCTTGGGAATGACGGAAATGGAAAAAGGTCTGAGAGTAAAGTGTGGCTAAACTGTATTTTTTAAAATATCGTGGATTTGGGGGCGTATTTCCTATAAAATCCATCTCCTTACCAGGAATCCACCCATAGAGGGACCATGACCCTGGGAGTGGGAATAAAGCCATTCCCCATCCTAATTTGCATTATAGATTTCACCTCTGGAGACAGTTTCCTGTTCTGTGGGTTTGGAGGGGAGCACCCAACTCACCCCTGTGTGGGGACTTGGGACAGCCTGTGACAGAGCCCAGGAGTGGGGCTGGGAGCACTGGGAGAGGGAGATTTTCCAGTTGCTCCCAGTTTGTAGCCGGAAGGGGAGCAGCTGTGAGCTCTGTCCTGGTGGAACCGGAGCTTTGGAGGTTGTGGATTTCATCGCTCAGCTGCCCAGCCCATGGAGCGGCAGTGCTGGAGGAAGGGGAGGTCACTGCTCCTCCTGGGACATTGCCAGCCTTGGAGAGGGGAGAGAGGTTTGGGATATGCCAGGAGCACATGGAGTGAAGACCAACAGGGCCAGAGGGATTTGGGCAGGCTCAGAAATCCAGGGAATAGCTGCAGGCAACAATCCAACTTGGAGGCAGGCCTGCAGATAATTTTTTTTTAATATCCCAAGTTTCTTTTCACTATTTAAAAATTATTCTCTCCTTTTTAATTTATTTTATGGTGAAGCTTCTCTCCCTACTTTTTAATTTCAGTCCTTTTTTCGAGGAGGGAAAAAAAGACCCCAGGGTTGAGTTGCAGGCAGATCCATCCCAAACCTGCAGCCAGCCTCAGTCCCAAGACTGCAGGATCAGCTGCCAGCCCGGCTCAGTTTCTCCAGGCTGGAGCAGTGGGAAAGCTGTGATCCCTCCCTGCAGGTGTTCAAAGGCATTTCCCTGCCTGCAGGAGCTGCTGCTGCTCAGGGAGTCCCACAGAACCAAGAGGATGGGAAGAGATGGGATGCAGGGTCCCTGCCTGGAGAAATTCCTGTGTTGGTGTTGGAAATAGGAATTTAGCCCAGCTGTAACTGCAGGTTTCTTGCTCTGCAGAGCCTCAAACAGAAAGAAAATGTGACCTAATGAGATGGTAAGCTGCGCTTGCTGCTGTTGAGATATAGCTGAAGAATTCTGAGATTTTTAAACTGGAAGAGAGGCAGATTAGAGGCAGGATCTTGGCAAACTCTCCTGGGGATGCTCACCTGCATCTGTTCCTTTGGAGATTCAGTTGTTTCTGAAGGCTTGGGTGCCCTTGCCTCTATTTATAACTTGGTATATTTGCTATAAGGGAGTAATCAGATGGATGTAGCCAAGTTTTATATTTTTTTCTGGTTTTTGGGTGCTCTGGCTCCTCACGGACCCCAGACCAAGCTGATTTGTGTGGCTCTTCTTGTGGGAAATTCAGGTGTTTCTGAATGCTTGGGTGCCCTTGTCTATTCCTAACTTCGTATATTCAACATAAGAGAATAATCAGATGCAAGTTTGACAAATTTTTCTGGTTTTTGGGTGCTTTGGTTCCTCTTAGACCTTGGACCAAACTGGTTTGTGTTTCTTGTGGGAAATTCAGGTGTTTCTGAAGGCATGGGTACCCTTGTCTCTATTCCTAACTTGGTATATTTGCTATAAGGAAATAATCAGATGGATGTAGGCAAATTTTATGATTTTTTCTTGGTTTTGGGTGCTTTGACTCCTCATAGACCCCAGACCAAACTGGTTTGTGTTTCTTGTGGGAAATTCAGGTGTTTCTGAATGGTGTATTTGACATTAGGGAGTAATCAGATGGATGGAGTCAAATTTTATAAATTTTTCTGGTTTTTTGGGTTCTCTGGCTTCTTGTGGACCCCAGACCAAGCTGGTTTGTGTAGCTCCTCCTGTGGGAACAGCACAGTAGCGGCGCTTTCGGAGCACAAATTCTTTTCCCATATGTTTCAGATCAGCACTTAAATCAGTGCTTTTCAACGTCTGTGGGTGTCTTGACATTCTCGTTTAAACAAACTATTTGATGGCAGAATTATGGTGGTTTTAAGGCTGCAAGAGCCCGAGCACCCACAGGGCTCTTGTGAGTGCTTCAGTCGCCTCACCAAACCCCGAGAGCCCTTCCAAGTGTGGGGTTATCCGCAAAGCCTCGGCCTGCAGAGTGCCAGCAAGCTGGGCCTGATAAAATAGGACATTTTCTCAAATGGGAACTGAGCAAAGACCTAAAAACCCCATCCCTGTGCTTGGCAGGAGAGCTGCTGTGGGGTGGGAGAGCTGGAGGCTGCCAGGGTGCATGAGCTCAAAAGGAAACCAGTGGGAGATCCCAAGTCAGGTTTACAATTTAATAGGAAAATTAGGATAAAGGCAATAATACAGAAACTCTGGCTTAAACTGACAGAGTCAGGATACGACCTGACACCTGCTGGGCAGGGTGGTGGTAGCAGCCTCATTAAATGGTGACTGCAGTCCTCCTGAAGTGACGGATGTGGTTCTGTCAAAGCGGTGATCGTGTAGAAGGGTCTGGTCTTCCTCTGAAGGTCCAGTGGTGGTTATATAGCTCTTGTCCTCTGGGAATCCAGCAGGTAGGGACTCTGTGTGCTGTTCCAAACCTCAGATTATAGCCAGGTTTTGTTCTTCCCCCTGGGCGGAGCATCTCACAATGGGATTGTGTAACTTTATGAGTCGTCCAGTGAGGCTTGGTGGCCCATTAGCAGAAGATATGCTCCCCGGAGGGAGTTATCAGGGATGAGTCGTGAAAGGGACAAAGAACACTGCCCCGCCCGGTCCTAACAGCTGGCTCATTAACAGAAGATGTCTCTCCAGAGGGAGTTATCAGGGATGAGTCCTGAAGGAGATAAGGAGCACTGCCCCACCCGTTTCTAACAGCTGGCTCATTAACAGAATATGTCCCCCCCAGAGGGAGTTATCAGGGATGTGTCACGGAAGAGATAAAGAACACTGCCCCGCCTGTTTTTAACAGCTGGTGACAGAATACATACTTCTGGTTACATTTTACATTGTAATCTCAGACACAGGGAACTGGGGTTGGTCACTGGGAGCTCCCAGGTGGGGGTGAGGTGGAGAAATGCAGCAAATTAAGGAACCTTGGGGAGTTCAGGCTAGAGGTGGATGAGATTTTTCCCAGGAATTCACTAAGGCCAGGCAATGTATATTTTGATGTGCAGAGCGTTCAGGGGATGTTGTTTTTCCTGTGGCTTTGTTGTTGGTTTGTGGATATCTTCCTTTTTCCCTCAAATATTGAGAATTACTGTCGGGTGTGTGAGAGAGCAGAGGGTCACAGCACAATTAAAGGAGAATTATTGGCCCAGGCTGGGAGATTCAGAGCTGCCACGTGCCAGCCTGGCTTCAAAGTATCCTTAATTACAACAATTTATTATCAATTCAGCCCCTCACATGTTGGACCTTGAGCTAAAATTGTTGAGCTGGGCTTTCCCAGCAGAGAATTCCCAAGCTCTGGGAGGTTCTGTGAGGTTTGGATCTGCAGCTGGGCTTTCCCAGCAGAGAATTCCTGAGCTCTGGGAGGTTGTGTGAGGTTTGGATCTGCAGCTGGGCTTTCCCAGCAGAGAATTCTCAGCCCTGGTGCTGTTGGAGGCACAACTCTCCTGGGTATCCTAGCATGAAATGCCCTTGGGTATCTCTGCTGAAGCTTGGGGAGATTTTATTCCTTCCAGTGAAGAGAATTATCCTAAACCAGCTCCTGACTCTGCCCCAGCTCCTTCAGGAGTGCCTGGTCCTCCCATTCCCACCGTTCCAGGAATGCTGGAGCACACAGACCGTGGCAGCAGGAACAGCAGCCGGTTATTTTTGCATATTTTTGTCTCTGTGGCCTTCCTGCCTTCCCTGAGGGAGGGTGGCTCGTGTCACCAGAGCCACCACAGCCTCCAGCAGCTGAGGTCACCTCTGGGGCAGGGGTTCGTGAGCCGTGCCTGGGATCAGATGGCTCCGAGTCCCTCTGGCCCCATCCTGGGAATTCCCAGCCGGGTTGGTGATCCCGGGACTGCTGGGGGTTGTTGGCAGCCAGCAACAGAGGGGAGCAGGAGGGGTTTGGAGGAGGAGCCACCTCAGATTCCTGCGAGGTTTAGTGGGGCCTGAGCTGCAGCAAAGCCACCCGTCCCAAATGGGGACACTGAGGGACCACCAGCAGCCTAGGTGTCCCTCCCTGCCTTGAGGAAAGCCCTGCAATTTTAGGATAGCCAGGGATGATGATTTTGTAACTGCCTGGAGCTAAAAATGGATCTATTTTAGTCCCGGCAGAACTGACCATGAGATTCTGGTACCCTTGCACACACAAAATACAGACAGGAAGCATTCGGGGCAGGGAGCTGGGAGATGTCCCAGTGTTTTTCTTTTTGAGGGAAATATCCTGCAGCGTTAGTGCAGGAAGGGGTTTCCTGGAATCCAGGGGAGTGGTCTTGACTCCCTTGAGTACAGAATCATAGAACTGTTCAGGTTGGAAAATCCCTCTGAGTTCATCAAGTTCAACCACTTGGTACTGCCAAGGCTGCCACTGATGGCTTCGAAATCCCTCCAGGCCTGGACTCCACCACCACCCCGGGCAGCTTGTTCCAACTCCTTCCATGAGGAATTTATCCTTAATATCTAATCTGAACCTTCTCTGGCACAATCTGAGGCCATTCCCTCTCTTCCTGTTACTCTGAGTGGGTCGGGTTTTCTCTGCAAGCCAAACTTTCCCAAATCCACTTCGAGCTCACCTCGAAGGAGGGTCCAGGATCTCTTCCCATTCCTTGGGGATTATTATGGCTGCCAGCACCCCATTCTGCCCCAGGAGGAGAAGCTGAGGGAACAGGGACACAATCCCTCAGAATTCAGCTGCAATCAGCAACCTCTTCCTTCTGGGCCATCAGAAAACTGTGCTGGGACAGCTTTCAGCCAGCATGGATCTGGAGATTCCGAGTGCCAGCCCCTTGGTGCCATCAGCAGGCTCTCAGGGGACTTTAATATTTATTTTTCATCCTGTTTGCACACTCTCCCCCTCCTCCAAACCCTGGACCTTCCGCCTGCACAAACCCCGGCACGTTCTGCTCTCTGTGTGTCGCCTCTGCGAGATTTCCACGGGAAACTTTCCAAGCAGGGATCGTTTCAGCCCTCAGGGGAGGCAGCCAGACCGGGGGCATTTTCCATCGCTGCCTTGGGAGCAGCTCTCCTCCTCCTCCTCCTCCCACCAGCTCCGCATTCCTGGGAGAGAGTTCCGTGCAGCCGGTGTGTTTGCATCCCTGCCTTCCTCATCTCCCAGCTGTTCGGCTGCTCCTCTCTCTGCTCTCGCCCACGAGCGGGAAAACCTCTGGGAGCAGCGGGAGCAGCGGGATCCCATGGCCCGGGCAGGAACCGGGGGTTGTGCTGCATCCTTGGGACGTGGGGGCTCCCCTCTGGAGCGGGGAGACCCTTCCTGGGCCGTGTGTGGTGTTGGTCCTGTGAGAACTGCTGGGCTCCAGGGCTTAGGAAAACATTTCCCTGCCAGAGATCCCCGATCTGGAGTGGTGAAACTCTGGGGAAAGGGTCTGGAAAAAGAGCAGGGTCTCAGTGAGGCTTTCCGTGGCCGAGGGATTTCCAAAAGGAATCACACAGGGGATGCCTGGATGCAGCTTAAGATATGCAAGACTGTGCTCTTCTCATAATTATATTTTTTATAATTTACAAAAAAATTAATTTTAATTTCTATTTCTATTT
>VZRR01004322.1:59344-86173 GCA_013398015.1 Oreocharis arfaki
ATTATTATTATTATTATTATTATTTACACTGAACCTTCTGCACAGCTATCAGTTAATGGGCCAGCTAAAAGCAGCTGCCTGAGACAGAGTTTGAGGGGTTTTCTTTAGGTTCAGTTGCAGGGAAATGCCTGGGAAAATGGCATTATGGGTTTTCCAGGTTTCTTCCCTCCCTAATTGTGGTATCGGGTGTTCCTCAGTTCCGGGTGAAAAGCTGAGGGGGTTGAAGTGCAGGTTCTTTCCAGAGAACCTGGACTTGGCTCTGCTCAGCTCTTCACACATCATCATCATCATCATCATCATCATCATCATCATCATCATCATCATCCCAGGGAATGGAGCTCCAGCCCCGCTTCCCTCCTTGGCTTTTCCTGCTGGATTGGAGCTGCCCCAATCCCTGCCTGGATGATGTGCAGGGAACAGCAGGATCCAGCTCCCCCTCCCTGGGCTGCCCCGGCCTTTGCAGCAGCAGCAGAGGGAAACCGAGGGAAATCACAGGAAATCAAGGGAAATCACAGCGTAATTCCACTGGAGTTGGAATTGTTACTCTGACTCCCAGGTGGGAAGGGGCACCTCCAGACCTGAGCAGCCCTGGAAGCCCTCAGGGGGGTTGGAACTTGGCTGATGGAGGATGGTCCTTAGGGATGTGGGATTTGGGCAGACTGGGAATTGTCACCCAGGGGCTCTCGGAGGGGGCAGTGAGCTGCCAGCCTGGCAGGAATTCAGGCACTTGGGCAAGGATTCCTTTGGGATGGGTGAGCCCAGTTTGTGCCCAGCCCTGCCTGCAGCCCTCCCGTGTCCAGGCCCTCCACCAGCCAGGATTGGGACCCACCTTTTGCTTGTAGGAGCACTAAAAGAGCATCCTGGTGCTCATGGATCCAGCAGGACTGGTGATTTAGGGCCTCTTTCCAGGTGTTCCACAACCCAGGTCCTCCCTCGGTACCATTGAAGTGGGGTTTAAATCCTCCCATTCCCTTAGTCCTGGCAAAGCCCCTCCAGCCCGCCTGGAATCTCTCACCTGTCTAGAACAGATCTGAAATTTTGCAGGACAAAACTTCCTCTCCTCCAGTTCCTGCTGTCCAGGGGGACTGATGGCATCTCAGGCCTCGCTGGGATCACTCCTCATTTCCTCGCTCGGCTTTGACAGGAGGCAGGAAATGAGAAATAATTGAATCAGTTCCTACAAATTGGTTTGTCTCGGGTCCAGTCTGAGGGATGGGGAAGGGCCTGGGCTGTGTCTGAGGCTCGGAGCATTTCCCTCTGCACCAGAGCAAGGCGTGGGATTTCATTAATAATCACAGCCCCCGGGTCCTGGGGAGCAGGACGGAGGCTGATGGCACGGGCTGCTCGGAGGTGATAATCCCAGCCCAATCCATCGGATCCTCTGGGATGCTGAGGGGTTGTAATAACCTGAGTGGCTTTGGGAATTCTGTCAGAGGTATTTATATCTGGAGATCAGAAATTCATCAGCCATCAATGCCCAGTGGTGGTGAGGGCAAGAACAGAGCAGAAATTGATTTTTTTTTTTTGTGCTTTCTGAGGATTTTTGTTGCTGCTGGTTCTCAAATTGTCTCTCCTGTGCTGTTGTGGAGTTTTGTTACCTCAGGAAAACAGGGATGGGGCAGCTGGGATGGGTTTCATTTGCTGCGCTTCAGTAGAGCCAGAGGCTGTTTGGCTCCTGTGCTGTGGAAATAGAGCCGGCCTATCATTACTAATTATTGTAATTATGGAGTAGGAGCTTTCCCTGGGGAGTTGGGCCTCGTCAGGGAGGTGTCAGACTCATGGAACAGCTCAGCTCCTCTCTGAATTCCAAGGATGGATCCCAGAAGGATCAGCTGGTGGGAAACTCCCGGGATGGTGCCAGCAGGGACAGGGATGTGCTGCAGCACCTCGGGGGCAGCCACAGGGAATTGCACATCCCCAGAAACCTCAGAGGGCTCGGCTCTGCTCCAAAGGGGATCATTTCTCCTGGAAAATCATCCTGCTGCTCCCCACCAGGTTCTGCTGGAGCTTCTCCTGGCACTGGCAGCGGGGCTTCTGGGCTGCCTTGTGAAGGCGTTTGGGAACCGAGTGTTTGTGCTGAAGGAGTTGTTCCATCATGCGCAGGATGCCAAGTTCACATCCCAAATCCTCAGAAATCCAGGCCCTTCCTGTTATTCCAGAGCATCACGGGGCCGGCCCGTGGGTGGGGATGGGGTTGTTGTGAATGGCCGGGGTTTGGGATGTTCAGGCCGTGCCAGCAGGCCCTGGATGGGCATTCCTGGCACTGCTGGAGAAATGAGAGACATCCAATATTCCCTGCGGGGCTGGAGCGGCTGGAAGGAGAAATGTTTGGGTCTCTGTTGCTAAGGAACAGAAGGCTGGGGGTAAACACAGATCCTGACCGGCCCTGTGCCCCTCCAGGGTGGTTTCGGCCCCTTCCCAGAGAGGGACAATCCCCAAGGAGAAGTCTCCAGCCTGTGCTGGCGGAGGGGACGTTTTGTTTCCTTTCATCCCCCGAACGGGTTCCTCCCGTGGAGCTCCCAAAGCTGAGGGAGCGGTGGAAGGGGAGGTGCAGGAGGTCACCTCGAGAGCATCCAGGCAAAAATCTTCCAGCAAAACTTCCAGGAAGAGGAGCTGAGCCCCCGTGGGATGAGAGGGAAACAAAAGGATGTGACAAAGCAGACAGAGCCCAGAGGAGGGGCTCGGTCTGAGGCAGTTTTGTGGCTCATTTGTGTGGAAAAATCAGGGTTTCCCATTCCATCCCTCAATAACAACAGGATCAGTGTTGCTGGAGCTGGCTGAGGCTGAAGGGAAGCTGGATGTGACCACAAATCCCTGGATTATTCCCCAGGGAGAAAGGAGTCGCAGCTTTTGAAGTTGGCTCGAGTGAGGCAGCGGCACCAGGAAACGCTCTTAGGTTATCTTGGGAAATACTCCACAAATTTGACCCAAATTAGGGCTGGAAATTCCCTTCTGTCACTGGGAGTATTTGGAGAATTTAAATGGATCTCCTGGCCAGACAGTGAGGAAACACAAGGATGCTGGAGGATCCATTGCCACCAGGGGCACTTGGTCAGTGGAAGGGTCTTCAAGTCTCTAATTCCATTAAAACAAACTCTTATTCAAATAAATTCTGTTCCAGTGCCAGGTTCTGTAGCTCTGACTGCAGTTCATGTCCCACCCGCTCCAGCGAGTGCCCAAAGGCTCCTCACTTCCCCTTCCAGGGATAAGAAATGTCCATAATAAAGTGCTTTTGTGGATGTTAGAAGAGAAATTAAAATTCGGAAATACCACTTCACTTAGAATCATGGAATCATGGAATGGTTTGGGGTGGAAAGGACCTTAAAGATCACCCAGTGCCACCCCTGCCATGGCAGGGACACCTCCCACTGTCCCAGGCTGCTCCAGCCCCAATGTCCAGCCTGGCCTTGGGCACTGCCAGGGATCCAGGGGCAGCCACAGCTGCTCTGGCAATTCCAGCCCAGCCCCTCCCCACCCTCCCAGGGAACAATTCCTGCCCAAGATCCCATCCAGCCCTGCCCTCTGGCACTGGGAAACCATTCCCTGTGTCCTATCCCTATAAAAATTCCCTCTGCCTCCTTTTTTAAAGCCCCTTTAAGGTACTGGAAAGCCTCTTCTGAAACTTGTCACCACTGAACCCAAAACCTAAAACACCATCTAAGCTGTGATCAGGGCACTCAGTGCACAAACTTCTGGGTACGGTTTTCTAATTTTTAATTAATGTCATTTCCTATTTCCTAACTTTTAATTAATGTCATTTTCAACTCCGAGTGCAAATGGGTTTTGTTTTATTTCTTGGCATTTCTGGGACCTTTCCTGCCATTCCCTGGCAGCTCTCCAGTGGTGTTGGTTATTCTTGGGATGTGGAACGAGTTTGGGAACCGGGGATTAACAGCACGTGGTGTTGATCTCCATCTCCGTTTCTTTGCTGGAATCAGAGAATTGGAGAGCCCTGAAAATATGATTTCTGTGTTAAAGGCCTCCCAAAATCGGCTGCTGCACTGCAGATTTCTTGTAAAAGTCAGTAAATGACTCTTCTTTTTCCTGCTTCCTCCCAGTAATTCCAGTGATCGTGGATGGGACAGCTCCATTTGGGGGTCAGAGATCCCTGAGAGCAGAGGAATTGCAGAAAGTGAGGCGATAATTGGTTGTGATAATGTCAATACCATTTTGGACAGAATAGTAGAGAAAATGTCCTACCCGGCCTTCTGTGAAGGGTCAGCTGTGGTTGTTTCTCGAGTGAAATGATGAAATTCTGCTCTTTAATAATTTAAAACGGAGCGATGTGGCAGTGGAGAGCGGAGAGGGGCGGTGGCGCCTGTCCCCGGGAGCCACCGCTGTGTTCCTGGGGGGTGGGAGGTGTAAATGGGGTATTCAGGCTGGAACAAAAAGGGTTTGTGCCAGGTGTGGTGACAGCAGAGGAACTGCAGTTCTGGGACATTTTCGCTGCAATCGGTGGTTCCTCACCTTGTGCCGTGGCTGAATGTTGAGCTTTGTTGCCCCCTGACTCGTGTTGGGACCAGTCTGAAACCAGCACTTCCCAGTGCTGCATCCTAAATACCTGGAAAAACTCAACTTGGCCCCAAAGAGAGCACCAGGAGCCCCTCAGGAATCAGAGAGCCCTGAAAATACGTTTTCTGTGTTAAAGACCTCCCAAAATCCACTGGAGAGCACGGCACAGAGAGCTCAGGGACGGCACAGCCACGTCAGGGAGGCAGCTTTGGGAAGAAATCCTCCAAAAATAAATCCTCCAGCCCAGCCCAGAGGGGCTGAGCATCCTTGGTGTGTCCCAGTCAGGCCAGGAGGGGATGGAAAGCCAGAGAAAATTCATCCAGAACTTGGAGTCTTGGGGAAGCATCACCCCAGAAAGCTGATTTTTTCTGCCAGGATCTGTCTGTCACGAGGCTCTGTTGCATCCCAGATCTGTGAATTCTGCAGTGGGTGTTAACATTAACAGCAGTTAATGAGGGGATTAATTAATTAAAGGCTGGAGAGTCAGTGGTGTTTAGCCCTGTGAGGAATAACCAGCTCAAATCAAGGTTCCTGTGAGGAATAGGCTGAGCTCTCAGCTGCACTGGAGTTCTGCTGGGCTGCTCAAAGTTCTGCTTCTCAAACGAGGCAGTTGGCAAGTGTGAGAAATGCTAATTAATGGCATCAATCATTCAGTAAATGGCATGGAAAAAAAAAAAAGCTGCTTGAAATAAGTGTGGAGGTGGATAAAATATGATGGATCCAACCTGGAGGAAAGGTGCCACTTTTGGCAAAAATGGGGGGTTCTTAATGAAGAAATGCACCCAAAAAAAGAGGGATTTTGTGTATTTCAGGAGCCAAGTCCTCACAGAGATAATTTCTTTGAATGTTTGTAGCTGTGTTGAAATAAATTCTTGAGTAGATTGGGAGCAGGTTCAAAACAGAGAGGGGGGAAAGGCCCTGGAGCTCCTGGCCATGCAAAAGAGCAGCGGGGGAGTGTGGGGATGGAGGCACTTGGCCTCTGACATTGGGAATTTCATGGAATCATGGAAGGGTTTGGGTTGGACCTTAAATCCCATCCAGTGCCACCCCTGCCAGGGCAGGGACACCTCCCACTGTCCCAGGCTGCTCCAGCCCCAGTGTCCAGCCTGGCCTTGGGCACTGCCAGGGATCCAGGGGCAGCCACAGCTGCTCTGGCAATTCCAGCCCAGCCCCTTCCCACCCTCCCAGGGAACAATTCCTGCCCAAGATCCCATCCAGCCCTGCCCTCTGGCACTGGGAAGCCATTCCCTGTGTCCTGTCCCTGCAGGCCTTGTCCCCAGTCCCTCTGCAGCTCTCCTGGAGCCCCTTCAGGCCCTGCGAGGGGCTCGGAGCTCTCCCTGGAGCCTTCTCCTCTCCAGGTGAGCCCCCCCAGCTCTCCCAGCCTGGCTCCAGCCCTGGAGCAGCTCCGGGACCTCCTGTGGATTTGCTTCCATAACTGACCTCAACCCAGAACAATTTATTCAGGTATTTTAGGATCCCTTCAGTGTAACAAGTGCCACAGAGGCCCTGAGGTGACATCCTGCAGGCAGTGGTGGAATGGGTCAGAGCTGTCCCTCCTCGCCAGGACGAGTGACAGAGGGACAAGGGCAGCCTGGAGTTAAACAAACCAGCAGTGGAACCAGTCAGGGCACGGGGAGAAAGGGCTGCGAAGGAGCTGCTGGAGAGCCGGGAGTGTCCCCGTGAGCCCGGAGTGATTAATGTCCCTCCTCCGGAAATTGGCCAATCCATCCTGGGGAGCTCAGGGAGCGAGACAGGTCATCTGTGGGGATTTCCGTGCCAGACTTTCCCTGTGAATATTTTATGAATCAGCTGGATGAGTCGCTGGTTGGTTTTTTTTCTCCTTTTTTTATCTCGTGTTTTATTCTGTTCCTATTTGATCCTCCAAGGGAGCTGCTGGAGCAGTGCCCAGGGCCGAGTGTGAGTCTCACCCGTGTGGACTTTATATTGTGCTCCAACACGTCTGACTGGTTCTGGGGGGACAAAAACCCCGCCTAGCCTTGCATTAGCAGTGATGCAGCTTTAATTTATCCTCAAAACATCCAAAACCCCATCAAAAATGTGCCTGCGGAGGTGGGGGCAGCTGCCAGCACACCCCTGGCATTGCAAACCCTGCAGCAGCTCGTTGCTGTCTTTTTTCTTCCCTTTTTCTGCCCCTGTGGTGGTGGGTGAGGAGTTTGGGGTCATTTTGGGGTAAGTTTGGGTTTTGGGGCTCTGCAGGAGCTGAGTGAGGAGTTTGGGGTCAGTTTGGGGTCAGTTTGGGTTTTGGGGCTGTGCAGGAGCTGGATGAGGAGTTTGGGGTCAGTTTGGGGTAAGTTTGGGTTTTGGGGCTGTGCAGGAGCTGGGTGAGGAGTTTGGGGTAAGTTTGGGTTTTGGGGCTGTGCAGGAGCTGGGTGAGGAGTTTGGGGTCAGTTTGGGTTTTGGGGCTCTGCAGGAGCTCTCTGCTTGTTGTGTGGCATCATCTGGGGACAGGGACACTCAGCCCAGTCCTGAACCGAGGCTGGGGAGTTCCTGCATTGCCTGTCTGCTCTCAAAATTGGATTTGCTCTTGGATTTAATGAGAGGGAGGCCCGGCGGGGACTAATTAGTGTGCACAGAATCAGTGCAGCCCCGCATTGCTCACGCTCCGGTGGCTGAAGCCGAGCGCCTGACAGGGACAGCGTGCTCCTGTTGCACTGAAATCCCCTCACCTTGCCCTGCACTTCCATTTTTCCTCCCTGCTCGCCTCTCTAACTGCGTTTGCGCCACAGGCCCCGTGTTTGCAGCCTGTGTGCAGCAGCGTGGGGCTGTTGGTGTCGGGGTTCTGTGCTTTTGCGGGGTCTGCAGCGACAATTCGGGGATTGCAGCGGGCAGGGGATGGAGCTGCAGGGTGGCCCTGACCAGCAGAGCAGAAATTGCCCCTCTGTTGGACCAGCAGGGGCCCGATGCCACCAGCCCAGACTGAGTCGGGCCTTCACTCGGGTGTGACCTTGAGGGGAGGGACACGAAACTGCTCTGCTTTGGCAGCTCTGCATCCACACCCGGCCCTTGTGCCGGCTCCGTGCTGGGTTCAGGGCACGCAGGAAGGCCCAGGGTCTGTCCTGGACATCCCACGCTCCTGCAGGGGCAGCTCCGGGAGCAGGGAGCAGGGGCAGGAGCAGGGATCAGGCACAGGGTGAGGGATCAGGTGCAGGGTGAGGGATCAGGTGCAGGGTGAGGGATCAGGGAGCAGGTTCAGGAGCAGGGATCAGGCACAGGATGAGGAATCAGGCACAGGGGCAGGGGTCAGGCACAGGGGCAGGGATCAGGCACAGGGGCAGGGATCAGGCACAGGGGGAGGGATCAGGCCCAGGGTGAGGGATCAGGCACCAGANGAAATCAGGCACAGGATGAGGGATCAGGCACAGGAGCAGGGGTCAGGCACAGGGGCAGGGATCAGGCACAGGATGAGGGGTCAGGCACAGCTGCCCTGGAGCAGCTCCTGCACTCCCAGATCCTCCCATCCCTGCAGCCCACAATGCCCCTCCAAACCAAAATGGCAAAACAATTTGCTTTTGCTGATGGAGAAACACCATTAAAAGTCTTTCCTTTTTTGTGTTTTTACCCCAGTGAAAGCTCCTTGAGCGGATTCGGGTTGTTGGTGAATGTTTTCTGCACTGGTTTCACCGCCTCTGGAGGCAGCTCTGTGTGTGACAGAGGTGTCAGGGCTCTGTGAGCCCCTCCCGTGGGTTTACAGCAGGGAGCAGAGTCCAGGGAGGTGCTTTAAAGGCTGAATGGGCATTAAATCCTTCCATCGGTGCAGGGGACACCTTGAGGACATTGTCCATCTTTTGTTTCATGTTTAGCTGAAATTTTCCTCACTTGGCTTTGCTCTGCCGCTCTCAGGATAACTGTCCATAACAATGTCCCTCCATCCTGACCACCCCACGCATTTTCCCAGACCATCACCCTGTCCCTGGACCTTCTCCTGCCTGTCCTTCAGCGCAATCATTCACTTTTCATGTTCATTCCTCCCAAATCCACCCCCTCACCACAGACCTCGTTTCCCTCCCAGTTTTTCTGGTTTGCTGGCACCATTTGAAATGCAGAAAAACCCAAACCAACCCTGGGCACAGTGATGGGATCACATCAGGAGAGATTTCCTTGGCTCTGGTGGCACTGAGCTGCCCCTGTCCTGGTGGCTGCAGGCAGCGATTCCTGCAAGGTGAATATGGAAACACCCAGTGAAAGATGGACTCTGCCAGTGTGCATGTGTTGTAGGGAAGCTGGACCATCACTGATCTGCTCCTGGGCAGTGCCTTGGTCACCCTTGGCCGTGGTTCTGAGGCGCTGGCATGTCCCACTCAGCCCCAGTGCCACCAAGGCCAGGCTGGCAGAGCTGTGGCCACCAGGAGGGAGCAGTGGGGATGCTCCCACTTCATTGTTTCCCACTCAGAGAAATGTAGAAAATTGCCTTAGGTGGGATCTGAGCTGTGGGGACCCACCAGGGACAGGATGAAAAGCAGAAAGGGTCACACTTAGGCCTGGGGGATTGTTTTCGGAGTTTTCTTTTCAGTGCCATAAAATCCCTCCTCCTCCTCCTGTCCATGCTAGAATTCCCACAGAGAGGAAGTGAGCAGGATGCATTATCCCATTTATTTGTGCCTTTAGGGTTTCTTGCTGGATTTTGCACTCGTGGTGCTCTGCACCGTGTGAGAAGGAGGGGGGACAGCAGAGCTGCCACCTTGGGCTCCCCAAGGGCAGAGTTTAGGTTGTCAGAATCCCTTGGGAAGCCATCCCGAAAGGCACAGGAGTCCAGGATGGCTGGACATCCTTCAAGGGGGAAATCCCAGGAGTCCAGGATGGCTGGACATCCTTCAAGGGGGAAATCCCAGGAGTCCAGGATGGCTGGACATCCTTCAAGGGGGAAATCCCAGGAGTCCAGGAAGGCTGGACATCCTTCAAGAGGGCTGGACATCCTCCAGGACAAAGTCCTGAGGTGCTTCTTTGCCTCCTCCTGTAACAGTTGGATCAGTTTTCTGTGGGTGCCCAGCCCCCCGAGCTGGAAGAGAAGGACTGGGAGCAGAAGGAAGCCCCATAATCCAAAGGGAAATGGTGGCTGTGACCCCACTCGGACACACACGGGGCGCTGGGGCTGGATGGAATTGGCAGAAATGTCCACTTCCCACCCTCTCCCAGCAATCCCAGCTCACTGGGAGCTCACGGGCAGCTGGGGGTTCCCAAATGGGACCCACAAGAAGGGTGAGAGGACATCCAGGGCACTCCAGGCCTGACCTCAGTGCTGGAGGAGGTCATGGACAGATTGTCCTCAGTGCCACCACACAGCACGAGTGGGACAGCCAGGCCCAAACGTGGACTGGGAAAGGCAAGGAGTGACCTGGGCTCCTTCCCAGGCCAGGTGGGTGAGGGAGAGGCTGTGGATGAGTGCCTGGACTGTGGGAGAGCCTCTGGCACCCTTCCCCAAAGCATTCTGGGGACACTCAGGGCCTGGCCAGGCACCCTCTTTGCTGGGGAAGAGCTGGAGTTAGATGAAAGGAAGGTTTCACCCCTCAGCTTTTCTGTGATTCCCAAGTCTGAGCCAGTCCCTCTCCGGATGGATCCCATCCTGTTCTCCAAATGCAATCCCACTGCAAACCAGGGCCCAAGCAGGGCCTGCTGCTCTGCGCCGTGCCCGGGGCAGGGGACGGGCCCTGCCCTGAGGCTGCCTTGGTTTGTCACCTCGGGCAGAGCCACCCTGCCAGTGCCAAACCCTACCGGAGCAGCTGGCACCTGACTGAGGGCACGGTGATGGGGACAGTGACACCCTCACCCCGTGGGTGTGTCCTTGATGGTGACAGTGACACTCTCACACCATGAGCACATCCCTGATGGTGACAGTGACACCCTCACTCTGTGGGTGTGTCCCTGATGGGGACAGTCACACCCTCACCCCGTGGGTGTGTCCCTGATGGGGACAGTGACACCCTCACCCCATGGGTGTGTCCCTGCTGGTGACAGTGACACCCTCACCCCGTGGGTGTGTCCTTGATGGTGACAGTGACACCCTCACACCATGGGCACATCCCTGGTGGTGGCAGTGACACCCTCACCCCCTGGGTGTGTCCCTGATGGTGACAGGGACACCCTCACCCCGTGGGTGTGTCCCTGATGGTGACAGTGACACCCTCACCCCGTGGGTGTGTCCCTGATGGTGACAGTGACACCCTCACACTATGGGCACATCCCTGCTGGTGACAGTGACACCCTCACCCTGTGGGTGTGTCCCTGATGGTGACAGTGACACCCTCACCCCGTGGGTGTGTCCCTCACACAGCTCACACCCCTCAGTGCAGTTTCCCTGGAGACGGGCGGGCTCTATCTGTACGGATCCATTATTCCAGCCAGGGAGAAGGAGATCCCCGTGCCAGCTCCTCCCGGATCCACACCCGCTTTGTTGTGCTTCTCTGGAAGCGCCTTGTTTGTCTCACTGCAATATCCCTGTCTGGGAAATTGGGATGCCGAGGTGGTTTTTGGTGCTTTTAGGAACCTGGAAATGCCATTTCCTGGTGTGGGGTTTGTGAAGGAATCCCTCTGTCTGCCCTGCTGGAGCTTGGCACAAGCAAGGGGACGTCTCACAGCGACTGTCTGGCCCTGAGGACACACCTGTGAGTGGTCATCCCAGCTGGTGTTTCCCCAGGGATTCCATGGGAAAGGCTGAGGAATTCTGCTGCACACTCAGGTTCAGAGCGCTCGTCTTGCAGGGAGCTGTGAGGAAGGCAATTAACGATCAGTAATTAGTGGCACTGCGGTGGTTACACATTCATCGTGGTCTGGCAGACTTTGCAGCAGACACAAAGCATAAATGAGATCAGTTAATCCCAGAGCAGCCTGTCAGGAGCTTCCCGAGGATTTAGCCGAGCCAGATGAGTGGGCAGCCCGGTGACAGATGAAATGAGCCATCAACAAACCCAGAACCTGACACCCAAGGCCACAACTCCGGAGCTTGACTCGGTTCACTGGACAGGGCACCAAACCCAGCAGCTCAGGACAGGGATCAGATATCCCACTCCTGTTCCTGTGCACCCAAAGCCCAAAAAGCAAACAAGGGACTTCATCACATGTCAAAACCAGTCGAGGAAATACTTCTTCGGTTGCTGTGAAAGCCTCCAGGGGTGTTCTGTGAGACAGCAGCGAGCTTCAAACTGTGGGAATTCACAGAATTAAGGCTGCCCACCTTAGTAATAAAAATGTAACCACTGTGCCCAGGCTGTGACCAGCAAGGCCACATCAGCAAAGCCTTTGCAGGGCAAGGTAAAATCCTGGTGGAATCGAAAAAACAATTTAAAAAGGAAGCAGGAGGGAAGGAGTGATTCAGCCCAGCCGTGAGCAATGAGTCCCCCAGAAACCTGGTCTGCCTCCCCGCCTGCCAACCACCAAACTTCCTTCCCCCCTGGCTGTCCAAGGTTTTATCCTGTGGTTTCCAGCCACATGGAGATTTTGGATGTGGCTCACAGCACTGAGGGGAAAAAAAAGAAGTGTTTGTGGCTAAAAGGGATGGTCAGGAATTTGTAACAGCAGATACTGAGAACTAAAGCTCCTGAAGGCTGCAAAGGAATAAACACTTCGTGGGTTTGGGTTTCAGCTGAAGGGAAGGAGCTGAGACAGAGCTTGCTCCAGGTTTGTGTTTTCCCATTGTTGGGTTTCCTGTGCCTCCTGACAGCCATGGCCCAGTTCTGGGGTCTCTGGTCCCGCCGAGGGTGACACCGGTGCTGCCGAGGCTGTGCCAGTGCCCTGAGAAGGGTTTGCGGTGATGGCCCAAAATTTGCCAAAGAACCTTTCAAAAATGCATCAAACATCTGAATTTTTATCCCTCTGCGTGTCTGTTTGAAAGGACTGCTCCCTAAATCAGCGTCTGGGCTCGTAATGACCATTAACCCCCCGTGTTCCCAATCATCCCAGCGTTGGAGGGGAGCGAGGCACTGCAGGAGCTGGGATTGTGAATTCCACGGTGCTCGGGAAGAGCAGCCCAGATGTGCTGACACAAACCCAGCTGTGGCCATCCATGGGATGTGCTCATAGCAAACCCCATGGAGCAGGGAAGATCCTTTGCCCGGGGTGAATCTTCACACGGAGCGAGCTGCGGCTGATTTGTCCTTCTGATGCAAATCAGATGGGCACAGGAGCAGGGAAACCGGGATCACATTGAAGGAATTATGTCCATAAATCCATTGCAGCCCTCAGAGCAGGCAGATGGCATCTGCAGCAGCGTTCTCTGGGTTCTGGCCCTGTCACCTCCTGCTCTCTTCCTCTTTGGTTTGGGATTCCTTAAGATTAACTTGCTTTCCCTCTTTCTACCCTCTCCCTGCCTGTTTCCCACGTGGTCTCGGGGCGCTGTGGGGGGATGTCTGTGCTGGAGTCTCGCAGAGATGAAGTGCAATGCCTGATTCCAGGTTAAATCATGAGGCTGAGGGAGGGACACGAAGACATTTCCATGAAAGGGTGTAATCAGGGGCAGTGCAAGTGCAAGGCTGAAAAAGGAGCAATTCCAGGTTTTAAATGGGCAGGTGGTTCCCAGCACAGGGACAGGCAGGAAGGAGGCAGAGAGGGAAGCCCCCCCTCTGAGCCTCAACAGAAAGAAAATCAGGATTCTTGATTCCCTTTGCTCCTTTTGGTGCTTTAACATCAACTGAACAAAGAAGGGACATCAGCCATCCCTGACAAATGTGTGCCCTGGGATCTTTTAGGGTTAAATGGAAATAACTGGGCATACTGGGATAGAGACTGGGGCACACTTCAGACACCAGCTCAGTCCCCTCTGCCCAGATAATGAGAACCTTTTGTTGATGGGTTTTGATGTTGGTTTTTTTAGGGGTTTTGGGGGTGTTTTGATGGTTGGGAAGGGCACCATGGGGTGGCATTGCTGTGACTGCAGTCAGGGCAGATAAAATGAAGTATTAGGGCCACCAGGTGACCCTGGTGATGATCTAGAGAGCTCCTGCTGAAGGACAGAAACACAAACTGTTCCTCCACAAGTTGGACACCAAGATCTCGTTTAGTCTGGTTTATGCTGCTGGTGCAGACTGGGGCTGTCTAAACACCCAGTTTTCCTCTCTCCTCTCTAATCCGTGTCCAAGCCTGAATCCGTGACCTCATCCCCCGAACTCACGAGCAGCTCATCCCCCTCTGAGCCTCTCTCACATCTCTCTAGGACTCAGCCAGGACTGGCAGCACGGGAAGGGTTTAGTCCCAGCTCACCTCCTGCACCCGGGAGGATCATCCTGAATTTCAGCTGCAGCTGCCCCAGACACCCCCCTGGAGCTGGAATTGCCTGGACTCTTCCTGAGGGAATGGAGCAAAGTGTGGGGGAGACCCAGGGACTCTCCCACTTCTAACTCCACCCTTGCAGGTGGCTGGGATGAGTTTCCATGGATGCATCCTGTGCAGGCCATTCCCATCCTGTCAGTTCTGGGCTGCATTAGGGATCTTTGTGTATTTTTTTTTTTTTTAAACAACCCTGGTTTTTCTTTGCTATAAATACATAGATTTTAGTGTTTCTCATCTATTGATTTATTGAAGTTCTCAGTCTATTCCAGTGCAGCTGTTTCTGTTCAAGTTTCTCCTCAGCCTGGCTGCTGTTTTCTCACCCTTCTGGTTTGGAATGGGCTTCATTGGGAAGATAGTAAAACCTGACTGATGGTGTTGGATGCCTTTGGATCCCCTATTAGGAGGCTTTAGACAGCCTGATTTTTCCAGGGTGGATGTTTAGAGGTTTCTGAAGACCAGACTTAATTCCTCCTGGGTAGAAAAACGACTTGCAAGAAGTGCCATGCTTCAAAAACTTGGCCTCTTTAAGATCTGAGGGGAGCAATTTCGTGTTACCTTATTCTCCGTGTGCTGCGAGCACAGGAAATTGCAGACTTCATTTGCTGAGCAGCAGGAGGCTGAGAGATTCGTCTCGGTCTTACTAGGGCTTTTCAACCCCCCCATCCTGCAGCCTTCCCCATGCACTAATGCCTGGGCAGAAAATAAAATGCGTAATGGGAAGGAAGGATGACCAACCTCATTCTCTCGGGTGAAACTAAATCGTGATCCTGCGCCAAAGACAAAAGAGCCTGGAGTCTGCGGTNAACAACCCTGGTTTTTCTTTGCTATAAATACATAGATTTTAGTGTTTCTCATCTATTGATTTATTGAAGTTCTCAGTCTATTCCAGTGCAGCTGTTTCTGTTCAAGTTTCTCCTCAGCCTGGCTGCTGTTTTCTCACCCTTCTGGTTTGGAATGGGCTTCATTGGGAAGATAGTAAAACCTGACTGATGGTGTTGGATGCCTTTGGATCCCCTATTAGGAGGCTTTAGACAGCCTGATTTTTCCAGGGTGGATGTTTAGAGGTTTCTGAAGACCAGACTTAATTCCTCCTGGGTAGAAAAACGACTTGCAAGAAGTGCCATGCTTCAAAAACTTGGCCTCTTTAAGATCTGAGGGGAGCAATTTCGTGTTACCTTATTCTCCGTGTGCTGCGAGCACAGGAAATTGCAGACTTCATTTGCTGAGCAGCAGGAGGCTGAGAGATTCGTCTCGGTCTTACTAGGGCTTTTCAACCCCCCCATCCTGCAGCCTTCCCCATGCACTAATGCCTGGGCAGAAAATAAAATGCGTAATGGGAAGGAAGGATGACCAACCTCATTCTCTCGGGTGAAACTAAATCGTGATCCTGCGCCAAAGACAAAAGAGCCTGGAGTCTGCGGTGTTTACAGGCAGTGGTGGCATGATTTATTTATCACAAAAAGAGGATGTTTTCTCCTCTTTGTGTCCATCCTGGGTGTGTCATCCAGGCTGTGCAGGGATCACAGAGGGAGATGTGGCCTCGGTGACGTCTCAGGTGGCTCTTGCTGCAGCCCCAGCGGGTGGGAGGTGCTGTGCCAGATGTGCAGGGATGTGTCTGCCCAGCGCCCTGCAGGTGCAGAGGCAGACTGGGCGTGTTTAAAAGGCAGGGAGGGAGAGGCAGCTGGGCTGGCCTGGCACAACGCCTGTCCAGACCGGCCTGGGACAAAGCCTGTCCAGAGAGGCAGCTGGGCTGGCCTGAGACAAAGCCTGTCCAGACCGGCCTGAGGGCCTCGGTTTGTGTTTGAGGAGGGGAATATCAGGACAGTGGGGTGCCCCTGTGACTTAGCTCAGCCTTGGGGCTCTTGGTGTGCACAGAGCAGCAGATGCAGGCCACGAGGACACGTTCCAGCAGAGGACTCAGGTGGCTGGAGGCATCTGGGCGCGAGCTTTGGATGATAATTTGCATTTAGCCTAATCACCCAGAGCTACCAAACAGCAACCAAGACCTGTGGTGTCAATGATGCGCTGAACTAACCCAGCAAAGTTGTGACTTCTTCTGTTGAGGTGGGAATCTTCTTTTTTTTTATTTTTTTTTTATTTTTTTATTTTTTTTTATTTTTCCCCTTTATCACGCCACCTGTTGCTCATAGGTACAAATCAAACGAAGAGTATGTGTATGTGCGAGGCCGTGGAAGAGGGAAGTATGTTTGTGAGGAGTGTGGAATTCGCTGCAAGAAACCCAGCATGCTGAAGAAACACATTCGCACGCACACAGACGTCAGGCCGTACGTCTGCAAGTACTGTAACTTTGCTTTTAAAACCAAAGGTAAGCCACAGCCAGCTCCCAGCTCCTCTGCTCGGTGCCGTGGCTCTGCCAGCCTGCTCGGGGGCACTGGCGAAGGGCAAGGGAAGGCCTTCCCCGGGGCTGCAGGAGCCCAGGAGCTGGAGGGAGGGGGATGAGGGAGTTGGAAATCGGTTGGTGTTTTCGGAAGAGGAGCAGCTCTGCTGCAGCAGAGCATCGCTGCCGTCCTCCTCGTGCTTCTCCGAGGGAAAAATCCTGAAATGCAGCTTCCCTGGCAGGGCTTTCCAAACAAAACCACCCCAGAGTGAGAGCAGGAGCTCCAGGCCGAGCCCCTGGATCCAGGCTCTGGGTGGGTTTTCCTGCTGGTGCTCTCCAGATCTGCCCATTCTCATCCTCTGCAGTTGCATGTGGCTTCCACATTCTCTGTGTCACATCAAGGGACCTTTTCCCTCAAGGCCTCCATCCCAGGACATCGAGCCATCAATGCCACCGGGTGTTCTCTGCCATGGCCTCGGGGAGGGTGTGAGTGAGCACAGGAGGAGCCTGCAAATCATGTGCGGAATAAAAAGTCTATTCCAAGAGAAATAGGGATTGGGGCTTTCCAAAAATGCCAGAGGTGCCTTTAACTTCTCGTAGGGTTCTGGCACCATGGGTTGGACAAATCTGTGGTGGCAGCAAGAGTTGGGGTCAAGGTGCAGGGCTCAGTCTCTCAGTTACAGCTTGACAGAAATCCGTGAGTTCAGGGAGCCTTTGGACAACGCTCTCGGGCATGTGGGGGGATTCTGGGGGTTGTCCCATGCAGGAGCTGGCCTGGGGGATCCCTGTGAGTGTGATCCAGCTCAGGATGTTCCGAAACACCCATTGTCTGTAGCTCCATCAGTGTCAGAAGGTGACACAGCTGGGAGGGTTCAGTGGCCAGGAAGGACCCGGTGCCACCCAGGCAGGGGCACGGTGTGGGTGTGGCTGTGGGGAGGGGCACTGGGTGCTGCGTGCTCTGTGGCACGGGTGCCGGCCCTGAGGTGACAGAGGAGGGCAAGGGAAGTGACCAGAGCGGGTGACTCGGGCTGGGCAGTGCCTGGAGCCGGTGGCTTTGCTGGGAAGGCTGGTGGGGGATTTCTGGGTGACAGCGTGCTGGTGATCACTGGGACTGGGGGAGAACGGGAAGTGATACCGGGTTTGAGGCCAGATGCTCATGCTGCACATCCCAGCAATGGTTCTTCCTCTCCCTCCCATCCTGGAGCTGTTTCTGATTCATTTCCTTTCTCTTCCCCTCTTGCTTTGACTGCGTTCCGAGGTTTCCCTTGGAGAGCTCAACCCGCTCAGACTCTCCCGTCACCTCACCTCACTCCCCACCATGCTTCTGTAGGGCTTTTGTCCAGGCTGCTGGGACCAAACCATCCTCTCCACCACCTCTCTGGCTGCTCTGCTCTTCATCTCTGCTCCCTTGAAGGCCACGATCTGTCAGCTCTGACTGCACATTGCCCACAGACACTTCCCTTCTTCTGCTTGGCATGGGCAAGGGAGCATGGAAATGCTTCCTTCCACAAAAACCAAACCAAAAATCATCAACAGTCTGTTGGGATTTGAATGGCAAAGTATCCATTTGCCTATGGATGCATGGAATGGGCAGAACTCCCCTGGATGGGGCGTTTGTGGATAAACGGTTGCATGATGGTGACTTGGAGTTGCATGAGAATGGCTCTTTGCTGGGAGGGGGTGATGGGCAGAGCCTGGGGTGAGCTCAGACTGCCCAGAAATGGCAGGAAAGCTCTTTGGGGGCACAAGGAGCTCTGGAAGAGTGGGGGAAAAAAAAGCCTTGAGTGTGTTGCTAAAAGCATCAGCTGGTGATGGGGAGTTACAACAAACGAGACTTCGCTTAAAAAATCCCCGGCAAGGGTAGGAGGAAAATCGGGATTTTTGCTCATGCCCTTGCCAGTGGTTTTTAAAGCAATCCCAAACTCTGGTTCTTAACAAGAGGGACCTGGAGGAGCGGGGCCTTTGCAGAGCTGGTGTTCCCCAGCTCCGGAGGGGTTGCTTTGGGCTCCGAGGTGGGTTTGGCAGCCCCGGGAATCACAGAATGCAGAAGCTGCAGCTCTGTCCCTCCTGCCGGGCTGCGCTTGCACAAACACGGAGCTTTTTTAGAAATCAGCTTTCCAGAGTTAATTTTAGCCTTCAGCAGCGGCTCCATGGGGAGGTCTGTGGAGCTGGCTTTGTTTTGGCTGGGGTAGATCTCTCCAGCGTGATCTAAGGCTCAAAACTCTCAAGCAGGCTGCAAGCAGTTAAATGGGTTGTTGTTGTTGTTGTTGTTGTTGTTATTATTATTATTATTATTATTATTATTACTGTTTTTAAGGAGGATCTTTAGCTGGTTAAAATGTACCTCACCCCCCACCCCTCCCACCCCAGAAAATCCATCTCCATGTTCCAAGAACTGGGAAAACTTTTGCAACAGAAAATGCTTTCAGTATTTCCCCTCATTCCCTAATTGTCTGCTTTTTGAGCCTTTCTGTCACTGGAAGCAAAGCTGTTCCTTTGGGTCACAGAAATGAGGGGAAAATTTATTCTTTTTTATAATTTTAAAGCAAATCCATGAGTTTGGGTGGGGTTTTTTTCTTTGGTTGGGGGTTTTTTGGGTTTTTCTGTTTGTTTTGTTTTGGGGGTTTTTTGTTTGTTTTTGGTTTCGTTTTGGTTTTTGTTTGTTTTTGGTTTTGTTTTTTGCTTGTTTTGGTTGGTTGGTTGGTTTTTGTTTGTTTGGGGTCTTTTTTTTGTTTTGGGGGAGCTTGGGGATTTTTAGGTTTTTTTTTTTTTTTGTGTTTATGCTCGCTTATCTGATGGGAACAACAGCCTTGTAAATTTGGTCTGCAGACATTGATTCGATTTGGTGCCTCTGGAGCAGCTCGAAAGGTGCCTCTTTAATGAGGTGTCTCCCCTGCTCTGCGACCGTGGCCTCGGGGAGGGTCTCTAAAGGAGGCTCAGCAGCTCCTGTGCTGTTCTCTGGGCAGGGAGGAAATGCAGAAAAAGCTGTTTTTCCTTCCAGGGAGAGCTCTTCCCCTGCCCTCTCTCACTGCTGCTCGGGGTGAGCTGGGACGAGGGGCAGTGCTGGCACACTGATCCCCGCTGCGCAGACATTCCCCTTTTCCACCGTCATTTTCTCTCCTCCTTCAGACCCCCATCAGCCTCTCACCGCCTGATTATTTTGAGTTTCCTCAGAATTTCTGGACGGAGTGTGTGGAGCAGCTCTGGGTGGATGCTGCTGCCTCTGCCTGGAGGTCAGAAGGGACGAGGAGCTTCTCTTTAATTGCAAGGGAGCTGTGGGAAGGACACTGGAGACGCCCATTTCACAGTCTGGGCCACTCACGCTTCCCAGACACCAGACTGCTCCGTGGCCTCAGACAGAGTCTTTCATAAATTCATTTTCACTTCCTTAAATCAGCCCCTGACAGCACTGAGGTTCCTGCACATGTGAATATATTCAATATATTAAATTAAATATATGAAATGCATTCCCCCCCAGCCCTTAAAGGGCTGCACAGTTTGTTGTTATTGCAGCTCCAGCAGCCTCAGCCTCCTCTGGAAGGTGCAGAGCGGGTCCAGCTGGCGGGAAACTCCGGCAGAATTCCCTGCAGGGCGCAGGGATGGACATATTCCCAAAATATCCCGAGGGCTGGGGCCCTTCCTTGGCGGCCTGGAGGAGGGGAAGGGGCTGAGCATCCCTGGGGAGCCCCTGGGTATGGTCCCTGTGCTCCTGGGGATGTCACAAATGTCCCGAGGGATGGGGACAGGGTTATCCTCAGGGATTTCCTGGGATGTGTGGCCAGGAACAGAAAAGGTCCCAGTGCTCCAGCCAGGAGATGAAACATGGAGCAAAAGGGCTCTGGAATTCCCCAGGGAAAGGGAAAAAAAAAATCCAGGAATCAGGGCTGGAAGCAGAGGACCGGTGACTTCCAGTGAAATATTCACTGGTATTTTCTTTAAGCAGTGCAGCCATTAACTCTCACAAGCCTTAATGGGAAATCTGCTCAGTGTCAGGACTGGGAAATCTGCAAATCCAGGGCAAATTTCTGGAACGGCAGCCTCTGGCTGATGCAAGGGATTGGTCTGATCCAGGAGGTGGCTGATATTTTATAGCCTGTGTGGACACAGGCAGGTTGCAAGTGCAAATTCACTCCTGTAATCTCTGTGTCAATAAGGATAAAAGATAATAATCGATTTGTAAAAAAAAATTGAACTCCTTTGCCCAATGAGTTCTGTAAGTTAAAGCTTTCCTCCTCATAAAGTCTCACCTAGGGACGTTATCTCCCCACCAAGCCCTAAATCAAGGCCTGTGCGTTATTTAAGTCCCACATAAAACCTGTTTCAAGGATTTATCTGGGACACAGAGCATCAGTTACGGCTGGTTCTCTGTGTGAGTGCCTCTCCCAGCAAAATCCCAGAATCCTGGAGTGGTTTGGGGTGGCAGGGATCCTAAAACTCATCCAGTGCCACCCCCAGGGACACCTCCCACTGTCCCAGGCTGCTCCAGCCCCAATGTCCAGCCTGGCCTTGGGCACTGCCAGGGATCCAGGGGCAGCCACAGCTGCTCTGGCAATTCCAGCCCAGCCCCTCCCCACCCTCCCAGGGAACAATTCCTGCCCAAGATCCCATCCAGCCCTGCCCTCTGGCACTGGGAAGCCATTCCCTGTGTCCTGTCCCTGCAGGCCTTGTCCCCAGTCCCTCTGCAGCTCTCCTGGAGCCCCTTCAGGCCCTGCAAGGGGCTCGGAGCTCTCCCTGGAGCCTTCTCCTCTCCAGGTGAGCCCCCCCAGCTCTCCCAGCCTGGCTCCACGGGATTCTCCTCCTTCCAGAGAAGCTGCTGCTCTCCTTCCAAGTGATTTTCAAAGCAGAACGTGGCAATTGTTAATCCTGGGAAGCTCTGACTGTGTCACGGTGCTGCCTCCACACTGAGCTCCTGCACTTGGTCATTTGTTGGTTTTTTAGGGTTTTTCTTTTCGGGTGTTGCTGAATTGATCAGATTTAACAGCAGAAGGAGAAAGGATGGGGCATCCCCAGCACAGACAGGATCACTTTCCCAGGAATCTCAGTGTTTCAGCTCTCCACTCTCTGCTCCAGCTCCGTCACCTTGGAAGTATGAGAATGGCCCTTCCAAGAAAAATTAATTTTCCTCATGAAATTTAACTGGGAAATCCCTCCTAGTCCCCATTAAGCTGCTTTAGGTGCTTTTGGAAGCCTCGAGTCTCGGCTTTCTCCAAACAGCACAGGTGTTTGAGCTGCTCTAAGTCCCCATAAGAGCTCAGAGCATCGGCAGGGCTCAAGCAGCTGCAGCACATAGTTCTGGGCAGGCGTAATGGGAGCTGTGCCCTCCCTGCCTCTGCTCCTCCTGGGCGCTCACAGCTCCCAAGAATTCCTCAGGTTTTTTTAAACATAGCCCGTTTATTTCCAATCTGGGAGGTTTTTGGTAAACAATCCCCAGCGAGGAGCACTCACCTGCTCAGGGTTCAGTGCAATTCCTCTGCTATTTAAACCCAGCCTCCCTGCTGGTCTCTCTTGCTCCCTCGGGGATGTTTTTCCATAGTTTCCTAGGAAGCAGTGCTGTGTGGTTTCCTTACTGTATTTTTTTCCCCCCTTTTTTTAACTCGGGAGCCAGAACTCTGCAAGGCAACAAGTAGCTGTGAGTCTTCCCTTGTAGGACTCAGGTCCAGCTTTCGCTTAGGCAGAGCGGTGTTGATTTTACTGGAAATCTGCCCAAGGACTCGGGCGTCTCATCCTGCCAGCATTAATTAAGGGGTCTAAAAAAACACGAACTGGAGGAAGAGCCCTGCTCAGATAAATATCCTTGTCCTCCAGATTGCTCCCAGGATGATCACTCAGCTTCTCAGCTGGTGGAAAGCAGCATCCAGCTTTCCATTTCCTTCGAATGATGCAGAGGGGGCAGATGAGGATCTGTCCCGCTGAGTCTCCCTTCCCCAAAAGGATTCAGCTTCCCGGTTTTGTTGGGATTTCTCCCGGTGTGTGAGCAGGATTTGCACCCCGAGCTTTGCAGGAGGACCTTGGCCAGCGGCTTTACCTGGGGGGGATGAAGGAAGGGACAGAGCAGAGGGGAAAGGAGTTGGAGGGGAAGGGAAGTAAAGCTTGGAATGAGTTGGTCCTTTGGTGTTTGGGGTGAATTTGCTGGCCCTGGGGGCTGGCAGTGCCTGGGCTGGGGAGGGAGGGCAGCAGCCACGCACTGCCCTGCCCAGGGACAGGAGGGAGAACAGGAGGTGATGCTGGTGGCTCCTGGCAGCCCCCTGCCAACCCCAGCGGCCGCTGAGCCCCCGCAGAGGTGCAGGGGGGGCTCTGGGAGCCCTGCCCAGGTCCTGCAGCTCCACAGGAACAGGGGGCACTGGTGTGTCCAACCTGAGGTGGCCTCGGTGGCCACTGAGGATGGGAGTCCAAAGCAAGGCACCGAACTGCCTCCCTGTCCTCAGGAATTCCTGCTGTTCCCTGCTGGAGTTTCCAGAGCTGGGTGTTGGTGGCACAGAGGATTTATGGGCTGGTTTTGGGGCTGCACCAGAAGGCCTGGGGAAGTCCCATCCCCCTCGGCTGAATCCCCACATCAGCCCCTGCTCTGCCCTGGGCTGATTCTGTGTTTGCTGCCCTTGGGGCGACTCCAGGCAGGGGTTCTGCTGTGCTGGCTCAGCGGGGATGGGGCATTTCTGCCGGCTGGGCTGTGAGGTGCCCTGCTGGACAGGCAGCAGCACAGGGTGGATTTCAGCACGCTGACTCAGTTTGTGTTTTTGCTGGTTTTCACGTCCAAAACGAAATTCCAGCTCCATGAGGCCACGGTTTGGACTCGTTGGGTGCTTTTTTTTCGTTTTCAGGCAATGGTGATTCACTGGGAGCAGAGGTGGCCATGAGAACAGCTCCTGGCTCACGGGGAGGGTTTGGGGCCACAGCAAAACTCCCGGTTTGGGGTGGAGAAAGAGGGCTCTGGTTTGGAGCAGGGAGCTGAGCCAGGCCAGCCTCAGCCTCACACCTGAGTGTCCTGACCATAGGGCTGAGGGCAGCCAAACATGAGGCTTAAAAATAATAAATCTCCCCTATTTGGAGCTGTTTTGCTGCATTTAAGTTATTAAACATCCCCTGAATCCACGTCCAGGTTGGGTGCCAGACGCACGGGGATATAGAGTCAGCCTTTGTCTCCTGTGCTCTTCCCTGCTGGAGCTGCTCCATTTTGTATGGGATGGGCTGAAATAAATAATTCATGGGCTAAGGAGGAATCCAGGAGGCAGCTGGGTGGTTGTGGCACCCTCTGAAAGGTGAGGGCACCACGGGTAAGGCTCTGCTCCAGTGAACAGTGGCTTTTTTATCCCAGATATCCAGAGCAGCAGCAGCAGGAGAGGCTCAGAGATGCCCTCTGTGTTCCCACCAGCTCAGGGACTGGGGACTTTGGGTTGCAGGACCTCAGTCCTCAGCTGGACGTTGGAATAAAGGGGGAGAATTCAGCTTTTCCTCTTTTTTTCTTTTACTGTTTGGTGACAAAGCCAAGCCTGGTGCTGCTCAGTGCCCTCAGGTGTCAGTGGCAGCGAGGCTGAGGGCACAGCAGGGAACGGGGAATGCTCAGCCAGCGCTGGGAAATTCAAACATTCCTTCGGCAGGGCCCAGGGTCCTTCTCATCATCCCCTCAGCCCACAAATCCCTGGCAGTGTCCAAGGCCAGGCTGGACGGGGCTTGGAACAACTTGGAGCAGTGGAAGGTGTCACTGCCCGTGGGACTGGGATGGGCTTTAAGGTCCCTCCCAATCCCAGTCTGGGATTTTAGGAAGAGCTGTAGGAGAGGAAAAGGGAAAATGGGACATTTTTGCTTTAATTCTCCTCCCTTCATTTCCTGTCTGTTCTCCCTGCCTGCTTTTCTCCCTCCAGCAAACGCTGCCCTTTGTTCAGCGTTCCCTGGGCTATAATAGGGTTAATTAGCGTCTAATTAACCTGCCTGTAATTTGGGAGGTAGGATTAGAGAGGTGCTTTGTGATGCCCAGGAGTTATCCCATCCCACTGTCCCAGCGCACCCCCAGTGACCCCGCATCCCGTTCTCCCCCTCACGGGGGCTGCTCTTCCCATCCTGGCCCCGGGGAAGCCTCCTTGGGAGATTTCTGAATTCCAAGAACTTTGGCCTGGCCCTTTGGTGCGTTCCAGAGCACCCGAGCCATCCTTTTGGGGGAAAATGGGAATGTGGGGGGTTTTTCCCGCTCGCTGGCAGCTCAAACCCTCATTTTATTGTAGAATCATAAAATCATAAAAGCTGGAAAATCCCTGAGATAATCCAGCCCAGCCATTCCTCCAGCACTGCCAGGGCCACCACCACTGCCCCATGTCCCCAGGTGCCACATCCACTCATTTTTGGAACATTTCCAGAGCACCTGAGCCATCCTTTTGGGGGAAAATGGGAATGTGGGGGGTTTTTCCCGCTCGCTGGCAGCTCAAACCCTCATTTTATTGTAGAATCGTAAAATCCACTCAGTTTTGGGACATTCCCAGGGTGGAACCACTCGGCCCTGTGGTGCTGAGGTTCCTCTCCCCTCCAGGCAGGCGGGGCTGTGTTGGGATGAGGTTGGAGGTGATGCCACATTGGGATGTGTTTCCCATCCGTTTTCCCTTTGCTGCACCCTCACAGCTGGTAGAACCCAGGCATTTTCTTCCCCCAGCCCCAAAACTGTGCCCCAGAAGTTTTTCCAGGCTGCAGAACACCTGGAGGGTCCCCCAGCCCTGCCAGCACCTCCTGCTGCACCCCAGGGCTGCAGCAGAGGGGGGACCTGGCCTCGTGTCACGGGAGATTTGCAGTGGGCAGGGGCTTGGGGGCAGTCAGGGACCTTTGTCTGGTTCAGAGAGAGTTTTGGCTGGTGACTGCTGAGCTTGCAAAAGGGAAAAAAGAGGAAAAATAGAAAAAAAACTAAAAAAAAAAACCAAAAAAAAAAAGGGGGAGGAAGGGGAGAAAAAAGGGGGAAAAAAGGGGGAAAAAAGAGGGGAAAAAGGAGCCATATTTGAGTAAGATACATTTTCTGCTTCTTTTCAGGGAATCTGACTAAACACATGAAGTCAAAGGCCCACAGCAAAAAATGTCAGGAGCTGGGCGTGTTGGTATCTTCACTGGTGGATCTGGAAGCCGAAGAAGGTAAAGCCTTTCCCTTTGCAGAGCTGCTGTGGGTGCCGAGGGAGGGGCAGGATCCAGCCAGGGCCGAGCCCTGCTCTGCAGAGCCTCCTGCCACGGACGGGAGCAGCTTTGCTCCCCCAGGCTCCTGCCAGGGGTTTCTGCGTGTGTGGGGCCGTGCTGGGAGCTGCATCCATGGGAAAAGTGCGAGCCTGGGTCCCCTTGGAGATCCCAGAGGAATTTCCCAGCTCTAAGGGCTCTGATTCTGTGCCTGCCTGGAGTTTTTGGTGGGGCAGGGGTGGGCAGGGCCTGTCCTGCTCAGTTCTCTGCACGTGCATCCCAATAAAAAAGGAATCTGTGGCATGAGAAGCTCCTTGCTGGTATCCCAGGGTGTCTCTGCTGTGCTCTGGAGGAGCCCAGGCCTTTCCTGGCTCTGGAGGGAGCCTCCAAAGCAGTAACATGAGACCCCCGAGGATCCCATCCCCGAGGATCCCACCCCGAAAGGTGATCCCAGCCCCGAGGATTCAGTGCACGAGGCTGGGCAGCCCCACTCCAGTGGAGGGCGAGGGGGAAAAACCAGTCCTGGCAGCCAGGGTTGGGATCTAGGGGAATATTTGATCCTTCAGAGTGCTGGAGGCGAGCGTGGGGTGGCCTTTGGTGTCCCTGCAGGCTGTGGGGGTGTTCCTGCAGCAGCAGGACAGGAGGACTCACGGTTCAGGTGATATTGTAATCCTGGAAGGGCTTTTCCACAAGGATCCCCTCCTGGGGACCTGCCCATCCTACTGATCCCAGGAGACTCGGGATTCCCAGTGCAAACTGGGCTGCACCTGGAGGCCCTGGTGCCTGGTCCCATCTGCAGGGACACAGCCTGGGGACATCCCGGGGTGGAGCTGCTTCCCTCATCCCTCGCTCTCAGGCGTCTTTTCCATGGGGAGGGTGAAGGGGGAATCATCCAGGTCAGGAATGATCCGGAAGCTTTCCCAGCAGGGGAAGGAGAATGGTGCTGTGACGTTCATTATCCCAGGGCTCTTCCAGGAGATCCATCTCCCCTGCCTCACCTGCTGCTCCTTTCCTCTCCCAAGGCACAAACCCTCACTGTCCGAGGCTCTGTACATCCGGGAGGGAGGCTGGGCTGTGACAAGGACACGAATTCCTTTATCTGGGAATTCCCACCCCTGTTTGTTGGGTCTGCAGCGGGATTTCCCTGTGATCACCCCAAGAAGCAGAGCCTGGGCAGTGTGGTGGCCACTCCTGAGTCCCTCAGGGAAGCTGAGGGAGAGGTGAGGGAGATCTCCAGTGTGGAGGAAGGAGAAGCACAGCGAGGTCTCATGGGCGCAGAGCAGTTTGAGCAGGAAAAAGCTGTTTTACCCAAATTCTTGGAGGCTGCTCTCTGCTGGGAAGGGCTGGGCTGTGTCCCCGGGGAGCAGCTGGATGTTCTGAGGATTGATTTCCCTCCGGAAGAGCCGGAGTTTCCAGAGATGGGGAAGGAGCTTTAGGGGCAGCAGAGCTCAAACCCACCGAAATTTGGGGTCACTTGCACTCAGCAGGTGACATTTATGGGGAACACCACAGAGCCCTGGAGGGAAAAGACACTGGCACACACGGCAGTGTCACACAGG
>VZRR01004323.1:0-12539 GCA_013398015.1 Oreocharis arfaki
TCATGACACGGGGCTCCCCGCCTGGGGCTTCACCCCGCGAGGCGCCGATGCCTCCCCGGCTTCCCGAGGGCTTGGGTACCCAGCGTTCCACCCCACCCCGGCACGGGGATCCCCACTCGGGACATCACCCTGCTGCCTCCCTGGCTTTGCGAGGATCGAGTGTTCCCCCGCTCCCGCCGCGGCCCCCAAGCCGGGGGTGCACGCCCACCCCACTGCCCGCTGTTCCTGGGGGTCCCAGCTCCGTGGGCTGCGTCCCCAGCAGGAGAGCAGCGGGTTCTTGCTCCTCCCGACGGCTCATCCCGCTCGCTGGCCCGGCAGCCGCGGTTGGAGCGGGCGCTGCGATGAAGGGAGGGTGAAGGTGGGCATCCCCTCTGCCAGCTCCCCGGGAGGGAGCGGGGCTGGAGCTGCTGCACTGCAGCACAGAGCCCCATCCGGGGCTGTGGGTGTGCCCGGGGGGAGCAGGGACCCCCTCTGCCTCCCCGTCCCCTCCTCGGAGCCGTGGTGAGAGCCTGGGGACCTGTGGCTGCCAGCGGCCCCCCAGGCCAGATGATCGCTCTGCTCCAGAGGAGGCTGTTGGGCTGCTGGATGCTCCACACCCTCCTGGGCATCCCCCCGGGCATTCCCTGAGTTCCCCCTGAGCATCCCCCCTTCAGCATCCCCTTGAACATCCCCAAGCACTCCCCGAGCACCCCCAAGCACCCCCTGAGCACCCCCTGAGCATCCCAATCCTCTTCCCCACGTGGGGAGCTGGGCAAGGAGGACAAGGCCTGCCAGTGAGCCAGGCATGCACCTTGCTGCACACCAACCACCTCTTCCCTCTGCTCCACACCCCGTGAATCCCCGAGCAGCTCCACGAATCCCCGAGCAGCTCCGTGCACCGCGGACAGGGAGAGGAGCAGGCAGATGCCGGCAGGAAGGCTGCGGGGAGACGTGCAGGGGAGGTAGGAAGGGCGGGCACAGCTGTAGCGGGGCATTTTCTGGCATTTTCTGCCCCACAGCACAGTCCCCTGGAGGGGGAGGGCATGCCAACAGCTTCCTGAATCCCAGCTGGGAGCCAGCGGGTGCAGCCCAGCCGGGGGATGCCACTCGCCCGGCGGGATAACCTTTGGCAACTCCCTCGGCTCTCCGCGCTCTGCTTCCAACACCCTCCAGCACATCCTTCATCCTCAAACCCGCTCCGGCGGCCGCTTGTGCCGGCACTGAGCCCTCCAGGGAGGTGCTGGCATTACCGGCGAGCGCAAGGCACCCCCAGTTCGGGGCAGGCAGGGCTGGGGGGCTGCTCCATCCCGCGCCGTTCGCTCGGCCGTGCCCTCTCCGGGCGGGCTCCGTGCGCCGGGGGTTTGTTTATGTGTGGCCCTGGTTGGAGCGGCGATCTGCCGTGGCTAAAAATAGCAGCGATGCTGTCATCCGAGTTCAGCCTGGCTGGGGAATTTATTTTCTGCAAAGGCTGCGAGGCGAACGGGCTGAAAACAGGCGTGGAAACGCCGGAGCGGTGCGATTCCCTGTCTGCCGTGCCCGGGCTCACGCAAGGGGATCGGGCACCTTGTCCCCAGTGTCGGCCTTGTGATGGCAGCGGGGAACACGAGCAACGTGTGGAGGGGCTGAAATTGTCCCTTTCGGCTCCCTGGGGCAGGGGTGGGCATTTAAAAAGCGGCGCAGTGCCTGTGTGGCTCCATGTCTCCTTCCAGGGAAGAGATTCCCTCCTCCTCAAACTCCTCCTTGCTGGGTCAGCGGGCTGGCGTCCCAAGGGATCAGCTCCCAGCTCCCTCAGATCTAAAAAGAGCAGGGAGAGAAGCATCTGAAGGTCCGACGTGTGGCTGTAGATGTCTGGGAGAGAGCAGCAGCTTGTCCTACAAGAGGTGGGATTGGGAGAGCCCCCCTTCCCTGGGGGCTGCAGCGTCAGCCCTGGGCATCCCCTGCTGCTTCCATCACAGGGCCATCACCGTGATAAGGGCACCTTCGGTCACCCATCCCGAGGGAAAACTGGAAAAGAGGAAGAAAGTCAGGTCCCCTGACTTGCAAAAAACCAGGCAGATGGGGAGGGTGTTTTCCACATGCACGGTGAAAACCACGTTGCATCAGCAGTCAGAGGCGCTCGCTGCGTGATAGCTCCGTGTGGATGGAGCAGGAATGTGGATAAACTGGCTGCAAAAAAGTTTCTGAAGGGAGTTATATCCCGACAGAGAAGGTGAAGAGTTAAGAGGGTGTTGCTGGAGCTGTTGAAGGGCTTAAAATCTGCTTTCACCCGAAGGGGAACTGAGCCATGCCCGGGGCTGTCAGAGAAATCCAGCAAACAAAGGGTGAAACGAGGAGATTTCTTGTTTCCCTTCACAGAGGATCTCTCCCATTAGTCATTCCCGTCACAGGAGCTGGCGAACGCCGTTATTATTTGAGGGATATGAAAGTGAAATGGAGGCACGAGGCCAGGAGCCCGGACATCTCTGCCCTCGGGATTGGGGAGCAGGCAGGGACCCCCTGCCCCAACCCCTCTGGTTCCCCCACACCTCTGCTCTGTGGGCAGAGCCTTTGTCCTCCATGCTGGGCTCCTGGATCCATCCTCTGGTTGTGGGAGCCCTTTCCATGGAACCTGGTCTAGGGAGTGACATCTCCGGTCCCTTCCATCCCAAACCATCCCAGGATCCCACGCTTCCTGCAGCACCAGTGCCACCAGGAGCCATGGGTGGGATGGGATGCTCCATCCTGGAGGTGGTGGTGGACCGAGCACTTGAGATGCTGCAATAACCCTGGTGGTTCCCCAAAGCACCCAAAACTCAGCTCTTCCAGCACCCCATGGCCCCAGGCACAACTTTGGGGGAAAGGAGGAGGCTGAGCCGCACCACTGGGCAAGAAGGTCCATGGAGCTCCCTAAACAGCAAGGAAAGAGAATGGAGCTGCTAAGGCAGCTGTCAGGAAACTGGGATGGCTCATGCCTTGTGATCCAGGTTTGGCTGGAGCCAGGAGCTCTCCTGGCAGAGAAAGTCCCCTTGAGGTCCTGCAAGGCTGGGACTCAAGCTCCCAGGGATTCTGGCTGAGTTTCCATCTCACGAAACTGGGGGGTTTTGCCCTGAAGATGTGGCTCCTGTTGGCTTTTTCTGGTTCCTGGCTCAGAAGGATGAGTTTGTCTGAGCCCAACACGAGCCTCTCTTTCCTTCAGGGCCAAATGCTGATCACGGCCAGCGAGATGCTCCGGAGCCAGCAGGATGCTCCAGGTTTAGACAGGTGTAATCCCAGAATCCCAGAATAATTCGGGTTGGAAAACACCTCTGGGATCACTGAGTACCAACCTTTGACCAAACGCCACCCCCCAACCCTCAAATAAAACAGAGCACTGGGCACCACGTCCAGTCATTCCTTGGGTAATTCCAGGGACTGTGACTCCACCACCTCTCTAGACAGCCCTTCCCAATGCTTAACAACCCTTCCCATGAAGAAATGTTCCCAAATATCCCAATCTAAACCACCCCTGGCACAGCCTGAGGCCGTTCCCTCTCCTCCTGTCTCTGTTCTCTGAGAGCAGAGCCCGACCTCCCCCAGCTGCCCCCCTCCTGTCAGGGAGTTGTGCAGAGCCACAGGGTCTCCCCTGAGCCTCCTTTTCTCCAGGCTGAGCCCCTTCCCCAGCTCCCTCAGCTGCTCCTGGTGCTCCAGGCCCTTCCCCAGCTCCATTCCCTTCTCTGAACATGCTCCAGCCCCTCGATGTCTTCCTTTCTGTGAGGGGCCCAGAGCTGCCCCCAGCACTGGAGGTGCCCCAGCAGTGCCAGCACAGGGGACGGGCACTGCCCCGGCCCTGCTGCCACACCAGTGCTGACAAAACCCAGGTGCCACTGGCCTCTTGCCCACCTGGGCACACCTGGCCTGGTGTCCAGCCACTGTTGACCATCACCTCCAGGTCCTTTTGCCCCGACAGGCGACGGAGCCCGTTCCCTTTGCGGGGAGCCCGGGAAAAAGGCAATCGGATCATTAACACATGCTGCTCTTCACACAACCAACCTCACAAATATTTATCAGCTGGAGGAACACACGGGCTCGGAAGTTGCCAAGTAACATAACAAGAGGCGCTTTTAAATAAATATCTGCGCGTCTGCGGGTGACGAATTAACCAAATCCCTTGGTATGTGGCCCAAAGATATGTTTTCCCCTGGAAGCCCAGCACCAGTAATAAAAATAATGATCCAAGCCAGGAATAAAAACCTGGGATAAGCAGCCACTCACTGGCTGTCCAGCACTGGGGGAAATTGGTTCCCTGCTGGCAAGGTCTGTGGAGTGATGCCCAACAGATCCGTGCCTGCCAGGGACAAGAAGGAGCAGGGTGGGATCTGGGGGGGTTTATTTTGCAGGGGAGGTGAGAACGAGCCCAGGGCACCAGGCTGGGTCTGGTCCTGCAGCCACGACCTTCTCCTAAAAACCCACAGGACTGATCTTCTCTGTAGGCTCAGGATTTCAAGGTACCTTGTTGTTGTAGACCCTGGTTCTCCATGTTCCCTTCCCTCCAGCCCTGAGAAGAGTCCATTGGACCTCTTCCTCTCCTAACCAGGTGGATATATCCCATAAATCCAGCAGGAATATTGCTTGCCCCGGCCTGCCCAGGGGTGTTCTGCACTCCCTGAATAGCCAGGGTTTCCCCGTTGCTAAATCCTATTAAACCCTTGCTGTGAGGTCAGTTTGGAAGCTTTGGGGGTTGTTAGGGGGGTCAGTGCTGCCACAAGAGACCAGGTGGGTTTGCAGATGAATGGAGATCTCTCACCCAGTTCCTTCTTCCATGGGGAATCTCTGGCTTGAGGGGTTGGGATGTCACAGAATCATGGAATGGTCTGGATTGGGAGGGACCTTAAAATCCTCTCATTCCATCCCCTGCCAAGGGCAGGGACACCTCCCACTATCCCAGGTTGCTCCAAGCCCCGTCCAACCTGGCCTTGGGCACTGCCAGGGATCCAGGGGCAGCCCCAGCTTCTCTGGGCCCCCTGTGCCAGGGCCTCACCACCCTCACAGGGAAGGATTTTTTCCTAATATCCCATCAAAGTCCCTTTCCAGCGCTCTTGGAGCCCCTTTAGGCACTGGAAGGCCTCTCTGGAGCTTTCTCTTCTCCAGCTCTCCCAGGCTGTCATCTCGTTTGGTGGAGATATTCCCATACAAACCCACCATCTCCTCCCCATCACCTGAGGGCTGAGTGTTTTGCAAGTGGGTTGTCATTTTGGGGGCCATTTGAGGTCATTTGGGGGCTATTTAGGGTTATTTGGGGGCCATTTGAGGTCATTTTGGGACCATTTGGGGTCCTTTTAGGGCCATTTGAGGTCATTTTGGGACCATTTGGGGTCCTTTTAGGGCCATTTGAGGTCATTTTAGGGCCATTTGGCGTCGTTCTAGGGCCATTTGGGGCCTCTTGCTTTAACCAAAACACGAGGAGACACTACCTGGACACAGAGCTGGTTGGCAAAGTCAGCTGGGAGAGTGCTTTTGGGGGGATGGACACTGCCCAGTCCCCCAGGCGAGGGGGTCAGAGGACACTGACTGGCCGAGGTGATGGTGGTGGCTGCGGATGCCCCATGCCTGGCGAGTCTGTGGGCATGTGGGAGCTCCTCCCCACGCTCCCAGCCACGGCAGTGCCCCCAGGCACGCGCTGGAGATGCTGCACAGGGGGGGAGGTCGGAGCTTTTATTAGCCCAGCTGCTGGAGCTGGAAAAAAGAGCCCAGCTTTGGGCACAGGAGCTCCTCTCCTCTCCTCGTCCCCGCTTTCTAATTATATCAGCTCATCTAGCACAGGCTCCTTCCACTCCCCGTGGGCCGCTGCCTTCATTACAGCCCCGGCTCTGCCCTTGGCAAGCACTTGGAGGAGCAGCCAAGCCGTCCCACCGGAGATGTTGGGATGGCAGGAGCGGCTGTGTCACCTCAGACGTCTCCCTGCAGTGCGGTCTCTGCTTCCAGCGCTGCCAGGAAGGGCAAGGGGACGAGGGACAGGGGACAGGGACATGTCGGTGTTTGTTTTGGCCAGCCCGTGCTCCTCAAGGTGGCTCAGAGACACCGAGGTGGGAAGGAGAGGATGAAAACTTCCCCCGAAATCATCAGGGATGCTGGGATGAGACGGGCAGAGCTGCATCCCCACAGGGCTGAGAACCCACCCCTCTCCTGCTCAGGGGAGGGGGGCTCTGCAAAGACCAGGACCTGCTCTTGGCTCAAATCTCTCTCTCCCCCTCCTCCACCAAACACCTCTCCCAAAAGGTCTGTGCTAGGAAAATCCCCATCTCCACCCGCTGCAGCTCAGCAAGGACGTCAACACCCGTCCCCAGGAGCGGGCTGAGCACAGCCCAGAGAGCTCGTGCCAGGCTCAGGGAGACCCTGATGTTCTCCCAGCTCCTCCAGTAATGTGAATAATAAATCACTGCTGCCGAGCTGGTGCCCGGCCAGCCGCTGCACAGCAGGAGTTTGCTCCGCTCCTTCCTCCTGCCTGCCCCACTCCTCCTCCCTCCCAGTGCTTTTCCAAGCCCCACGACCTGATCTCTTTGTGGATCAGGGTGTCCCCACCACGCAGGAGTGGTTTTAGTGCTGTGGAGTCCCGAGTGGGAAGTTTTTAACCTGTTTTGTTCCCTACCACCGGCACTTGGTGCCGTCCTTGGTGCGTTCCTGAACCTCAGTTTCCCTCTGTGTGGCTGCCCTGCAGCCTCCCAAGGGATTGTTTGGAATGGGAGCTAATCTGGGGACTAGGATGAGGTATTTCAAAACCTGATCTTGTCGTTAAAGTCGTGAATGTGCCACCTGCACGTGTTTGGGGTAGGTAATCCCCCTATTGGTTTTCCAGCAGAGCCCAAACTCATCTCCTGCAGCTCAGGAGAGCTTTGGGACCAGCCCAACCAACCCAGGGCCTGCTGACATTCCTCAGTGCCAGCCAAGAGCTTTGCCTTCCCCTCTACCCTCTCAGGGGCCCAAATTAGCTCTTAATAATAATATTTCATTTAAAAAAAAAAATCCCCGGGCAAACAATCCGGCCTTGGCGCCCGCCGGGACAGCAAACACTCCTCGAGGGGCACCAGGTGCGGTGCATTCCTGATAGCTGGGAAAGAATGGAGGGATTATTTCCCTCTCCCTGCCATGTGCTGGTGGGCAGGAGAGGCCAGCCCGGCTCCAGGCAGGGCTGGGGTGTGCCCAGCACCGAGGCAGGTGGCTACGTGGCTTTGGGAAGAGGTCCCTCGGCCAAGCCCCGAGCTCCGGAGCTGATTAATGGTGGCATTCCTTTGTTCCGCACTTTTCCTCCCGGCGGAGGTGCGGGATTTCAGGCGATAAAAGGGATCAGTTTGTTTTAAAAACAAGTCCTGCAAGTCATTCCCCGGGCAGCCACCCCGTGCCATGAATGCCCACGTTCCTGGCACAGCTATCCCAGCGCTGTGGGTGCATCCCGCACTCACAGGTTATTCCCCAAAGCTGGAAAACCTGATTTTTTCCTTCTTCATTGAAGTTTCCTGTCCATCTGTTGATGTCTTTCCCTCTCACGCTCAGAAGGGAAGTTGAGGACGGGTAGGACGTGGTGTTACAGCCCCAACCCCGGCTTTGACGGGGACAGAAACCAGGAAAAACCCTTCCCTTCAGCTCCCCATCCTCGCCTTCGGAGTGCAACGCAATTCCGCACCCCTCCAGGGTTTAAAAGGCGGGCAGAGATTTGGGTTGCCGGATAATATTTCTCCGGGCCAGCTGCTGTGATAAAACGCGGGCATCTGTCAGCTCCTGAAGCGGGCATCCAAACTCCTGCCCGAACTCCAGGGCGGGATTGGGGCGGCATCTCTGCCCTCCGAGGGACAGCGCGGGGGAGGCGACACCCGCACCCCCCGGCTCCATCCCAGCGGGAGCCGCTTCTCCCTCTCCTGCCCCACCGCGGGGAGCAGAATCCCTTCATTTCCTTCGGCCGCTTATCCTCTAAGGATCTTGATCCCGGCGGCGAGCGGCAAAAACACCCTTTAAATCCACGGCGGAGGGTTTAGGGAGGATTAGCAGATGTCTCTGCGGGCTTTACACCCGGCTGCGGCTCCCGGTGTCTCACCCCGTCCATCCAGCTTCAGGTTTCCCGAAGGAGAAGTGATGGAGCCAGGCTGGCTCTAATTCCCGTCGGGAGAGCGCTGCATCCCAGGCAAGCCCAGGCTGGCAACTCGCTTCCGAAAGTGGCAATCGGTTTTCGCTGGAGAGCTGGTCCTGCTGCGCGGCCGGGAGCAGAGAGCTCTTCCCAGGCTGTTTCACCCTGGAATTTTCCGGGAGGGAGAACCCCCCAGCCCTGCTCCCTGACCTTTGGCGGGCACCCTGCATAGGAGTCCGGATAATTCCCCAGTGAAGAGTTGACTTCTCCCTCTCATCCCAGCCCGGCTGGTGGGAATCGCCCCTCTCCATCATCCCTTTTGTGTTCGCAAGCGATTACCCGGATCACTTTCCATTCTCGACGCTTTCCCTCCCTAATTTGTTTCAGCGATGGGGGTTTTTTCCCCCTTAATTTCCCTCCTACCCCTCCACATCCCTTTTACCTCTCCTCAATTCCCATCCCCGAGGGCTTTTTGACCGCCAGGACTCTCGGGATGGCTTTCCTCCAGCACACACAAGCCTTGCATAATAGCTGTTGACACCGTAACTTCATTTGAATCGATCTTGTTTGCTAATTAGCTGATTGCAGTAATTGGCATGAATTACCTTGGGGGATTCTGCCTCCCTGGGAGTGGCCGGTGGCCGGCGTGTCCCTCGTACCAGGTGGGAATGGCAGCAGTGAGGCGGCTCCTGCTCCAGGGACACCTCTCGCAGGTATCCCGGTGACCCGGGGAGGTGCAGAGGAGCTTCCAGAGGGGAACCGCAGCCGGGTGCAGGGATTTTTAACTCCTGGAGTGCCTCAGAGCCACCAGAATATCCGGAGTAGCTATTAGAGAGCCTAAAATGGGTTAAAGTCTCTGTTTATGGGGTGAAGGGATGTGACTCCGCTCTGCCTCAAAATGCAACTGGAGATGACTCAAACACTGGTCAAGTGAAGCAGCTTTCCTCAGAGGTCCTAATTCCCTTCCAAAAATTCCCTGCCAAAAATTCATGGAGGATAGGATGGAACAGCATCAGACTGAGCGAGGAGGGAGCGGGCAGTGTCAGGGAGAGTCCTGCAAACCTTTTGGGGCATCCAAAGAGCTTTGGGCAGGAGGCATCCCTGAAAAGCTCTGAGGCTCGGGGGAAATGGGGTGGGATCAGTGGGATTCTCCTCTTCCCAGTCCCTGTTGTTCTAAGCACCAGCTGCCCGGGGAGGAGGGAGGCTGGGAGGAACATCCCTGTCCCAGTCCTTTGGGATCCAGTCAGGATCCAACTCTCCCCATCATGAACTTCCATGACAGAAAAAGAGGGACAGCAAGGGCAGGGAGTGAGTGACAGGACACAGGGAATGGCTTTAAACTCACAGAGGGCGGATTTACCTGAAATATTGGGATGAAACCCTTCCCTGTGAGGGTGGAGAGGCCCTGGCACAGGGTGCCCGGAGAAGCTGTGGCTGCCCCTGGATCCCTGGCAGTGCCCAAGGCCAGGTTGGATGGGGCTTGGAGCACCCTGGGATAGGGAAAGGTGTCCCTGGGGTGAAACTGGATGATCTTTAAGGTCCCTTCCCACCCAAACCATTCCACATTTCTGTGATAACTCATTTTTTAACCAGAATAACCCCGACACCCCCAAACCAAAGCTCCTCACACGGGCACATTTCCATCTGTGCTGCTGCCGGGGTCACCTGACACAAACCTGCCCCCGGTGAGGCTGAAGGAGTCTGTGAAATGCTGTTTTGTAGGAGCCACCTATTTATATTGACAGCTTCCCACGCTCCATCCCTCTAATCCTGCATCCCTTTCTGCCAGCCTAAGCTGCAGCATTCCAGCTCTTCTTTTCCCCCCCCTTTTTCTTTTTAACATTGCCCTGTAATTATCATCTTTCCACTCTTCTGGGATCTGAGAGAAATCCCAGGATTTCGTAGAGAGGATGAGCAGCAGCCCATACCTCTCCTCGTCCTGCTTCCACGGGACTCTTGGGAGCAAATTAATCTGAACCCGCTGTTTAAAAATGTTTCTCCTCAGGCCACGCCACTTAGTGTCTTCCTGGGTTACTAATGGACTAGAAAGCACTTTGTTGGCCCTGTGCAATGTGAGAACATCAGCCTGCTTTTTCCAAAGGCAGAACTGAAATTATTGAGCTTTTTTTTTTTCCTTTCCCTCCGTTGTTATCAGCGATTTTCTGATCTCCAGCTTGAGGACCGGCAGTGCTGCTGCAGTTGTGTCGCTGCTCTTAATTCTGTAAAATCCAATTAAAAGTCGCTTCCTCCCTGTTGTCCGTGAACCTCCAGGAGAAGCCTGGTGTGGCCAACTGCAAACTGAACTGTGGAGTAAATTCCATGAATTTACTGAGCCAGAGTGCCAACAAGGTTTAGTCCTGGTAGCCAGTGTTGGTTCTGAAGTATTTTGGGTGGAAAAGAGAGAGCCCAAAGGAAAACTGAGGTCTCCAAGACCCTTTGGTGGCTCAGGGGGCCTCATCATTGACCAGAGCTTTTATTCTTTATTTTAAGACGTTGTAAACACATGAGAAGCAGCTGGATCCATCCGTGGGGTCCATGGGGATTTTGTGGTGACTTTTATCAGCTGTAACAGAGAGGTGAACACCCCTGGGAAGAGTCTGGGTCAGACCTGGCAGGGATGGAGCTGGCCAGGGCATGGAGATCCCATTTTCCTTCAGCAGAGGGGTGAACACCCCTGGGAAGAGTCTGGGTCAGACCTGGCAGGGATGGAGCTGGCCAGGGCATGGAGATCCCATTTTCCTTCAGCAGAGGGGTGAACACCCCTGGGAAGAGTCTGCGTCAGACCTGGCAGGGATGGAGCTGGTCAGGGCATGGATATCCCATTTCCCCACTGAGCTGTGCTGCTGGAGCTGTCACCGAGCAGCTCTGCGAGGGACAAGTGACAGGAGTGGGGGTGGCTGGACGGGCTGAGCCAAGGGAGGAGCTGGCAGAGGACGCGGGGCTCAGCAGAGAGAAGCCGCGGCAGGAGACGCCGCTGCTTTTCCTCCCCGCAGGTCCGCAAGGTCGGGCACAATGGAATTCCCTCCTCCCCCCACCCCGTGCCCAGGGCAGCCACATCCCGGGAGGAATTCAATGCTGCCTTCGCGTCCATTCAAAACACGCCAGGGTCAAACTTTTACGAGGCAACAAAGAAAATAAACCCGAAGACAAAAAGCTATTCTGGAGGAGGGGAGAGGGAGGAAGTGGCTCCCAAAATGTCAGTGAGAACCTTTCCTTTCACCCCAGCTCTGCCATCGGGGTCTCTGCTCCCCGGTGGGACCGAGCAGGGCAGATGTGGGCACATCTTTCTCCACCTTCCTCTTGGTGGGAGAGGGCCCCAGTGACCAAAGCGCAGAGTTTTGGGAATGTTGGGTTAGGATCGAGAGGATCTGGGTGCTGGAGAGGGACAGCTCTCTGTGGGAAGGCTCCTGCAGGGAAAAGGGGGGTTGGCTGGCACCAAAGGATCGTGGACCCCCCTCCTCTGCCCCATCTCCTGTGGTCAACACCTCCCTGCTGGCTGTGAGGGCTCCTGGGGTCACCTCGTGGCTTTTAGAGGCTGTGCTGCTCCCGGCTGCGATCCCTGAGGCAGCTGCACAGACTCCTGGTCCCCACACCTCCCAAATAATTTGGGTTTTGTCCCTTCATTTCTGTTCCTTAGCTGGGAGCCCTAAGTGAGGCGTTTTGGGAAGGGAATTTTGAATTGTTCCCACGTGGGGTTCAAGCTCTGGCACTTGGGAAGGGGCGGGAGAGCTGCAGGGGGGATCGGGATTGAAACCAGAGACAACTGAAATCCAGTGGGGTGGGAACGGGCACAAACAAAGCCCCACTTCCTGCTGGGCACCTTATTCCAGAGCGGGAGGCATCTGCAGGTGTAGAAACCCCAAAAAGGACCCCAGGAAATGCCAGGAGAAGCAGGAGAAGGTGAGGATGCTCAGCTCTCCATCCTCCCCAGCCCGTCCGTGCTGGGATGCTGCCACACCCCGGCGCCACCTCCCATCCCCCTACCCCCGCTCGAGGGCAGGGCTGTCCCTCCGAGGGTCACCAAGGGTCACTCTGGACACTGAGTCCCTGTTCGGAGCAGAGCAGGGAGAGCCAATTTCCCCAGAGCCCCCGCCGTGACTCAGGAGTTTGCGGTCTGGGACGGGTGAGTCAATGTGAGCGGGAAAAGCCTGGCTATTTTTAGGGCCGCTGACATTCGGGGGGGTTTAACCCCTCTCCCTCCTCCCCCAGAGGCATCTCAGCAGTGCCTTGCTTGAAGTAGGAAAACAAAAGGCCCTTCCCAAGGCAAGCAGGTGCCGGCCTCACGGGGTGAGGAGGTGAGGGAAGCAGGATCACGGTGACCAGGAAGGGGCTGCCAGGAGCCACAGAGACAGAGCACGAAGCCATGCACAGACGGAATCCCGGAATTGTTTAGGTTGGAAAAGCCCTCCAGGATAATCGAGTCCAACCATTCCCCCAGCACTGCCAAGGCCACCACTGACCCGTGTCCCCAAGTGCCACATCCACA
>VZRR01004325.1:0-30112 GCA_013398015.1 Oreocharis arfaki
CTCTCTCCATGCTGTCCCCGTCCCTCTCTCCGTGCTGTCCCCGTCCCCCTCCCCGTGCTGTCCCCGTCCCCCCCCGAGCGCTCCTCCTCCTCTTTGGGGGTGGAGGGAGGTGGTTTCAACTCCAGCTCATCCCTGGAGTTTGCCAGAGCTGGGAGATCCCGGCGCTCGCTTTCGTGTCGGGCTTAGAAACGAGGGAAAATCGCAGCGAGACCTATTTGCAAGCATCAGCTGTCTGCTCTTGACGCGGTTTCTCCTGTTTGTTTGAATAAAGTGTGTTGTGAAACAAGATTCATCTCCTGTTAGAGTGGGATTTTGTGGACGTGCCTGTTTCAAGCGTGAGTTCCCGCTGCCTGATTAAATCTTTCCATTATTTTTACTTAGATAGCACTCCGAAGCCTTCATTTTGGCTTTGCTATTGAAAGAGGCGAGACTTACTAATTAAAGAGCAGAAGAAATAATAATTTTATTAAATATTGTTAAATCTACTTTACCTTTTTGCATTTGGAATGTCCTTAAACTGATGCTTTAACTGGTAGGTTAAACTGAGAGCTCAGCTTTGGCATCATTTAGTCGAGGCTTTTTTCATCTGCTTCTGCCCAAACTTTTCTACTCCATCTCGGTTACAAATCATTCGAGAATAGAGAGTAAAGTCTGGCTTAGAAAAAAAGAAAAAAAAAGTCTTAAAATACCGACCTTAAGCTCCTGGGCTTCCCTCTCTGCCTCTGCTGTTTCACTTTTCGGTCTGAGTTTGCGTCAGTCAGTTTAGGATCAGTTCAGCCTCAGGTTTTATTTTAAAGAGCCACGTTTAGTAGAAGGCAGCCTGTGGAATTGGAGGCATTTGGGGAGGCTCTTTCATGGTTACCTCAGTTCAAGATGGGTTGAATCAATCTCTGACTGTGTCTGCTGAGAGAGTTTGGGGTGAACAGAGTTTGATTTCTGGGTGGCTGGAGGAAGGTGAGGCAAAAGCCCCCAAGGCAGGACCTTGTAAGGCAGGACCTTGTAGGACTTTGTAGGACCAGCATGTGGGGTGCTGGATATGTGAAAATCTTCGTTTGTGTTTTAAAAAAAACACAACACATCCAGCTGGGTCTTTGCCTCTCTGTGTAGCTGTCCTGAGGGATGGGAGATGTATTGGAATTCCGTCAGATGTGCTGCATTTGCCTTGGGGTTACACAGCTATGGGCAGGCTCTGGGGCTTTGGTGCTTCAAGCCGTTGGAGTTGGTGTTCTCAAAGCTGTTGCCATAACTGTGAGGTTTGGAACTGCTCATCTTTTTAATCGGAATCTGGGTTCTCAGGTAACAACAGGATCTTGGCCTGAAGGCTGAAAGCGCAGACAGAAGGGGTTGACAGCTGGAATTTCTTTGTCCGTGCTTGCTTCCTGCAAAACAGGAATGATCCCGGTGCGCTTGGGGATGGGGATAAGAGCATCCACTGCCACCGAGGAGAGCCAGAGCCAGGGCCCTCACAGCCGCCGGGGTCTCCCACGGACAGTCCCTGCTTTGCATCTCCCTGCTGGGCCATTTGCATCTCATGAATTCCTCTCACGGGAGCAGTCCCTGTCCTGGGGCCCCGTGTGCCACCTCTGGTCCTGGGGAGGGGTCCGAGCTACTGGGAAATCCACAGCACCTGGAGAGGGGGTGAGACCTGCAGGCAGCACGCTGGGGCCGTGGCCAGCAGCTCTTTCTTCTCCTTGAGCTTCAGATTTGTCCTCTCAAAGTGTTTTGTAGGATTGCCTTATAAATTTGTAGGATTGCCATGTAAATTGTAGGATTGCCTTATAAATTTGTAGGATTGCTATATACATTTGCAGATTTGGCCTATAAATGGAGGCCCCTCCTTCATCAAGGGACTTGGCACCACATTAAGCCCCGATAGCTGTGCTGGGAGGGAGGGATGGGGTCACCCATCCCAAGATTTAAGGTTGAGTGTGGTCTAGAGAGAGTCGCTGTTAAATCGTGTGTTAGGTATGTAAAGGTACATCAGAAATGCACTTTCCGTGTCCTTTTGTGTGTGTGTAAACCCAATCAAACCCACCCCTGGCAGTGTCCAAGGCCGGGTTGGACGGGGCTTGGAGCAATGTGGGATTGTGGAAGGTGTCCCTGCCCATAGCACGGGGTGGAACGAGGTGGGATTTCAGCTCCCTTCCAACCCAGCCTGTCCTGGGATTCTGTAATCACTGAGCAGCCGGTGCCTCTGACGACATCGCGTGTCCTGGCTTTTGGGGGGAAATCCTCCAGCTGAGAGTATTCCCTACCACTAAAAGTCACTTTCTGCCACAAAATAACTTCGGGGCTGCCACAAACGCGGCAGAATAGACGGCGCCAGTCATTGTCTTTAAATAGTCCCCTGCTTGTAACACCTCGGAGCACCGACAGCTGCCACGTTTAATCACGGCATGTTTTCCCTGCTGATACAGGCCCGTAAACAGAGCAGCTTTCGCGCATTGCAGCCCATTTCCCCCGCTCCCTTTCAGCCCTTCCCGAGCTAAAAGCGGAGCCCGGGCGCGCTGCTGATTCAACAGGCGGATCCCGCCCGCTCGGCTCCTCCGCCGGAGTTTCTGCTGGAGGCTACCGAGTTATATTTAACCCGAGCTCTCCCTCCTCTCGCTGCCTCCCTCGGAACAAATGCCAGCGCAGTGCAGGGCTGGATCCCGGCCAGCGGGAGCCCAGCGTGCCAGGGCTCGCCCGGACCCAGGGATTGGGATCCATCGGGATGCGGGATTGCGTTGCCGATATTTGACACGCAGGGAAGGTTTCTGTCTGTAATCTGCGCTTTCAGACGCGTTGTTTTGTCTTATTTGGACTGGCAGGTCTTTATTCCTTTGTTCAAACACTCACAAATCCAGCTTATTGTCTGGGAACGTGCCGGCTTTCCCACGTTGGGATGTGTCTGTCCGAGCAGCTTATGGAGGGATTCTCCATAAATACATAAATAGGTGGCAAAACCTTCCTTCAACACAAACCATGGGCCCCATAACTCCCTGAGCTAAGAGGAATCCGAGTATCTTATGGACTAATTATCCATAAATTCATAAATAGATGACAAAACCTTCCTTCAGCACAAACCATGGGCCCCATAACTCCCTGAGCTAAGAGGAATCCGAGTATCTTATGGACTAATTATCCATAAATTCATAAATAGATGACAAAACCTTCCTTCAGCACAAACCTGAACTCTCTGAGCAAAGAGGAATCCTTTAGTACTGGGCACTTCCTAGAGTCACTTTTCTTAGCACACAAAGCCCAGAGGAAATTATTTCAGGGTCATATTAATACACAAATTTTTTTTCATTCAAAGGGGAAAGCAGAAAAAACAAACCCACCTTCAGCTTTGGGTGATGTTTTATGAGAGATGGCAATGTTTGCATTTCAGAAATGATGTCAGGACACGTTAATACACAAATTATTTCCAGTTGGGGGGGGGTAAGGAGAAATAAACAAACTTACTTTCAGCTTTGGATGATGTTTTATGAAAGATGGTGATTTCTGGAGAAGTTTAAATGTTGTTAATTCAGCTGAGTTGTTAAAACAATACATAGTTATGTCTAGACATGTGATTTCATGTCAGTGAGTGAGAAAATCTTCCTCTTCCCACAGTATTCCTGCTCACTTATGTCACTGCTAGGGTTAGGCAGCAATAAAGGTACTGGGTGTATTTGAAATTGCAACAGAAGCAAGAAGTTTCCCAAACAGAACTTCAGAAACTGTTTTGGTTTCTTGATTGTCATAAAATCACAGATGAACCTTTCCCTGAGATCCATCCCAAACCTCCCCTCACACAACTTCGTGTCATTCCCTTGGGTATTTCCCGATGTTCCACAGGAGCTAAGAGCTGTAGAAATCCCAAGTGAAGGCATTTGAAAAGTCATTTAAAGGCAATTCATAAGTTTGCTTTTTTCCCCGAGTTAGATTTCTATTAAGAATTTGTTTTTCTGAGCTTGATAAATGCCAGAGAAGTCTCAGCTTTGTACAAATGTGTCGTGGGAGGAAGCTTTGCAAGAGGTTGATGACTGAACATTGCAGTCAAAGGAACAGGTCACGGAATGCTGCACCAATAATGACTTTCTCATAAAGAATATGCAAACAAAAATCAGATGCTTTGTTTTCTTGTCCCAAATCTGAAAGAAATCCTCGGTGTCTCCAGCAAGAAGCTGACAGAAGTAATAATTATATTGACTGCAGAGATATTCCTCCCTGATGCTGCATTTAGCTCACTGCATATTCACCATCCAGGTTCCACAAATCTTTTTTTTTTTTCTCTGTGAGGGGGTTTTTCTTTGGCTTCCTGTGCAGAATGTCTGGATGTGTGTGAGGACAAACACCAGCAGGTACCTGTGTGCAGGCTCTGAGGAGGAGCAGCTCGAGACACATCCCAGTCTCCCCTGGCAGGGTGACTCCATGCTCTGACTTCTTCAGGGCATCTCTAATCCTTACAAAGTCTCATCCTGGCAAAGGAAACGTGGAACATGAGCAGGAACAAAGCAGAGGCAAGAGGTTCAGGGGATGGCACCGTGTAGCAGCATCTCTGAAGCAGGAGCTGGAGTGGCAGGACAAGGGGGAATGGGTTGGAACTGAAAGAGGGGAAATTTAGGTTTGATAACCAAAGGAATTCACTGTCAGGAGAGTTTTCCCCACAGATTTCCCAGAGCAGCTGTGGCTGCCCCTGGATCCCTGGAAGCGTCCAAGGCCAGGCTGGACAGGGCTTGGAGCAGCCTGGGGCAGTGGAAGGTGTCCCTGCCATGGCAGGGGGTGGAAAGGGATGAGCTTTAAGCTCCCTCCCAGCCCAAACCATTCAGTGATTCTATGTCTGCACATAAAATTATATTTTCCCCATCCCTTCCAGAGAAGAGGATCCAGGCTGGATTTACTTCTCTCCCATGCACATTTTCCCTTTCCCATCAGGAACTGAACCCATGCTCCAAACTCATAAACATCCCGTTTGCAGCTGTGCTGGGGCTGAGGGAATCCTTGTGGACTCCACACCTCAGCAGCGAATGCAGGTGTGAAGAGAGATGGTTCTGCCTCCATGGCTGAGTTTTGGAAGTGCCCCACTCGTTTGGAAGCACGAGGATGAAATCAATGCTGAGTCTGTGTGGGGAGGCAGCAGTAATTGAGGAGTTTCTCTGGGATTACGTGGCTGGTGGTTCTTTGAGGTTAACACAAGGCAAAGGGTCCCGCTGAATGGAGCCCGTAATTAGGGATGCCTCTTCTGGAGGTGTCACTAGTTAAGACTGACAAGAAACATCAGGGGAAGAGGAGAGAAGGGAAAAGGCGGGGGTGGGATGATTACAGGCGAACAACCTCAGCAGAATTAGCAATTTCCTTAACCACCACCTGGTTTGTCATTGTCAGACTGTTCTTTAGTATCAGCTTAAGATCCCATTGCCACCATGACAACCCTGGAACTGTTCTGGAGAATTTCTGGCTTAACACACAGCTGATTAAACATTCACCCTGCCCAGGGAATTATATCAGTTATTCTCGTTCTTCTGACCTCTGGTGTCTGGGAGTCCTGGAGGCTTTAGATAAAGCAGCCTCACACTGACAGGTAAAACCCCTGCACTGCCCTTGCCCTTGTGCAGCTGAGAAGGGACAAAATGGGACACTTGACAAGGACTTCTTTTCCCCCTAAGACAGTGATTAGAGAAAGCAGGGCACTGAGCACTTAATTTTTATTATTATCATATAGAGACATCCAGCAGTGCTACAGAGCAACGCAGTGATGGCCTCAGTGCAAGGCTGGTGGAAGTTATTCTGTTCCCTTGGTTTGGGAAGGTTATTTATGATGGATGAGCGTCTTCTGGAACGGACCTGAGCATCTGGTGATGCTTTTGCACACAGATTTCCCATGTTTTAGGTGCTAAGGGAGTGGAGCATCAACTCATGTGAAAGGGAATGGTTTTAAACGGAAAGAGAGGAGGTTTAGATGAGATACCAGGAAGGAATTGTTCCCTGTGTGGGTGGTGAGGCTGTGGCACAGGTTGCCCAGAGAAGCTGTGGCTTCCTGGAAGTGCTCCAGGCCAGGCTGGATGGGGCTTGGAGCAACCTGGTCTGGTGGAAGGTGGCAGGAGGTAGAACAGGATGAGCTTTAAGGTCCTTTCCTACCCAAACCATTCTGGGATTCTTCTTCTATTTCCTGCTTAGCTTCCTCCAAGATCTGATCCTGAGCTGAGCTGCTGCTTGATGATGTGTGGGTTGGCTTAGTGCTGATGGTACCTAGGATGGGTTCAGTTACTGGCCGGTAATTTACAGTTTCACAATTAGATGATTTATTAATTATCCTTTACTCGCTGTGTAAACGAGGCTGCTTAACAAAGCACAGGAGCTCTCACATTTCTCTCTCCATCACCTCATGGGTCAGGGTGTCACCAGTGTCTCCAGTGTCCAGGACAGAACTGTGTCTCCAGCAGGACAAGGCAGGGCTTTGCTGGGAAGTGTGGAGAGAGCAGCGTGTCCTTCCTGAGCCTGTTCCTCACTGCTGCCCTTCCAGCCTGCTCAGCCCTGCAGGGATGCAAACATGGGGAAGGGGCTGAGGAGCGGCTCAGGGCACTTGGCTCGTTCAGCTGCAGCAGAGGAGACTGAGGGGAGGCTCCTCGGGGGCTGCAGCTCCTCCCGAGGGGAGGCGGAGGGGCAGGGGCTGAGCTCTGCTCTGGGCCAGGGCCAGGAGCCCAGGGAACGGCTGGAGCTGGGTCAGGGCTTGGGCTGGAGCTCAGGGAAAGGTTCTTCCCCCCGAGGGTGCTGGGCACTGCCCAGGCTCCCCAGGGAATGGTCCCGGCCCCGAGGCTGCCAGAGCTCCAGGAGCGTTTGGACACCGCTGCTAGAGATGCCCAGGGTGGGATTGTTGGGGTGTCTGGGCAGGGCCAGGGGCTGGACTCTGATCCCTGTGGGTCCTTTCCAGCCCAGAATATCCTGGGATTCGCTGTGCCCAGGCTGGAGCAGGAGGCACCTGGAGATGTGTGGTGAGGTGGACGACAGCCCTTCTCTGTGCAGCTCATGGGAAACGAGGATGGATCCCGCACAGAGCTGGATATTCCAGTGAGCTCAGCCAGCTCTGGGGCCTTTCTGGCCAACAGCCTCATATTTTCTGTTCCCCAGGCTGTGCTCTTGTTTGGGCAGTAACGGGAGGTTGTGCAGAGCCTCTGATAAGGTGGGAGGAAGCAGGCTGGGAGATAAGCCCAGGCTCTCCGGGTGCTGGAGGTGCAGTTGTCAGCGCTGTCACCTCGCTGCTCTGTGCAAGGATATCTTTCTCCTCCTTCCCTGAGCTGTCTGGGATGGTCCAGTCTAACAAACAGCTCAAAATCCACCTGTGGGCTGTGAAATGTGGGGGGAATATGGGAATAAATGCACATGGACTGGTTCTGGCTAATTTATCCTCGCATTTAAACAATTTCTTGTGTTTTTCAAACCCCCACCCTTCCCCCCAAAGGAGATGAAATGCAGATCTTTTCAAATACTCATGACCTTAAATGACCAAGCATGGGAGGAAATTTTTCTTTACTAGGTACAAATAATAGGAGAAATCATGGCTCCTGGTCACCAGGCTGGTCTTCAGAGCTTCCTTCTTAATAGCAAATATTTATTCTCCTTAACGTGACAGATGTGCACCGTTGTTAGAAGACTTCCACCTGCCAGGAAGGTGAGATATCCTCCACAGAGTATTTCTTCAAGAACCTGGGCCTTGCCTGCAGGCTGCCCAGCCCATAACAGCTGCTTGCAGGTGGAATGCAGATTTTTCTGTATGATTCACCTCCCCTCAAACCAGAAATGCAAAGTTCACCCTCGTATTTAGGCACCTCCTCTGTCACATTGACCTGCACCGCTCTGGCCTGAGCTGGGCTTGCAAAAGCAAAGTTGTTGCTGCTCCTGGTGTAGCTTAGAGATCTGTTGGGGTCCATGTTTTCCTATGGGAATGGTATTTATGGGAAAATCTGGGAGTTTCCATAAGATCATGACTGGCACAGGTTGCCCAGAGCAGCTGTGGCTGCCCCTGGATCCCTGGCAGTGCCCAAGGCCAGGCTGGACAGGGCTTGGAGCAGCCTGGGACAGTGGGAGGTGTCCCTGCCATGGCAGGGGTGGAATGGGATGGGCTTTAGGGTCCTTCCAACCCAAACCATTCTGGGATTTTATGGTTCTGTTAATATTCCCTGCAGGAAGCACTCAGAAGGGCAGAACTGCTGCTTGTTGTGCTAATAAATGGACTTATTTAAATTTCAGAGCATTGTCTTGTGTGCTGCCACCATTAGAGGTAATTGTGGAAGGTGAGGAGTTGTAAACCAGATAATTCATGTTTCAAATTGTACTGGAGCAGCAGAAGTGCTTTTTGATTGTTACCGCTGCTGTTTCCTACAGTTTCGTTCCTCCCAGTGTAGATGCTGCTCAGAATGTAAAAATCTTTAAAAAACAACAAAACAAAACAAACTCAAACCAAACACCCCACACCACCCCCCAGAAAAAAAACTCTCACAAAGCCTCAACTTGGTTTTAGGTAAAAAGTGCAGTAATTCTTCTTGTGACGATCAGTAAACTCTTCCCAAAGGTTTATACCTGGCTACTGAAATGTGGAGTCAGTTTATTATTTAATCTTATAAAGTGATTACAAAACTGATAAAGTATAAAACTTATAAACTGATTAAGTGAGGTAGAGGCACTTAGGTAGAAATAGCTTTTTTTGGTCTCATTATCTAGTGTCGGTTAAAAACCATGAATTTAGGAGCTGTTCCAGTGCCAGGAACCCCAAAAGGATGCCGATAACCCGTTATCCTGGGTGGGATGGGCTCTGCTCTGTGCCCCAAAGCGCTCTTAGAGGTTTCATGGGAGAGGCAGAGCAAAGATCGTCTCACGCCGAGGACGGGGGTTAATGATTTAATTATTCAGTGCCGTCAGCGCGGTTCATCCGTCACAGAAACCTCCTCTGCCCTCCCCATCCAGGACATTCCAGTGCAGCTGCGTCACCCCGAGCGGTTGGGATGGGCTGTGGCCACAGCCGGGGGTTGCTGGGGAAGAGCCCTTGGAGTGAGGAACCTCGGGGCTCCTCCAGTTACATGACCCTGTTAATTAGGGATCAACCCCACGGAGAGGGACCTGCTGGAGCCCCTCTGCTCTGGAGCCAGGCTGGGAGAGCTGCGGGTGCTCACCTGGAGAAGGGAAGGCTCCAGGGAGAGCTCCGAGCCCCTTGCAGGGCCTAAAGGGGCTCCAGGAGAGCTGCAGAGGGACTGGGGACAAGGCCTGGAGGGACAGGACACAGGGAATGGCTTCCACTGCCAGAGGGCAGGGCTGGATGGGATCTTGGGAGGGAATTGTTCCCTGGGAGGGTGGGCAGGCCCTGGCACAGGGTGCCCAGAGCAGCTGTGGCTGCCCCTGGATCCCTGGCAGTGCCCAGGGCCAGGCTGGACAGGGCTTGGAGCAGCCTGGGACAGTGGGAGGTGTCCCTGCCCACGGCCAGATGGTCTCCAAGGTCCCTTCCAACCCAAACCATTCCATGATTCTGTGATTCCAGCCGAGCCAGGGAGTGGACTGCAGAGTGAGTCTCTCTTTGGACCGCTTTGCCCTTTTCTGCCCCCTTTTCATGGATGAAATCTGGCATAAAAACGTGATCCACCTTGTCATGCTCAGGATTTTGCAGTCCCTGACTGCTGCCCCGTGGGGAAATGCGCTTTGTCTTTAGCCCCACAGGTTCCTTGCAGGCTCTGTCTTTGTGGAAAATCAAAATCACCACTTCCTTGCTGGGATCTGAAGGGAGACAAGTTCATATCAAAACAACTGAGGGTGTGTCTGTCACAAGAAAACCTCTGGGTTTGCAGGCCCTGGGGCTGCAGCTGTATCAGTGTCTGGGATTTTGGGGTTATTTTGGTATTTATACACACTTACGTATAAAATATACCTGTATGCACACATATACAGACACATGGTGAGAGAGTGAATTTCCAAGAGTTAATTGTGATCAAGTGCAGTTCCGAGGGTGTCTATTCCACACTTCTGATTCATCTCCTTGCCTCTGGATTCCATCCTCGGTGGGGTTTCTGTGCCACCTTAGACTCCCCTGTGCCAGGAGTCCCCCACACTCAGGCCTGTGCTCTGGGGCACAAATTCATCTCTGATCTCGCAGGTCCCATCTTTTCCTGATCCACAGTCCACATCCATTGGCACTTCAGATCTGTTTTGGAAACCCTGCTTTATTTGCTCTGTGCTTTCATTTCCATTTCCCATCAGGAAATAATTCAATCCCTGCCTTTTTTTTTTTTTCCAAGAGCCAGAAAGTTGAAGTAGGCAAACTCGTAAGGATTAATATTTGTAAAGTGCTTTGAAAGCCTCAGATGATTGTTGCTTTACTCACTGATCCAAACAAGACACACATTTTTTGGGGATGGTGTCATTATTGCTCTGCTTCCATTTTTTTTTGGGATGGTGTCACTATTTTTCTGCTTTGTGCCCTCCTGGAATATTTTGTGCAGAGGCACTTGGAGAGTCCCAGAATGGTTTGGTTGGAAGGGACTTCGTGGCTTCCCTCTGCTCCCTGAAAATGATCCCCCAGGAAAAGCCTCTACCCAGAGGATTTTCCTATTTTCCTATTTAAAAATTTCCTCCCCCAGTTTGCTGGGGGCGGGGATCCTGCAGGGTTTGAGCTGGTGGAGATGCAGAGATGATGCTCAGAGCTGTGTTTTGGTGCTGAAAAAATTGAGAGAAGGAAAACAGCCAACAAACCCCTGGAGAAATGGTTTAATTAGAGAAATTTGGGGAGAAGAGTGGTCGGGGCATTTCTTGCTTAAGTAGCTCCAATATCACTCTTCAGGCTGTTTTACAATCCAAATGAACACACAGCTAGAATGCTCTGAAAAGGGAATTTTTGAACAAAAATGAACTGCAGATGAGCAAAACCCTGTTGTTCCGTATCGCTCAGTTTGCAGGACCCAGTAAAACTCAGGATATTTCCTTCTTTGCACATTTAAAAAGTCAATTTATATCATGGGTTAAATTCCTCCAGCTGTGTTCTAACCTCGTGTCCTTAAAACCCTTTTTTCTTCACTGCCACCAAATGATTAATACATCATACACTGCAGTTCTAATTCACTTTCCCCTAAGAATTACTTAATACTTTGGTGATGAGTCTCTCCTTAGTCAATCATTAAGGAATTTCTGTGCTAACTTCCCATTTTGGCAGCTCCTCGCTTGAATTTATATTGTGATGTTTGGGCAACGAAATGTTCCACACAGTGAACGTTTTGAATGCATTCTCCTGATTTCTGAGTGCTTTCTTAATATATGAGGGTTGAATTATGTGATTAGCCAGAACATCGTGCAGTATTCTGCTGGGGAAAAGTAAATTGTCTGTGGATGAATTTCCACTTTACACTTCAGGTTTATAACCAGCCTAGCACAGCAGTGAAGTGGAAGTTGGTGACAACTGACAGCCCGTGGCCACTCTGATTTTTATACCTTTTTCTCTCTCAGGTTTATAAAAATTTTACTAATTTTTCCTGCATCAGAAAGTTAATATAAGAGTTGAGCTACTGCCTGTTCCCTGGAAGAATTTTCCCCCAATCAGGGGCATGTGCTGACTGGTTGGAGGAGGTAGGCAAAAATAAGGTCCAATAATGTAATAACACAGGATTTTAACTTTAAAAGTCTGCCCTCCTGTCCATCCTCTGCTGGGTACAGCGAGTTGTGTCAGTCCTTGCAGGATGCTGAGTGCTGCAAGCCTGGCTGGGAGGTCAGTCATCCCTAGGGATGCCATTCTCTGAGTTTATGACACCTGGGGCTGTTTTCCCACTGCAGAAGCACAGCTTTGGCCCTTGATCACACGAGTGCAGGTCCTCGTGGGACTGGAGAACAAGGCTGCAAACACCACTTGATTAAACTCTTCTCTTCTCTTCTCTTCTCTTCTCTTCTCTTCTCTTCTCTTCTCTTCTCTTCTCTTCTCTTCTCTTCTCTTCTCTTCTCTTCTCTTCTCTTCTCTTCTCTTCTCTTCTCTTCTCTTCTCTTCTCTTCTCTTCTCTTCTCTTCTCTTCTCTTCTCTTCTCTTCTCTTCTCTTCTCTTCTCTTCTCTTCTCTTCTCTTCTCTTCTCTTCTCTTCTCTTCTCTTCTCTTCTCTTCTCTTCTCTTCTCTTCTCTTCTCTTCTCTTCTCTTCTCTTCTCTTCTCTTCTCTTCTCTTCTCTTCTCTTCTCTTCTCTTCTCTTCTCTTCTCTTCTCTTCTCTTCTCTTCTCTTCTCTTCTCTTCTCNCCTCTCCCCTCTCCCCTCTCCCCTTCTCTCCCTCCACAGCTGTTACTGCCTCTTTCCTAGAGACACCACCACCTCCTGTGAACTCCTATAAACCACTCACCGTTGCTCCTTTGAGTCTATTTCCTGAACTGTGCCATTCCAGGCTCCCTCTGCACCTTTGTGTCACTCCTGGAGAGAGGCACCCGACTCTTCTGGCACAAAGTGATTGTGAGAGACAAAACCCCCTCAGCTGTGAGTGCAGAACAATGAGCATTATTCCTCCTGGAGTGCTTTCTGCCACAGCACCTGAGTGCAGATGTAGGCAAGATGATGGTGCTCTCTTTTTTCCTCCCTTCCATCTGCAGAAAGTAAAACTTCTCTACTAAAAAAAAAAAAAATCAATGTCCAATTGATTGTTAAAATTTGCTGTTAATGTCTTGATTGCTGGACTCCTCTGCCCTGTACCATTTACCCCATTCACTTTAGCACCACGTGGTGAACCAGAGCAGAAAATGTCCCTTCTCTTTTGGGAGGTTGAACTGGAAATTCAGGATTAACAAAATCTACTTGGCTTTTTTGCCTCTGTAACAGGCAGATTGGATCATTTAACATATCATTCGCTAAAGCTTATTTTGACTGAAGTCTGATGTCAAGTAGCACCCCAAGCAAATATTTAAGAGTAAAATACCATATTTCTGACTTACTACTCTGTTGCTGTTGGTTTAAACTAAGTATGGTGATAAAATCCCTCCTATTGGCACTGGTTCTGGTAGCAGAGCAGTAATTGTTTGTATATTGTATTTTAAACCACTCGTGTTTTCCGCTGTTACGTTAATGGAAAACATATTTTGACATCTTCCCCTTAGCTCCCTGCCTAAACTAACTGGATTTGGAATTCCATCTGGCTGCACAGAAGAGACTCTTCCCTCTATTCCCACCCAAATCTCTCCTTGGTAAATAAAGGAGCCAATGAAAGGTTAAGTTTTTTAAGAGAACAAATCATTCCGCTGTTAAAATTGGCAGCACCACGGTCTTTCCTGGCTACCTGCTGGTCTGAGGCTCTCCAGAGCTGCTGGAAGCTTTTCCTAAAATGCTTTGAGCTGTTGGAACACGTTTGGCTCATAAATACCTCCAGCTCATGGCCCATCAGAGACCTGTGAGTCAGGGAGGAGGGAAGGGTCGAGTGTGGATGTTGTAGAAACCCCAATCCCAATCCCTCAATAACAGAATAAAGTGGAGTTTCATGCTCTGCAACCTGTCCTCTCTCTTCTTCCTACAGGACTTTTTTCCTTCTTTGTCTGTTTGGGAAGAATGAAGCAAAAAGGGGATTTACTCTATGGAATGTGAGATGAGTGTTAGCTTGTACCTTTTAAAATAGAGGTTTATGCACTTCAGTCACAAAGGAAAGTTAAGAGAGCAGTAATGGGGTGATAATCAAATAACTCGTAATTTTAAAAGGAAAAAGAGTGAATCCCTAGTACAGTGGAAGGACTGAATGCTGCCTGATTCCTCTGATTCTTTTGAAACTGTGCAGCTCAGGCAGGAGAATCAGCTTGAGGTGAGTTGATCAAGCCTTCCCCGCAATCTCTCCTATGGAAAAAAATCCTTTGAAAGCTTCCCAGCCCACACAGAGCAGGGTCTTGGCTCTCAGTGCTTCAGACTGATCTCCCTCTGCTTCATGTGATGACAGACCTTCAATATTCTTCACAGCAGAATAAGGGGAGAAAGCTGCTGCTGCTGGTTCAGTGTTTCTTGCTCTGGGATTTTGAAAAATCCAGAACAGGTCAATGCCTCAGGCAAGGCTTGGGGCTGCTTAAACCCATCAATATTCAGCTGCTGCTCCTAGAGACACAGCTATCCAGGAGCTCCAGCATGGACAACATCCTCCTGCCTCCTTTGGTGTTCCAGAAAGAAAAGATCTGCTCCTGGTTCTTGAGCTTTGGTACAAAAGTCTTTGAAGTCAGCTGTGGTGTGGCTGGGAGGGAGGCTGGCCTTGTAACAAAACCGAGTTGAGTTAATCCTCACACTGGCAATTAGGCTCCTTGTGGGAATTTGCAAACATCTGGGTGGCCAAGAGAGAGCTGTGAACCTGGCAGAAGAGCCCTGGTTCCTCCCCCCATCGCTGCCATCTCCTTCGTGTGCTCAGAGAATTAAATCTGGGCCCCTTTTGCTGCCAGGGCCCGAGCCTGTGCCGGCCGTGGCGGTGAGATGAACTCAAGGGCACGGCTTTGGGGGATGGAGGGGCACAGGAGAGATGGGGTCTGTCCCCATTTAAACTCTCCCTGAGCAAACAGGTGAGGCAGGAGACTGATATTTGAAATATCCGTGGAAAGAAGCAGTTCCAGGTGTGCCAGCCTGGCTGTGTCAATGCAGTTCAGAACCTCAGGGGATGCTGAGGAGATTCCTTCTGCCTTTTCTGCTGCTTTAGGAGCTGCTGAACCCTTTCAGCTTGGACATCAGGAGGGATTTCTTCACAAGAAGGGTGATTAAACATTGGCAGAGGCTGCCCAGGGGGGTTTGGAGTCCTCAGCCCTGGAGGTGTCCAAGGAACACCTGGACGTGGCGCTCAGTGCTCTGAGCTGGGGACAAGGTGGGGATCAGTCACAGCTTGGACTCGATGGCCTGGGAGGTCTTTTCCAGACTAAACGATTCTCTGTTACAAAACCCTTTTTCCCTGCAAGAGTGTTCCTAGAAAACCTTTCTCTTTGCTCATGGTGCTGCACTTCTCCACTGGTATTTGCATTGCTGGTTATTTGGCCTTAGGAGAAGAGTTGCTCTGCTCTCAGCAGCTGGTGGCTTTCCTTTCCAGAGGAGATGGATTTGTTTTTTCCATCCCTGAATAATTTAGATACTATTCATAGCTTAAAAATATTACTTTGCAGAGTAACGAGGTGCTTGTATGAGGCTGAAAATGAACGTTCTGATGTATTTCCACCTGCAGATTACAAAACTGCTGCGTGAAGTTTGCTGTGACAAAGCTTTAGGGATTCCAGTTCAGTCTGCATTTAATCAATTTGTTTTGTAGAGGAAAATTTATATCAAATCTGGCAGCTCTTTTAATGGGTAGGTTTCAGAAATGAAATTATGCCTGATTCTGGTTCCAAATGTGCTGTGACATTAGTGTTAAAAAAAAAAATTAAAATTACAACTTTTGCTTCTCTTCATTGTGAAATGGGCAGACATGGTGCATAAAGAGATTTGTTTCAGGGTTTTAACCTTTTTAAAAGGTTTTGTCATCCTTTAAAACCTTTTTAAACGGTTTTGCCATCCTCAGCTGATATTGGTTATGAGTGGAGCCCCAACACAGAAATGCCTCATAATTCGAAAAACAAACATTTTCTGGCTGCCTTGTATTAGAGAAAACACTTAGCTTGGACTCTTGAATTGGGCTGGTGACATAAATCAATAGGATGCTCCCAGCTGAGGCAAAGACTCATTTCTTTCTTTGGAAGGTGTGAGGTGGGACACAGGTGGGACCCTCTCCCTCACGCACAGGGAGTGTGAAGATATCACACAAAAGATATTGGGAAGGAATTCCTGCCTGTGAGGGTGGGCAGGCCCTGGCACAGGGTGCCCAGAGCAGCTGTGGCTGCCCCTGGATCCCTGGCAGTGCCCAAGGCCAGGCTGGACGGGGCTTGGAGCAGCCTGGGACAGTGGAAGGTGTCCCTGCCATGGCAGGGGTGGCACTGGATGGGCTTTGAGCTCCCTCCCAGCCCAAACCATCTTGGCATTCTGTGAACATTGCCATTGCTTGGCAGCTCCTCTGGAGCCTCCTGCAGCAGAGGAGGGTCTGATATCTGAACCTTCTGCTGCCAGGACCTGCCCTGTGCCTGTGCTCCTGTCCAGGCTCTGGAGGTGCCTCTGGGATGCTCCTCTCTGCTCCAGCTCCTGCTCTTCGCGCTGCTGCTCAGTTCAGTTCGCAGTGGAGGCATTCTTAGCATTCCTTCCAGTCCGCATCGTAGCTACACAACATCTAATCACACTCCTCCACAACAACTGGCCTGTAAATTAACATTATAATGGATCGTAAGGGTTTGTAATTACTCAGAAATGTCACTGGGCTGGAAGCGTGCAGGGCTCTGCCTGTCAGCAGCCTTCCCTCTCCCGCTTCTTGGAGTCTTCCTGCAGGTGAAAAATTCATTTCCCTGAGGTTTTGTTGTCCTGAGCAGCACCTTCCTCCTCCGTGGTAAAGGATTGTCCTGGTAATGGCTCTGGGTACAGGAGTGTCACCAAAGTTTGGGATCAGGCTGAGGGGAGCTCAATACCTCACTGAATTTCTTTGCTGAGCTGAAGTATCTCAGCCATTTCTAAACACCACCAGCTTCTGCTTTCTTCTGTCCCATCCCAATTTTGATGTTTATTTCTTCAGGCAAAATAGCCAGTGGAATGGCTGGAAGAGTTGCCTCTGGCAGGGATGGGGATGCTGCTCCCAGAACTGACTCTCAGAGAGAGGGGAGCAGAAATCCTTGAATTGTGTCTCAAATCCTACCTTGGGCAGGGCAGCAGCGTCCTTCCTGCTGTCCAGCTCTGGCAAAATCAGGGCTTATTCCCACAGGAGAACTCCCACCTCCAGAGGGACACAAGGGCTGGAGCAGTGGGGGTGTTTGCTGCTTCACCAAAGTGACACCAGGATTTCTGGCTCCCTGTGTAGGCAGCACTGCAATTCCCTCCAGAGCTGGGCTCGGAGCAGCTGCATCTCCTGGTGTACCAAAAATGAGTTTTTGATCCCCTAGGGAGAGCACCAGGTGGGTAATGCAGGGTGGTGGATGCATCCCATCCTGGAGCTAAACTGGGAATATCCACCCCTTACACGGCTCCATTCCCAGCTTCCCTCAGCCAACATTCCCTTTTGGGAAAAGAATTATCTGCCAGGAATTGAGGTTGCTGCCTTTTTGTGGAAAGGGGGGAAGGAATGAAATAATAGTTAATACTTAATGCATATGAGCAGCGATGCTGCTGGGGTTGCCTAGCAGCCACTTAGACAAGCAAGAGAATAAAAAGGGCTGAGTGAATGTGTTTGGAGCTGGTTCCTTGGTCTGCGGGTGGAATCTGACCCATGCAGCCCGGTTTTTTTTTTGGGAGGGGGAGGAGATGGTGGAATTTACCACTAATGGATATTTTAGCTCTGTGGATCATCTCTATCCACTCCCCCACCCCCATCTGTTTTTCCTTTTCGGTTTTTTTTTTCAAGTGTAACTCGGAGAGTTTTAGCCAAAGGGAGGTGTTAAAGTTTTGTGTGGTTTTTCTGAAGATGGAATAGGCCAAAAAAAAAAAAAAAAACCTCTCAAAGAGATTTTTTCCTTCTATTTAGGACTGTATCTCTGGCAGTCTGGAGATCATTAGCATTTCATGGCCTCTTCAATATACTGCTCAGTAAATGCTGTAGAGACTGCAAATAGCTCCTGCAGTCACACTTAACACTCCTTGCCTTGCTCTCCTTCCTGCAAGAAGTTCATTTCATCTTCTGAAAAGCGAAAGTAAAAAGAAACTTTGGAAAAAGAAAAAAGGGGAAGGGGGGTTGAGCTGTTCCATGGGTGCAAATAAACTCCTTCCTCCACGGGACCAGAAATTCCCCGAAGTAAAAGGTTGGGTTAAAACCCACTAGGAGATAAAAATAAGGAAGGCTGACAATTTTAATAGTGATTTTCTGAAATCCTGTTCTTCTCTTGACTTTTCTCTCAGTAAAAGTTGGAAAGCTGGAAACCCTTTTCCTTGTCAGGCACTTGTGGGAGTTACAGGACTCCAGCAACTGGAATCCTAAAACCTCCGCTGCCATCCACACTTGAGAGGTGTGAACTCTCCATTTTAATGTGTTTTCCTCATCCTAGCAGTAATTTTTAGCATATTAAAGCAGGGACAAGGGCACTTAGGAGAAAGGAATGAAGTGAGAAGCATCTTGGACTTAATTTGGAATAAATATAGTGGGTCTTTAAGGGCAGCTGGTCTCTTTTACACTCTGAGAGGAGCTGATGGCTCTTGGGTCAGTGCCAGTGAAGATATCCCTGTCGGAATTCTGGTGGAAGGAGCAAGGGGGTCTAGACAGGGAGTTTGGGCTCGATTTACAGGCTGGGCTTTGAGTGAGACCAGAGCTGGCAGGAGGTTGGTCACATCCACCTTTGCTGCTTCTGCTGTCGTGACCGGAATTCTCTTTTGAAGTCCTTTACTTGGCCGATGTCACTGTGCTAAAGCATCTTTTCACCATTTTCACACAGCTTGGAGGCTTCAGTGCTGAGGTCGGCCTTAAAGCAGTGGGCGAGGGTTGAATGAGCTTGGTTTGATTGACTTTTTCATTAATGAGTGTAAATGCTCTCGGATCACCTCAGAGAGCTGCAGGTGCTGTCTGTGTTGTCCCTTTGCTGAGGAGATTCTTCAAATTATGACTTTTTAATTTCCAGTTGTCATCTTTAAGTTGCCAAACACTCTTGCCTGTCTTGCATAACGAGCTGCTCTCTGTTGATGCTGCCCTGAATATCTCCAGAAAAAGATTTTTTGCCTCTTTCAGAATATTCCTGGGTTTGCTCTTCTCATGCAGGGTGGTTCCCCTGAGAGGGAAATAAATGCTAAAAGACCGAGGAGTAGTTTGGGGGCTGGGTCAGCAATGGCTGAGGGAAAAAAAAATCATTAAACAAAGGACCAAAATTTTGGAAGACTTTATTTAAAACGTGCCCAGGATGGTGACTTTTATTTTTTTCATCCAGTGGATGAGTGATTCCAGCTTTTTGTGTGCCTCAGAGAAGTGAATGCCCCAGTCCCAGCTTGTGCAGTGCCCTGGGGGACTGTGCATTCCATCAAAGGCTGGGCTTTATCCTGGAGGCCTTTTCCCAACTTAGTGATTCTGTGATCAGCAGGAAAACACCTGGAGAAAGACCAAAGGAAACACTGAAAGCAGCCACACCTGGAAATCACCAGTGATGAGTTTTATTGATCGTTGCCAAGGTGAACTGAAGTGATGCCGCTGCCTGAGCTCAGACTGCAGAGCTGGAGAGACAAATTCTGCCCCAGATCTGCTGCTATTGAATCTGGGAACCTGTGACAGCAGTCTGTGGCCTCAGTGATGATCAGCAAGCACAGCAGAACTTTTATGTGTTCGATCAGACCACAGCACCCAGGACAATGATGTTTCCACCAGCCCAACAAAAGCCTTCCTCTATTCTTTATTTCCCCAGAGCAAGCTCTCCCTTAAAATCCTGAGTGTCTCTATGTTTTTGCTTATGATTAATTGCCTCAAATTCTAATGTAAAAAAATCGATGTGGAGAATTTAAATTAGCTTTCCATGTTCATGGCACTGGAAGAAAACATCCTTTTGATTAATTTCTCCTCTTCATCTAATCCGAGGACACTCCAAAACCACACACACGCTCTCTCTCCCAAAAGCTCATCTCCCAGCCAGGCTGCCTTTCCCTGGGCTCACAGACATCACCAAGAAAAGCAAACCTGTTTTAAGTGAGTTAAACCCTGATCAAAAGGGATCTAAATGCTGCTGGAAAACTCCAAGGGATCTACAAATAGGTGGGGGGAAAAAAAAGAAATAAGTTGAAAGAGAACTTGCTGAGGGACTGGTGTGTGTTTGGGGGTGCAGAAACACCACGAGTCGTTTACTCCCACCTCCAAAAACCTTAACTCCTCCGAATTATTTTTTTAAAAACCCCAACCAAACCGAAAGATTTCTCTCCTGAGCATCTGCTTTGAAGAGCGCTCCCCAGCCCGCTAATCCGTTTATCCTGAAATAACAATTAAATAAAATAAAACCAAACCAAAACAAAGCCGCCGCGGCGCCCGCGGGGGCCCCCCCTCGCAGTTACCATGGCAAAGGCGTTATTTGTCCGTCCTGCCTTCCCCGGGCTCCTGAAAATACCCGCTGACATATTTAGTGAGGCGGGAGCGGGATGGGGATGTTTGGTTTGGGAAACGCTCCCGGCGTCGCCCGGCAACGCTCTGGGCCACGGGAGGGGACCGGGAGGGGACCGCGTCACCCCTGGCAACCTCTGTTGCTCCCCAAACATCGCGGCCCCACAGCCTCCCCCCCACATCCTCCCCGCCATCCGCGGCTTCCTCGCCTTCCCCAGCATCTTCCTCGCCCGCCGGAGGGATTTGGGAGCTTCGGCTGCTCCACGCGGCCCCGAAACCCCTGAGAGGCGGCTCGGAATTAGCAGCGAAGATGCTTCTCCCCCATTTGTGGTTCTAAAGGGTTTGAATCTTCCCCACTCGTCCTGATCTGTCAGGAGCCTCTGGGCTGACCCGTCCTGCGGTGGGGATGGTGGAATGAGGTGGGTTTTGGGTGTCGTTGGGGCCTCTGTCCAGCCAGAGCAGAGACAGAAAGGTCACTGGGGTGAGCTGCCCATCACAGAGCCGCCCACTCATTCTCCAGGCCAGAAATGCTGCCCACAGGAATTTATTGCCTGGATAAACGATCTCACTCGGTTAATTCCAGCTCTGTAGCAGTCAATTATCTTTCTTTGGGACAGTGGGAGCTGTTGAAGCAGTGCAGAGCTGTTGGAAGCCTTTATCTCCTCCCATTCATGTAGGATACAGTTTGTCCTACTGCTGTCCTCACCAAAAATCCACCAGTGCCATTCTCCGAGCACAGGATATTCAAATCCATATCCCCAAACTGTATTTCTAGGACAGCAGCCTTCTGTTTGCCCCTTCAGGGAGACTTGCCTGTCTCTAGATTGTTTCTGTCTTCTATTTGGGGTCGTTTAGTCCTGGAATCTGTAGTGCCAGTCCCCAGCAGCTTTATGAACCTTAAATTCCCACAGAAAAACCCCAGCTCCTTGCCCCTCCTCACTGGAGCAGTGCCATGGTGGGGAAGGAGTTGCTGATGCCCCTTCACTTGCTGAAATGTGCACTGGACACAGTGATAGAATGGCCAAAGAGCTGCTGTGAGTTTAATTTTGGGTGCCCCTGTGTGACTGAGGAGTGACTGGAGATCTCAGAATCATGGAATGGTTTGGGCTGGAAGGGTCTTTAAAGCCCATCCAGTGCCACCTGTGCCACGGGCAGGGACACCTTCCACATTCCCAGGTTGCTCCAAGCCCTGTGCTTGGACACTTCCAGGGATCCAGGAGCAGCCACAGCTTCTCTGGGAATTCCATCTCAGCCCCTCACCACCCTCACAGGGAAGAATTCTTTCCCGATATCCCATCTAACCCTGCCCTCTGGCAGTTTGAAGCCATTTCCCCCTGTTCTGTCCCTCCAGGTCCTTGTCCAAAGTCCTTCTTCAGGTCTCTCCCCCCGACTCCATTTTCTGTGGAGTGCAGGATCAGAGCTCAGATTTCCATGGTGGCTCCTCCCCAGTAACACCAGTTGCTGGTCAGGGCAATGCTCCCTGTGTTGTGCTGAGCTGGGACAACCTGGAACCTCCTCCTCCTCCTCTTCCTTCTCTTTTTCCTCCTTTTCCTCTTCCTCTCCTGCCTCCCAAAGTACAACCCCCCAGTCCATCCCACGGTTCATCCCACGGTGGGATCTTCTGGAGGTCCGGAGCCCTGACTCCACAGATGCTGTGAAATCTGAGACAAAGCCACCTCCTCTCCAAACAGCCCCAGTTTGTGTTTGTTGCTTCTTCTGCTTCCCTTTGTGAGGCACCGCCACGCTCCTGAGTGCTGCTGTGTAAATAAATAGCAACACCCTGGGCTGTGCTGGCAGCGGCTGCTGCTGTGCTGGCTGCAAACAGCTGCTGCCCCACATCTCCATGGAACACTGCAGTCCATCTCCATGGAATTCTGCAGCAATTCTCCATGGAATTCTGCAGCAGTTCTCCATGGAATTCTGCAGCCCATCTCCATGGAATTCTGCAGCAGTTCTTCATGGTATTCTGCAGCAATTCTCCATGGAATACTGCATCAATTCTCCATGGAATACTGCAGCCCATCTCCATGGAATTCTGCAGCCCATCTCCGTGGAATACTGCAGCAATTCTCCATGGAATACTGCAGCAATTCTCTGTGGAATTCTGCAGCCCATCTCCATGGAATACTGCAGCCTATGTCCATGGAATTCTGCAGCCAATCTCCATGGAATACTGCAGCAATTCTCCTGCTTCACACTGAAATCCTCAAAAGGCTGCTTGGTCTTAAGGCCACTAAAGGGTTGTCTAGCCTAAGCAAGTAAAAAATGAGGGCTGATGAGCTACAGGTGTGAATTAAGCGGATCTCTTGGAATTAATTCCAAGTAAGTGACAGATTCCATAGTTCTCTGACGTAGGACAAGCTGTAAAAGCCATAGGACAAGCTATAAAAAGCAGCACCAAGGTTTGCAGTTCCTTGTTCCAAAATGAGCCCAATTCAGCCAGAGGAGGATTAGCTGTACCCAGGTACCTGGGATTGTCCTGGGAGTGGGCACCAGCCGAGCCACAGACTGCACGGGACAAGGAGCCAGGGGCTCTGGTTTGGCTGATGATGGAAACTTATAAATGTGTCCTGGAAAGGAACCTTTGAAATGCTTTTGTGGCAGATTTTTCCTAGAGACTGTTTTCTCACAAGGGCATGGAGGGACAGGACACAGGGAATGGCTTCCACTGCCAGAGGGCAGGGCTGGGTGGGATATTGGGAAGGAATTGTTCCCTGGGAGGGTGGGCAGGCCCTGGCACAGGGTGCCCAGAGCAGCTGTGGCTGCCCCTGGATCCCTGGCAGTGCCCAAGGCCAGGCTGGCTGGGGCTTGGAGCAGCCTGGGACAGTGGGAGGTGTCCCTGCCCATGGCAGGGGTGGCACTGGACGGGCTTTAAGGTCCTTCCAATCCAAACCGTTCTGGGATTCTGTATTTCCCTAATTGAATCCCAGCCCTGGGAAACCCCTAGAGTGCACATACTAAAAATATGGGAAACAATTAATTCAAGCCCAGAACTTTTTCTCACCAGGCAGCACCAGTGTGTGTGTTACAGCCTGGACATGGAGGGCACTGGAATGTGACTTCTAATTCCTCCTTCCAGATGTGACAGTTTCCTCACTGCTCAGGAGATACCCAGATGTTGTTTCTTGGCTAACATTTGCTGTCATTGTAATAAAACTTCTGAAATCAAGGTTTAGGTAGTTCATAGGAAAGAAATAAGGAGTTCCACTTGTTGATAGGGTTGTGAAAATCTGGAATCTCTTGGACTTTTCTTAGCAATAAACAGCTGGGAGTGGTGCAGGTGAGTCTGTGAGAGCCCAGGGAACGGCTGGAGCTGTCCCAGGGCTTGGGCTGGAGCTCAGGGAAAGGTTCTTCCCTCCGAGGGTGCTGGGCACTGCCCAGGCTCCCCAGGGAATGGTCCCGGCCCCGAGGCTGCCAGAGCTCCAGGAGCGTTTGGACAGCGCTGCCAGGGATGCCCAGGGTGGGATTGCTGGGGTGCCTGGGCAGGGCCAGGGGCTGGACTCTGATCCCTGAGGGTCCCTTCCAGCTCAGGATATTCTGTATTCCATGATTCTCTGTTGGGTCCTCTGGGTGAAGAGCAGCAGGGCAGGGACAGAGACACTTTGAGACCTGAAGGAATCCGATCCTGACTTTTGGTGCTTGGAGAATGTTCACGTTATTGACCCAAAAGGCAAGAGGACAGGATTTTCTATGGGAAGGATGTTCCCAACAGTACTTTGCCCCTGTTCACATCTGAGATTCCTGCACGTGGGATTTGGATTTTGCCAGCAACCCCTAAACTGTTGTGGCTTCTGCTCTTCAATCTCATCTGGCTCTTAAGGAAACTCCAAATTACAGGGCCAGCACAGATCCATTCCTGGCTCTTTTATGTCCTCAAAGTTACTTTTAAAGAAACAGCAGAGATTAGTGAACAGCTGTTACACAACAGTTATGTGTGTATATAGATATTACTTGACTTAATTCTGTGAAATCTAATTAAAGACTGAGTGTATATTTGTATTTCAGTATATTATTAACTTGCTAATAAAAGCCATTTCCAAATTTGTATTTTTCCATGAGGACCAGGTTTCTGAAAAAAAACCCCAAGCCCAGCTATAGTGCCTGCTGCCCTTGAAAAGTGTGTTTTGGGTTTATCTGTGTTTCCAGGTAACTGGAGCTCGTAGACAAGCAGTGTATGCTTCTGTTTTAAATTAATTTAACCTAATCAGTGGCAGGGTCTGGTGCCTTCTCTTGTTTATAACATTTTGAAGCAGTGTAATGAGTAGTCTCTCCAGAAAGCTTCTTTTCAAGTTCCTCGGCACGTTTGCTTCCCACTTCCACCCCCTCCACTTAGAGCACTCGTGGAAAGGGTCAAGGTTACCACACGTGGTTCTCTGGAGCTCAGCTGTGAGGGGACAAGGACGTGTCCTCTCTGTCAGAGATGGCCCAAACCTCTCCCCATGGCGGAGGAGGGCTGGCTGTGACGGGTGGATGGTGCTCCAGCCTTGGGATGGGGCAGGACCTGGGGGTTGGTGCTGCTCTGGGGATGCCGGGCACTGTCCCACCCTGTCCCAGGCTCTGTGGGGTGGCTCGGTGTCACCTCGACGTGGGATGGGGGATTCTGGTGCAGAGGTCAAGGTTTTGATGAGCCAAGGCTCTGTCTGGTCTTAACCTGCTCCCCCATCCTTCCAGGGTCTGAAGGGGCTGGCGAGGAAACTGGAGAGGGGCTCTTCATCAGGGCCTGGAGTGCCAGGACAAAGGGAGTGGCTTTCTGCTGCCAGAGGGCAGGGCTGGATGGGATATTGGGAAGGGATTCCTCCCTGGGAGGGTGGGGAGGGATTCCTCCCTGGCACAGGGTGCTCAGAGCAGCTGTGGCTGCCCCTGGATCCCTGGCAGTGCCCAACGCCAGGCTGGATGGGGCTTGGAGCAGCCTGGGACAGTGGGAGGTGTCCCTGCCCATGGCAGGGGTGGGATTGGGATGAGCTTTAAGGTCCCTTCCAACCCAAACCATTCCATGATCCTGTGAGATTTCCTGGCTCCCTCTAAGAGCCAGAGTAGAAGCTCATCTTCCAGGGCTTTCAGAGCAGTGCAAATCCCAGGAACTGCTGTCCCCAGTTGCTCTCCAGAGCCAAGGGAATATCACGATTGGCAGCTGTGCAACACCATGGGCAGGGATTGAGTTTGGGTGCTGAACACCCAGACTCCCAAAGGCTTCGAGCTGCACCCACTGCTCACAGCCGAGGTGGGAGCTTTGTTCTCTCAGCATCCCTGTGTGGTCTGAGGAGAAGATCACTCCTAAATGGGAGTGCTGGGCAGAGCAGGCTCTCCCTGGCTCAGCCATCAAAAGTGAAGAGTTTCTTTCTGATTTCCCAGCTGGGTGAGCTGGAATCCTGTTTTTCCAAAGAGGATGCACAGATGGGGGCACCCCAAGGTCTTGGTTGGGAGCCGTGTCCTGCTCCTGTGCTCCTCCACCTTGGGAGCTTTTTTGGGCGAAGGAAAGAATGAAATTGGTATTTTCCTGATTGGAATTTCAGGGGAACGCCTGTTATTCCTTGGAGGTCTCATGCTTTGGAGACACGAGCAGCAGGGATGAAGGATGTGTGTGAGGCAGGAGCCAGGCTGGGTTTTACAGAAATATTTGCCTCAAAGGAGGGAAAAGTCACTCGATCCATTTTCATTCACATCAAATAAACCAGTTCCTTCTTCCAAAGAATGAAACACTTCCTTTCCGTGCCCTGCTTCAAACACAACCGATGCCTTTTCAGGGCAAGTTATTGCATCGAGACTGGGCCAGAAATGCTGAATGAAATGGAAAATATTTAAGAAAGTTTTCTTTAGTAAAATAACTGTGGCCTAGAGTGTGGTGGATGAAGTAGATGGATACTTGCATCTGCTAGAAAATAATCAAAATCAGCCATTCCTTGCGTTACTTTCACTATTTTCAGTCTGTTTTGAGAGTGTTGAGAATTCTCAGTAGTGAAACCATTAAATGTAAATTCCCTGGTTCCTTTTTCTGCAGTCAGGGGAGAAAATACCATTTAGAGCCCATCTAGAACACGATGGTTAAACAGTGTTTTTATTTCTCCTGCATTCCGTTATTGCTCTTCTGGTTTTCCCATTTATCTAAGCTCCAAGCCAACTAAACCTGAATAAAAGTTCCAATACACCAAACAACTATTTTTAAATGTAAGCCTTCCCTTTGAAGCATGCAAAGAATGAACAAAATCAACCAAAAAACAAGGAAAAACCTGGATTTCAATTTTGATCCTTGCAGGTCAATGTTGTGAATGAGAAATAGTTCAGGTTTTTTTTAGTGAAACTGCAGGCTTCCCATTATTTTCAGTAAAATATCAGATATCAGGAGATTTCTGTTAAAAATTCATAGCTGCATCATGGACTTGCATATGGAAATGGGGTTGGATGAGATTCCCTGGGTAATTCGCCCCCTGGTCAGCCTGAGATCCGTTCAGCAGAAGGAAAACGTGGAGCACAAACTGTGCCAGCTGAGGCTGTTGGCTGCACTAAATCTCATTAATTCCTGATAATATTAAAGATGAACAAAGGTTATCTGCTGTGGTAATTTAAGGTGAATTTTCCTGAATAAAATGCTGCTGGCAATCCCATCCAGCTCCAGGTTTCCTGCAACTCTTTTAGCTCTACCATGGAATTTTTCAAGTTGGAAAAGACCTCTAAAATCAAGTCCAATAAATACAAATCTTGCTGTCACTGAACTTGTCTCTCTCCCGTGTCTGTAGAGATTTTAGCTGCAGATTTATTTTCAATTCTCACAACGGGAAGTGGCTGACAACCTGCACAGGTGATGATTACAAATTCAGGATGCTTGGGTTTACCTGGAGAGCCAAGGCTGTTGGCATTTGAAGAACACCAGAAATAAAAAGCCCACCATCATTAGAGCAGCTTCACCAGGAAAAATAAACTTTTCCCCACCTTTAGGTCTTAATTTAAAAATAAAAGCCTTGAAGTTTAGTGGTGGGCTTGGCAATGGTGATGGTTGGACTCGATGATCTTCAAAGTCTTTTCCAACTGAAACGATTCTATAAATACATCCTTCAGGCATCAAAAATCTGATTTAACATTTCCTGTACTGCAAGGCAGTCATTTTTCTGTCGGATTTTTATGCCCCACATTTAAATCCCCTTGGAGAAGAAGTTGTTAAGCCCATTTATGAATGGCAAGGACAGGGGCAGTGGATTTCTTACCCATGGAGGTAATAACACCCACTAAGGTTTACTGGGAAGCTTAAATATAAGTAGCTGTAAAAAACCTTGTCCCAGAAGTGGAATAGTTAATTGTTCTTAAAACTAACAAAAAACTCACTGAGGCTATTTTCCTTTCCCTCATTTATATCCCAGTATTATATTCTATTTCAAAAGTCCTGCCAGAAATAAAAGGATGTAATAAAGGAATTTGGAAAGTTTAAATAAGATCAAAGGATGACCAACCAAGTAAGCTTTGAAAAGCAAATTAAATAAAATAGTTCATGGTCTGTTTTGTCTTCAAATGAGCGAGTGATTCACTGGAACAGCAACAGTTTTAATGTTTTGAAAGCAGCGCTAATAGAAATGTATGATTTTTGTAGAGAGGAAATTCCTCCCCGTGAGGATGGTGGCACAGGGTGCCCAGAGCACCTGTGGCTGCCCCTGGATCCCTGGCAGTGCCCAAGGCCAGGCTGGACGGGGCTTGGAGCAGCCTGGGACAGTGGAAGGTGTCCCTGCCATGGCAGGGGTGGGATGGGATGGGATTTAAGGGCCTTTCCAGCCCAAGCCAATCCATGTTCTGTGGTTATCTGGGTTGGCTGCTGCTGCAGGGTAGCTCATAGGTTTTACATTTTCACCTTCAAGAGCTAAAGACATGTAAATACAAGACCTAAATACCTCACGAGAACCAAGGCCAGTCCCACCTCTGATTTATGTGACCTGCTCTTAAAAAATAACAATAAGGTGCAGAGGGACTGATGGCCACGTGCAGTGGTGATTTTTTCTTCTAGAATAAAAACAAAAAGTAGTGTGGCCGCAATTACAGCAGCAGCAGCCCTGGGCCTGGGGAAGGCAGGGACTTAGGTCCCCTTTTAATTTGGAGTTTGGAGCTGCCTGGGATGGACGCTGCTGCTGCCACATGTGCTGCTGAGCGAGGACCAGATCACCAAAGGCAGATGAACCGAACATTTCCCTGGGCCCTGCTCTGGCTCTGATCACCAGAACTCCTTCCACGTTTGAGGGCTCCACGTTCGGCTCCGAAACGTTTGTGTTTGAGGGCTCGGGAGCTGATTTATGTTAAAACATTCTGTGGAAAAATCCATCTCCTGGATGGCAGAGCCCGTGGGCTGCAGCACAGAGAGAGCACCCAGGGCCAGCTCTGGCATCAGCCCCCTCCTTGCCCAAACTCTTTCAGGGTGCAGGGGGTGCTGCTCCGTCACTTGAAGGAGTCTCCCTGTGATCTCCCCCTGCTGCCTCCTCCTTCCCCCCACTCCCCCTGCAAATTTGGACGTAGAGAATATTTTGAAATGCTCGTCTTATCTCTGTTTTCCCAGCGTTTTGGAGCTGCTTTAGGCAGGAGAGATTAACAAAGGCAAGGCCATTTACATGGAGGCAACGGTGCCTTATGAATGAAACGGTGACAAGCCGAGTTTTTATCAGCCCTCAAGGCTTGTACTCTTTACTCCTTGTCTTTCTGAAAGGCATTCAGGCTCTGACAGCCCTCAGAGACCAGTGCTTGAAAAATACCTTGCCTAGGGGAGTATTTGTGGCTTTTTTAGGAGTGGGAAAATTGAAGCATGGGGAAAGGGAAGCATCCTGTTCAAGGTCACGGAGCGAGCTGGTGGCAGAACCAGAAATAGCACCCAGAAGTTATTAGGACTTGTTTTTTTTTTTTCTCCTGAATTTCCTTTCCTGTCCCTGCTGTTTTCGTGGATACCAAGATAGCTGTGTGTAAACAGAAGGTTTCCAGCGGCGGCAGCCTCGTTATCTGCCTGATTCATTCAGTGGTGATGCAACCTGGAATCCAGATGTCTGTGATGCCTTCCAGGGCCCTGCTGGCCCCTGTGACATCACCAGCCACGTTGAGCAACCAGAGCTTTAAACTTGTCTCTCCCTGAAATGCCGATGTGCTGAATAAATCCACTGTAAGGAGATCCTGTAGCAGCTTTTTAGTGTCGAAAAGGTGCCTATGAGGGACTTTTTACAAGGCCATGCAGTGACAGGACAAGGGGGAATGGCTTTAAGGTGAAGGAGGACAGGTTTAGATTCGAAATTAGAAATTAAAAAGGAATTCTTGGCTGTGAGGGTGGGGAGGCACTGGCACAGAATTCCCAGAGCAGCTGTGGCTGCCCCTGGATCCCTGGCAGTGTCCAAGGCCAGGCTGGACAGGGCTTGGAGCAGCCTGGGACAGTGGAAGGTGTCCGTGCCCATGGCAGGGGATTGGAACAAGATGAGCTTTAAGGTCCTTCCCAACCTGAACCATTCTGGGATTCTCACTATGATTTTATTCCTTTTGCTTGGTCAGGTCCCTCTGCCCATTTCTCCACAATAACTGACTTTTTTTTGCTCTTCTTCACCTGGTAAGGAGCCCTGGAACTGCGAACATCAACTGTGGATGCTGCTGATCCTCTCTGTGACCCACCAGCAGCTTTGTTGGTTATTAATTAACTTCTCAGTTTGCAAACTCCCCAGTACCAGGGGCTGCCAGGCTGTCAGAGGCCACCAGACACCTTTTAATGGCTTCTGTCAGTCCCTTCTGTGAGAGAGCTACAGGCGGGATAAACCTGTCTGTCTTAGGCCAGATCTAAGAGGAAGAAGCGAGCCTTAGATCTTTGGGAAGCAGGAGGGCTGGCTTTTGAGCCACTGAGTTTCTGCTAAGAAGATGATGAAGAACACTGTAAAACTGCCTCCTCTGTGGGAGGTGAAAAGTGGGATGGGAGGAGAGCAGGGAGTCCTTCCATGGGCGTTTGCTCCAGAGATGTGGCAGAGCTGCCAAAGAGCTGCACGAGGCTGAGGGAGCTCCAGGGGTGTTCCTGACCCTGGAACTGCTGAGGAGTTTGAGGCAGGAACTGCCCCTGGATCCCTGGCAG